>BLKM01000329.1:1501495-1526672 GCA_013340265.1 Coptotermes formosanus | reverse complement strand
ACTGTGTACTGTGTACTGGAGTGCAGTGCAGTGCAAGCCGGGACCGCAGAGAGTTCACGCCTCCAAAAACAACGCAGTACACAGTCAACAGCACATTCTCACTCAACCGTAAAGTTCAACCTTAGTGTAACGATAACAAAAAGTTCTCCCTGAAAATGACCCAGCAGGGTCGAAACATGTAGGAGTGTGTTACAATTGATGATAAAATTCTCTTTGTGCATTTGTTGGTGATCAGTGTTTTTGTATAATATAGTGCACGGACATGGAACACATTAAATTTATATTTGTCTTTGTGTAACGTGCCAGGCGCATTATTGTTGTTGTGATATTGTTACATACAAACTATGCTTCCGTTTGACTCAAATTTAAGGAGGGGGCTGTAAGCCTTATTTAAGCAATGTTAATTTTAACAAACACACATGCACTCTTCTAAGCAATCACGATTTCGCATACATGTAATATTGAATTCTTTTAATCTGCTTTCTACAGTTATTTACTTGCAAACGAATTAGTAATACTATTTAAAAGCAGGTGTTCTGAATATTGAAATGACACTTCAAAATAGAACAACACAAAAAGTCAGCAGCTGCAGAAAACCCTCAACTGTTGGTAAGCTCAATTGCATAACTGCTAAGCTTGTGGTTGCTTTAAAAATACACCTAAATTTGATAAAACTAACATTGCTAAGATAGGACCTACAGCCTTCCCTTAACAAGAAATCCCAAGGCATGTAACTCACACGCAGAAAACAATAAATGTATGTACAACATTTCCGTGGGGAGAGTGACAGAAGGTTGCCACTTAAAAGAGAAGACCGAATTATAATATTAACACGGATCTTAAGGAGAAGGGTTGTCAGGATGCGAGGCAAAGGGAAAGTGGCTGTGTGATAGTGGGCTTTGGCGTTAGCCGTGTTGAACCTTCGCGTTCTGCTATCAGGGAGTTACAGAGATGGATCCGAGGGAAATAGGTTGCGGGGATGGGAGGTGGATGTGACCATAGGTGTAACTTGGCTAAGAACACTGGACCGTGGGGGGGGGGGGCGCCAAATTGACCATGGATATTAGGAGTCAACTTAGAAACAGGGAGAAAACTGGTTTGAACCAGTCCTTAACCTTTTAAAGCCTAGAGGTAACTTTACGTACCACCAGCTTTAACATCCAAAAATTCCACGTTCTGCCCACACAGTGTATTTATGTGTTTTGTATGGATCTCAGAACAAACAGCAACTATTTCCCTATACAGCATTAACAGATTGGTTTTTATAACCGAGACGGAGAGTGTTTACTGCGCGGTACGAACTAGTTCCTTATATATAAAAGAGATATGCTTCGTCTTTAGACGGTTAATATACATACATCCCTCCCCTCCACTTTCACCTCAAATTTTTTATTCGCCCCTCTTCAACTCAGTAGTCAAAAAATATTCTTAGGTAGAAACAATACTGGGAGACACTTGCCCCCTCTTGCCCGTCTACTGATGCAACTCTCTCAGATCGAGTGGAATGGCTGTCTTTGTCATTAGCAGTGCTGAACTTTCGGCTTCTTCTACCAGAAAACTGCCATTACACGCGCACGAAGGTGCATTCTGAGGACAGAGAGTTCGCATGTGTTTGTGAAAGGCGTCTGGAAGATTACCCTAAACTGTGACCTAAATTTCCCAACAGAAATCTAACAACATCAAAAAACAAGGCGGGTTCTAAACTGGGACCCCTAAGTGGGTATGTATATCATACAGCATACACGACATGATGCGGGCTGGCACACGCATCTTCAGGGCTCAACTGACATCCAGTTTCTCATTGACAGGGCGGGAATTATGCAACATTATGTAGTCGTAGTGACCAGCATAAATTAGTAGAATAGATACAAATGTGACTACGTCATCATTGTTGTCATAACTACTGAGTGAAATCTGCCAACCAGTTCTGTTCGATGTGTTACTCGAAAGGTTTTAAAACATGGAAAGTTCAAAGATTTGTCCACTCTCCACTGCTGTTTCACGATGTCAACAAGAGAAATCCATATTAGCTTATAGAAAGGAGGATTCAAGGTGCTGTTCATAAGATAATCCTCGAAAATAAATTAACCGTTGGAAGTCCAGTGGTAAGTATGTGTATGACCTTGTGTAACATTAAGAAATTCTGCAGTCTGCCCACACAGTGCGTTTATGTGTTCCGCGGGGTTCTCACAATAAACGCCGCCCATTTGAATAAACAGCATTGACAAAGTAGTCTTCTGTAACAGACATGGACTGTGTTTTGTGTGAGGTACGAACTGATTTTTGATATATAATGTAGATAAAATTAAATCTTAAAATTGTTAACCAGAATTTGTTATTCAAGTATTCTCAACAGCTTAAATAATAATTTACACATTTCTATTACAAATAATACCGTGTAAAACACTTCACATCATGTATTTCGTTTCGTAGTCCTTACATCTTCTACCTACTGACAGTAGGTGTGGAGGTTGTTTATTTTCACTTGATCACACTCAGACACATACCAAAGTCACTATGAGTCCTCTGGAAGAGGGATCGGCCCGTCGCAGAGACCTCTACCCAACAACACAAACATTCACAAGAGACAAATATCCATGCCGCCGGTGGGATTCCAACCCACGATCCCAGCAAGCGCTCGGCCGCAGGCCTACGCCTTAGACCGCGCGGCCACTGGGATCGGCCACATCATGTATTTCAGAAGGTATAATATTCATTTACACAACGTTTTAGGATCTTGTCTTTGCTGCCTTCAATTAGGCACATAGAGCCACATTATGACGTCATATTTTTCTTCTTTTTCTCCGTCATGTTAATTTAGAGTTTGGTGCTGTCTTGGGCCACCCCCCTTTACCCATCCCATGCACGTCTTTCTGTATTCCAACTTATTCAGTTAGGTCAATATGCTTACTGTTTGTCTTTAAGTTCCAGCGTATCTGAGTATATTTTTAGTGGAATGCAATGGGATATATAACGATTAGACATTATGGACAGAGTTATGTTCCCAGTTCTCATATTCGACTTTAGCACATGTAGTTAACATGGAATACCTAAGCAACCTACGAGTCAACCACACTTGTCACTCCAAGCCAATTACTGAAAAAATCTACAGTGACATAAATACGCTTCCATTTTCCCTGTCATTTTTTTTCTCTTACACATAATGACTGCAGCAAATACAGTGTCGTTAAATGGTAGTATCCATTTCGCCCCCGGCTTACTTCCTGGCAAAGACATCGAACCGTGCGGTGTAATGGCCACCACTCCTGGTTCGTGTTCTGAACCTAAGGGGTTTGATTCTCGGTCGGACGGCTACCACTTCGTTTACTATCCGTAGCTTTCCACAGTTTCCACAAATTCTACGATAGTTATCTTGCAACAGACTAGATGATTTCCGTCCAAACACTTCCGAATTTACCGTCATATCATACGAGTAATATACACAGCAATATCGTGAGTAAATAGGAATGGTGAAGCCATCATAACTGTGTGAACTGCATTAGGAGTGGAGGAATGCCACTTAGTGTCGTTTGTCTCTATGACTTACCCATAAAATTAGACCATAATTGAAAAATTTATGTGTTTACAAACTGCCAGCTGTCATTTCTTTCTCTTTGAGGAGTACAGCGTTAAGGGAAAGTGATTTTCAAGTGTACCCACTGACACACTCTACAGAACAAAACCTGAAAATGGACGTGCAAGAGTAGTACAAGTGCGCGAAGGCTGCAGTACGAAAAGGGTCTCTTGCCAGGCCATACTTTTTTATAATAATATCGACACTTTTGCAAAAGATTAACGTTTGCTACTCGGACATTATGCAGGCTACCTAATAGTTGCGAACGCGAACAGAAAATGGAAGCAATAAACTGCAGTCAAAGATATGCTGAGTGAATATTACAGTGATTATCTTTGGCGAAATAAATTTATTGCCATCCTTTAGATAGCAGCATGGATTAGTGAATATTGTTAGCCCGCTACGTTTAGTTCCTTCGACATTGCTGTGACACGCGCGCGCGCGCGCGCGCGCACACACACACACACACACACACATACACACAGACGTAAATAGATACATACATATATACTAAGAAATGGAAGGATAAAAGCGAAGGGAAGACGAGGAAGAAGATGTAGGCAGCTACTGGATGACCTTACGGGAAAGAGAGGATACTGAACATTGAAGAAGGAAGCACTAGAGCGCACTCTATGGAGAACTCGCTTCGGAAGAGGCTGTGGATCTGTCATAAGACAGACTACAGAACGAATGAATGAATGAATGAATGAATGAATGAATGAATGAATGAATGAATGCATACATACACATACATACGTATACGTACACTGATGAACATCAAAATTAATAGCAGACATGAGTATACAGGAAATAAGCTGTCAGTTGTGAACGTGACTCCCACTTCTTTTGTGGTGTGAAGCTCCTCACAATGGGAGTCGTGACCTCTCGACAGGATCCATGCCACTAGCGCAGAGTACGTCGTGACTGTCAGGTTAGGGTGTCCTGTCCTTGACCCACACAGTGCAATCTGTGCGACACTATAAGCTGATATATCAACAAGGGCGTAGCATCAAAACTGAATCAACAGCCAACCAGACAGGTTTGTCCAGCAAGTCTACTACAGACGAATGCGGTTAAAAGTGCCCCGATCAGTCCCTGTGTACGCCTTTCTTCTTACCTGACTGAAAAATCAAGTTGGGCAAGACCAATACTTGCGTTTGCCGCGGCACTCACTAAATTTCTTTGTGCTTAACTCGCAGAATTTTCAGGCGCCTGGGAAGGAAGATGTAAATAGGGATCTAGAGTTCCATCTGGAGTGCAGCTTGTGACAAGTTTCTTAAGGTGCGTCCAGCCTCCTCTCGCTCGTGTTCGTGTCCATTGTTGGTTGAGTACAGACTCTTCAGTCAGTAGCTTAAAACATCCAAACTGCAATGCGCCTTGACGACCCTCTCTTAGAAGTACCGCTTCTGTTGCCGGGCCACTCGAGCCCAGGGCTCCAGTGCATCGAGGTTCTTCGGCTCGGGCTCGTGAAACCGTCCACATACACGAAGACCCAATAGTCGGAGCACGAGCACGAATCCAAGCACTAACAATCTAGGCACACACAACACTCTCCATGTTTCTGTTTATCCCATACTATTGTTAGGGCGAATAAATAAATAAATAAATAAATAATGATGACATGGGCAGATCACGTGGTAAACCTAGGCGTGGACGGGAGGACAATATTAAGATATATCTTACAGAAACAGGACGGAAGGGCATGCACTGGATTGATTTGGCTTAGGACAGAGACAAGCGAAAGGCTCTTGTAAGAACGGCAATAAACTCTCGGGTTCCACAAAGCACTTGCTGGGAAACTAGCAGCTTCTCAAAAAGAACTCTGCTCATGGAGGTACTTAGACATTATGATATGGACTGAAAGTCAACACGCATGGAAGAAAGAGGAAAGGAACAATTTCAGTGACGCATGGCAGAGGAATATACCTCTTGGAACTATGAGCAACAAAAGCAAGCTAAAATGGCCACCTTTGGATATTCTGCATAGTAATAAAAAATTACAGCACAAAACTGCCTCAGTCGTGATGTGAGACAATAATATGAGCGACTGCAGATTAAAATCTTCTACAATGTGAGATGGTGTCAATTGGTCAATTGTTGACGTTTCGGAGAAGCTTTCTGCCTCCATATTCAGAGTCTAGGTAGTCCTAATCATAATGTCTATGCAGTCACATTCAACAGACTCTGAAGATGGAAGCACGGAGCTCCTCCCAGACGTTGGTTAACTGTTTACCAATCGACACAAGGTCACATCCCAGAAGACCTAATATTTGGCCTCACTGCTGCAATAACCTCAAATCTTGCATGTGTGCTGTTGTTGCAGGGAAAGGTAGGAATGTCTTTACAGGCGAGGCTGAAGCCGGGTTGACAACGATCTCTTGTGCGATACAACGAACACTCCCGTTCCTGTTCGGTTGGGTCGGCGTCATTCCGGTACCCTAACACGGTCTCTCCCATCATCATAATCACCCCAGATCTAGTTGGCATTTAAATGCTTCATACTTGGACTGCTGAGTCAAGCCTTCCTCTTTCTCTTTGTCGGGGTACATTTTTACTTCCACGTTATCTGTCCTCACACATTCCATCTGCATGATCTTTCGATGTGCACTTTTGTACAGTAATCTCTGGTACGCATGTTTAGTGAATGCGCTGTTTGAGATCGTTTGCAATTGAATTGAGGTACAAGGATACTTCTGATCGGAAACTCTTTTTGCCATAAGGAATTACTCCTGATTTTCAACTGCTGAATTTTAGAATAACAATTGAAACACATAGGTAACATATTCAGAAGCAGCAGCTTGCGCTGGCCCATTATGGTGCTTTACATAATACGCCCTATTGCTGGATACATTTAGGTCTGCGTTTACCTAGTCAGAGGCTAAAAGTAAGACAGGTGAAGTAACAGACGAATGGAGACAGGTATGTGACAAAAGATTTGTATTATTCACGTACTGTAAGACTGTTAGAGCGACTATGTCAAGGAGGAGGAGATAAATGGCGGAAGTGATGTGGATTAAAGTGGCTCAGATAGAGTTTAACGGTGGGGGTCGGTGAAAACGCTGCTAACATTTGTGCCTAATAATAGGCAACATCTCGCTCAGTCGATTAACTAAAAATCTGAGGCTCTTAAGGCAGTAACTATGAAGATCGCTTATTGCTAAAGGCAAATCATGCAGCAGGCAGTCAGCTGGTTAAAAGTTAAGCAGTTTTTCTCGTGGCCAGTAATGGATTTACAGTTATTCAAGCCGACATTCAAGACAAAACAAAATGCAGACGTAACAAAAATACTGCGTTTCTCAAATATTCCTCACACAGTTCTCCTTTCTCCTGTTCATTTCATCCGTCACAATTATTCATAAACTAGTCGGCTGGTGCCCGGCGACCCGGCAGGCTAGGAACACCCATTTACATATTTACTGTGGAAACCCCGCAACCCGTGCAGGCAAGGCACACTTCACGTACGCAGTTACTGTGGAAACCCCACGGCCCGAGCAGGGAAGACACACCTACTTACTTAGTTACCTTTGAAACCTCGCGACCCGTGGGGGCAAGGAACACTTCATGTAAGCAGTTACTGTGGAAACCCCGCGACCCGAGCAGTAACTTAGTTACCTCTGAAACCTTGCGACCCGTGGGGACAAGGAACTCTTCATGTAGGCAGTTACCGTGGAAACCCCGCGACCCGAGCAGTGAAGGCACACACATTTACTTAGATACCTTTGAAACCTCGCGATCCATGAGGCAAGGAACACTTTATGTACGCAGTCACTGCGCAAACACCGCGACACGAGCAGGAAAGGGACACCTATTTACTTAGTTAAATTTGAAAACTCACGACTCGTGGAGGTATGGCACTATTCATGTATGCAGTTACTGTGGAATCACCGCCATCCGGGCAGGCAAGGCACAGCCATTTCCGTAGTTACCGCGGAAAACTCGCGATGCCGGCTGGCAAGGCACACTCATTTACGTACGACTTTAAATCATAAGTTACACCAAAGAGAACACTGTTTACGGATATTTCTTTGCTATTTTATATCTTTGTGATTAACCATTTAAAGACTGAGATTATATATTACAGGCTAAGTTCGCACCGCGCAGTAAACACACTCCGTCTAGGTTTTAAAAGTCAATCAGTTAACGCTGCATAGGAAAATAATAGTTTTTTGTTCCGAGATCCGTGCAAAACGTGTAAATAGAACTCAATTCTAGTACAGGCTCAGTTCGTACCGCGCAGTAAACACACCCCGACAGGATTTTAAAAATCAATAAGTTAATGCTGTATGGGGAAACAAACGCGGTTTATTCCGAGATTCATACAAAACACGTAAATAAAGCTGAATAATATTACAGGCTCAGACCGTACCGCGCAGAAAACAATTGTCTATATTTACGTCTCCTGACATCTAGTGGCTGTCTATGAAACTCCAGCGTTCTCATAGTTCTCTTGCCATCTGGCGGCGGTCAATGGAACTCCAAGCGTTACATTGTTACACGTCTTACTGAATTTTATATAAGATATCACTAATATAATTGAAGAAGAAAATGAAGAAGAAGAAGCAGAAGAAGAAGGTGGTGGTGGTGGTGGCTGTGGCTGTGGTGGTGGTTGTGATCAAAATATCACTGAAGTCTAATAAGATTGCTCTTACTAGTTAATGTGTGTTCATTTGATAATCTGCCAATACACTACTCACATTTTAAGAGGTTAAAGAGTTTTCATCTTACGCATATCTGTACGTCATACGTCATACTGTCTCTCAGCTCTTTTCTTTCTGGGAGAGCGTTTTGAAAAAAAGACCTATACTCATGAGAATAATTCACGCTAATGACATGTATTTCCATTAAAACTATCTTTCAATCTTTATTTTATAAATGAATTATCACAAAATCTACTTATTTTCCTACTCCAAATATTCTGAGAGGCGATCAATCGGTACCGTGCCCTCCTCGCCCTTTATGGCTCACCAAAAATAAATAAAAATTATATAGGCTGTTGAAATAAATCTTAGGAGGTATGCCAGCGTTACAGTGTCATTTTAGGGACCATAAATATACTATTTCAGACAAGTAACTAGATTAGCATACTGCTCCAGCCCAATAATTTCAGTTGAAATTACCTCAATGAAATATTAAATATAGTTACTACCGCGCTTCAGCACAACGACTGACAATTCATCGTGGTGACCGTTATATTATAATAAACAAAACAGCCTGTCACGTGTGATGTCGATAGATACCTCGTAGAAATCGCCATCAGAGGTAAAACAACACAACACTAATGGACTCATTCAACATGACAGATCCATTAACGACGATTTCAAAAGAAAGTCTAGAAATTCTTGTAACTTGTAGTTTTCTATCAAGTTCAATTTCTCTCGCATCTGCACTTCAATAGCACCAAAGGATAGCAAGTTAAATAAAGTATTTATTACATATTGTGGCAGTCTGTGACACAAGTAACTGCTAGACTTCCAGTCCCTAGCCAGTGTCTTTAAGCGTAACAGCTTCTTTATCCCTGGAGCCAAAAAGACGTCATTTGAGAGTCAAGGTGTTATGAATCTTACAGTGAAGTGTTATGATGCAGACAGAATTAACGAACTGCCAGTACAACTACTCAGACTCTCACTTTTGTTCGCAAACTAATGACCCGCATCCTGCGGCAAGGTTACTTAAGATGTATAGATGTATCGACGTATCGATGTTAAACACTCGTACTGTGACGCGTCTTCTGTTTCGCATTCGAAACCTCCCTGATCCGAATGCGAACAGCAGTGTAGCATACCACGCGGTTCCACATGCCACAGCATAAAATATGAAACCAAAATATTATTTATGGGTTGTGCAGCCTCCCGAAGTTGTTGTTGTTAATTTTAAGTTACTATTTCTAATTTCAAAAGGCGTAAATGTTTAATTTTATATAATTTCATTATAACAGTTTAATTAATTCCTCAACACTCAAAAAATCTACTTTCTGACACCATACTCTATAGAAATCACATTTTCTTTCATTCGACAATGCACCATATCCCTCAAGCTAATGTTATAAATTCGACCCTGGATCATAAACAACTCTAAGGGGTCCATTATGAGTCGTATTTCAGGGTCGCCATGGTTGAGGTCTGAATCTGCCCAATGAGCCCCTGGTCTCTCAAGTCAAAGGCCGATACAGTTCTTAAACATTCCATCTTATTAATACTGTCGCAATTATTGTGATTTTGGGATTTGTACTGAATCTGTTAGCACATACGGTAAGTACGTCCCTTGATTGTCAGTCCGACCCAACTCCGGGGGCCAATTATATTGACTGAAATTTTCGCAGTTTCTTAGTTCAGTTTTTGGACCTTGTAACGTTCTTCAAAGCAAAACATCCTTAAGATAAAGTCCATGAAATCCGTTTTGAAACATTCAAATAAAAAGTCCTAGATACGATATTGGATAGATATCACATATTTGGAAAGCGTGCTTACATTTGTACTCCCACAGACACAAGGTGGGCAGTAATGTGGTTCAGAATGCAAAATCAGCAGCTTTCTTTACGCCGAATATTGTGCAACGCATTACTTAATACTTCACTCAAGCAGCCAATTAGTTACGACATGACTGACATCGGCTGACGAAAGGAACACCATTCCAGGAAGCAGGTGCAAAGGCACTTTGCCACCAGTAACAATATTATTAGGATACTGGCTCGTATAGAAACAGGCAAACGTATATTCTTCTATGCAAATGCGACAGAAGGTTTAGCTTACTCCACAAGAGCAGGTAAACATTCAGAACCTGGTCCACACTGAAACCTTGGTAAAATATCAATTTAAAATATAAAACCCATCCAAACGTTATTCAATACCAGCTTTTTACGACAGTCTGTCAGCTGATGTAAAATTGTCCCCGTATTAAAGCGTGTGCCCGCAGACCGGCTATGCTAATTGAGACTTATACCCTTCTTCAGTGCCTCCAAGCAACTGCCTGAACTTTTTGTCAAACTGGGCCCCAAATACTTCCGTCCATATACTTTCCAGTTCATTGTATGCACTGAGAGATGACACTAGGATATAGCTCTTCTCTCAAATGAATAATAACTACGATTAATTATTCCCTTATAGTGCCAACATATTCACAGAATTCACTGTTAACTGACATTAAATCTATTCAAAAGCACAAGAAGTCAAACTTGCATATGGAACAAAAAAAGGGCCAAATACTAACATTAATTATTTGGCTCAGGCCGTTAGTCGCCATCTCTCAGAGCGGAGGACCGGGTTAAACCCCCAAGCCCGTCCGAATGAGATTTCTGGCGGTCAAAATAGCACTGGGACAAGTTACCCTCCAAGTACTTCGGTTTTCCCGCCGTCAATATCATTCCGCCAGTGCTGCATGCTCATACGTTCATAATTTCCGCAATTGCAGTGTCGTTAACACACAAAAAATACTAATTTTTAGTAGACACTGATACTGCAACATTAAAAGGAAACCAAACATTTGCGTAACCTGTTTGATTTTCTGGTAATAAATGTAATGAAAAGATAAATGTTTATATAACTTGTATAATAGAACTAGGCGTAGATGGTAGGACAATATTAAGATGTATCTTAAAACAATAAGTTGGGAGGGGGTGGACTGTTTCTTTTGGCTGAGGACAGGAAAAAGTGGAGAGCTGTTATGAAGACGGTACTGGATGTTCGGGTTCGATAAAACGCGAGAAATGCCTTCATTAGCTGAAGAATTACTAATTTCTCAAGAAGGATTCTAGTAATGGGGGTTGCTTAGTTAGTTATATTAACTATGCTTTAAAGTCATAACTTCAGACAGCATTAAATAAAAAAATACGTCTGATTTCAGTGTTTTGTAAACAAAATCAAGACTTCTTTTGCACCTCCCGTGGGAGGATGGGTATGTTCAGGTTACTGTTGATTGTTCAATATACAAGTTTGGAAATGAAGGTACACCGTCCCTTATGTGTCGGCATCTCGAAATCTATGAGACTTCGGAAAAATATGTTGGCTGTTACACCTTCTGTTCGAAACGTTTTTTTGCTCAGATAAATATTTGGCGAATTACGCTTGACACTCAACGAAAAAATCTTCATGTAAAGTGATCGTTAAAATGATCCGTTGTAAACTAAACTGAATGATCCGATGTAAACTAAACTGAAATAGTCCAACAACTTTTTGTAAAGGAAACCTCCAACATATAATTTAACTAAAATCTATTCAGCAATTCTCGCGTTATTACACGCGTGAAGATAAACAGATGGACAGAGGGACAACAGACAAATGAATTTTAACTGGTTCTTCAAAGAGGAACGAATGGACCTAAAACGGGCTTTCAATATTTCTTTGCATTTCGTCAAGTAGGAAGTCGTGTTTGTCCCGATTATCGACTTTATCCACCCCTGCTTTAAGCTATGGAGTGTTCTCATTCCGGGACACCCACACCAACAGCCACGTGCATATGTGAGTTGTATTGTGTTAAAGATGCACTTTCATATCTGTCACTTCAAAGCGATACATGCGCTGAAATTGAGGTGAAAGGAAATGGGCAGAGAAAACAGGCTTCAGGAGGGGAAATTAATAAAAAATGATAAACACTGAATTGTAGAGCCCCCTGCAGGGATGGGCGAGAGATATGAATCTATTGGAGGAACAAATAGGACTGTCTAGCGCATTCCACACCCACAATGCGAACTAGAACACCTCTGCTCGTCGCTCTCACATTGCTGATAGGGGTTCGAGGCGCGGATTGGGTAGTAAGTCATTCCGTAACGAAGTATTGTATCTGCGTGAAAAGCCTTAGCACATGTCAGGGAAAGGGCTGCGCAAGTCTAAGCAACAATTCACTCAATGAAACAGAGCCTTCGAGAAACTTACAGTCACTCAGATGGCCAAAAAATGCCCCGCCTTTAGCAGACCCTAAGATTCCATTACCCTTTTCACAGGATCCATACCACTGTTCTCTGTTTTTATGTTGTTCATTTCCGTGCATATGATTGTTTAGCAAAATAAAACCAACGAATGCATAATATGCAGTTTTTATTCTAATTCTTCCCCGACATGTTTCGGTATATCTTCTGCCATTCTCAAGGCGGATCACATCGCTTACATACAGCTATTTTTCGTGTGCATTAGTATGTGACTCTTAAAACTTTTTAAGAAATGATTTGATGGTTAAAATTTTTCTAAAAGTCTTCTAAAAGCTATAGCTCTCTGCCAGCATAGAACAGGCCATATGCTACAGAGAACTATAGCTTTTATAAACTTTTAGAAAAATTTTAACCATCACGAAATTTCTTAAGAAGTTTTAAGAGGAACATACTAATGCACACTAAAAATAGTTTTATTTAACCGATGTAACCCCCCTTGAGAATGGCAGAAGATATGCTGAAACATGTCGGGGAAGAATTATAATAAAAACGGAAGAAACTGAATATTGTACATTTGTTGGTTTTATTTTGCTACACTGTTCTCTATATTGATCCATAGATCTGTAGGTCCATTCTGCATCCTACTCACTAAAATTAAATTTAATACTATCCTTCGATTTACTCTTACGTTTTCTTCTCAGCATTTCCGGCTACGATTTTTTAAGCACGTCTCTCCTCCCATGGACGCAATTTGGTGGTTCAAGCGGGGAATTCCGCACCCCCCGAATACTTTTTCTACCTACGAATAGATTTTTGCCTACTGAGTTGAAGAAGGGAAAATAAAAATTAGAAATATTTTCTACATGATTATTTGGATGGTGTAAAAACAGAAATAATGAAAAACCTGCGTTTTACGGGACGCAGAATAGAGGCATCTAAGCCACCGTTTACAAAAGTAAAGAGGAACCGTAAATTCTCTGTGCTCTCCCTCATCTTTCTAACTTGGCTCCTTAGTAAACTAGAGTTTCTAATGTCCATGGTCGACTTTGCCTCCCCCCCCCCCGCCAGGGTTATCAGCCAAGTTAGGCGTATGTCTCCTCCCATGCGTTCTACATGTCTTACCCATTTCATCCTCCACCTTCAACAAACCAAACCATGGCACTTCTCAGCACGCTGTTTGTGTCCTTCTGTTACTTCCTACTGTGCGGTTCAAATACTGTTCTCAGTGCCAACTTCATAAGCATTCCCACGACACCTGTATGTTACCCCCTTAAGCACAGACGGTCACGCTATGCACCCATACAATTCTAGACGTGAGATGTAATTTTTTGTGAGTTAAGAACACAAAATGACACAGTATAAACCCTGCTGTACACTTCCACATTATTGCAGTACATCATGGTGCTGTCAGTGAGTCATAAAGGCAAAGTATTCTGCATACCACGAAGGCATGTAAAATTAGTAGGGTGCCACCGTCATGCTCCGGCCAGGTTTAATGTCTCAGTTCCTGTATTCATTGTACATAAGATTGGGACCAAATTCGCCTTAGAGTATCTAGCACTACTGTTTCGTATTTGCAGGGGTCGTGGGTTTGATTCTCTGTCCATAATCTAGTTATCCTGACAGAGGATTTTAGCGCCTTGTCTGAATTCCTGCAAGCAAATGCCGGGATTTTACCTTACACCAGTCTACAGCTGTTTCCTTCCGTATACTTCTGACTTTCCAAATTAATTTTTACAGTCATCCTCCGATTTACCGCCGCACAAATGAATGAACTGAGAATACGTCACTTACTGAACTAAGAAACTAACACACACAGGCTCGGTTGAACTCCTCTGGACAAGGGATCGGCCCGTCGCAGAGATTTATACCTGCACAACACACAACATTCACAAACGACAGACATCCATGCCCACAGTTAAATTCGAACACGCAACCCTAGCAAGCGAGCGGCCGTAGACCTACGCCTTAGACTGCACGGCTACCGGGATCGGCCTTTAATTTCATACAGAGGGAATAGGCCTATATAATTATCATTGCCAGTTACATTGTTAAAGGTTGGAATCGTATGGATTCGAGCACGTGAAGCGCTTTAAAAACAAGCACTTCTTTATAATAGTTTATTCAGAAATCTGGTCTTCTTTAAGTCCTCTCCATAAAAAAAACACATTGTGAATGACGTACTTACAGCCTGTCGTGTGACGATGATTTGTGGGGAACAGCCGTATCATAACTACTCGTGAACAGGGCTGCCCATCCGACCTCGAGATCGGACCGGACTGTCTCACGCGACCACGTGCTATCGATATAAACACACGTGCAATAGAACCAGACTCTTCCACATTGACACTGACAGCAAGCGTGAACCGCGGTAAATGTTATATACAGTGCTGGATTTGGCGGGTGGGGTACTGAGTGTGGCCTCAATACCGCCGATTGGTTACTTGATGGAGAGTAGAAGAACAGGACTTACTAATTACATCAAAAACATCTACCTTCAAACCAGATATCAGTGCCATACGTTGTTTCACTTGTATTTACGTTGTAAACTGCATTTATGAGTACGTCTCCCCAAGGTCTGAAATTAAATTACGATACATTTACACTCAGACAACGAAGTAAACATATAACATTTGTGATTTATCGCTGACAGAATACAAAACATTGTAATTGTTGCCACATTACGATACACTGCACCGTGCACAGATCAGAGGGCTTCGCATTCCTTCAGTACGATAAATGTATTATTCGCAATGCTTCAGCCAACAGTTAAAACATATTTTAAATATTAAATGCAGTCATATTCCAGAAGATCGTAACATTAAATATGTCAAATATAAACTGTAGATTTTAATAGATGTAATGCTTTATTTCATATACTCGTACGTATCCATATTTTTTACCATCAGATCTGTTTGACACTCTACGAATTTCATTCAAATTGAAGTTACAGTCGTCTAATAAGGTTATGGCGGGATACACGGTGCCGCAGTTGATTGAGGCACAGCGCCACAAGACGGAAGGTCGCGGGTTCGATTAATCCTTACTCGATTTAATCATTCCGGCTGGACTATGGCCATGGGGTCGACTCAGCCTCTAACAGTGATGAGTATCAGGAGTGTTTCCGGGAGGTAAAGGCGGCCAGTGCGTAGGGCTGACAACCTTGCCACTTTCATGTGCCGATTGTCTAGAAATTCCGGCAGCCTGAACCTCCTGAAGCCCAAGGGCCTGTCGAGGCCTCTATGGGGAATTCTTTTAGTAAGCAATCCCTCTAAAGACGGATGCAGCAAGTTCCTCCGAAACGTCTAGACAAACATGTCATCCCACACTGCCGAAAGTTCAGAAGACCATCATTTGAGCAACAATCACCATGAAGACCTGAAGGCTTATAAAGACAAATACGTCCCTTTGGTTAATTATAATGCCACGAAGACGTACGGACCAGTGGAAGTTATAAATCCGCACTGGATGATAGTGAAAGGTCAGCTTTACACCCTGGTTGTTTTACCCTCGACGAAAGAGCCCCCGGCAGGTACTGAATACCAGGCTCGTTGGGCCCCAAAAACGGTCCGAGACACTGCGGAAAAGAAAATTTTCTGCTTCTGACGGGAATAAAAATCCAAGCTCCCGGTCATCCAGTGTGTAACCGAGTCACTATATTGACTGCACGATGACACTCTCAAACTTAAATCGACCAAAAAATGTAATCCAAGTCTGTTCGGTAGTTACGGACAAACAGGCAGAAGGGCACACTACCTTCATACATTCTGTGCACGGCAAGCTGAAGGGTCCTGTGCTGCATGAGTCCAATCAGTCTTGTCTCTCTTCTCTAGTCGGACAATAAATTGACGGACATTTTCGATCCAGTCTAATGTTTTTGGTACAAATAATAGAAAATTTACGTACATATGCAAAGCGACATTGGACAGAGGTGAATCTTGTATCAATCGTAATTCATTTCGGTTACATCACATGGCAATGTGGGCATATCCGAGGCGCAGTAACCTATATAATGCAACTCTCACCTACATAACGCAAGAATGTGGTTGATGCAGGTTCTGAACTGATATTTCCAATTATAGAAAGCCGTCACTTTATTCAGTCGATATATCTTTAATATCGAGAAATGGTTAGTCCACTGGAAAGAGCTGCATAACAAGCAGATAGGGTGGGGCCCGACTCAACAAAACATTTCTTCAATATTTTTTTCCGAACTGCTTCCTGTGAGATAAATATTTTTAAACACCGCTTGCAACATACAAACTTTCGAATTATGAGGTGATTACATAAATCCTATTAACTACATTTATACATCAATATCGTCATAGCCAATCAGCAAGAAATCCCTGTTATCTGCCATCCAGTATCAAAAACGTCATCATTAGAAATTAACAAGCAAAATGTAGAAAGTTCTAAATTATACCGAAACTCTTAATATAATGTAATACAACGAAACCTAATCTGAATACTCTTAAACTGATACATGTCACATATGATAATGTCCACTTTGTCACCCCTGAGAGGTCATGACAGATTGGTTACATTATTATAACTCATAACAAGTTTCATATCTCTCCGAACTTTCTCCACAATCACAGGTGACTGCCAATATCTGCGTTATTTTGAACAATCACAAAAACATGGGGCCTATACATAACTTGAAACACGTTACTGACACACTATCGCTATGACTGGATGGTAGATATTAGGAACGCCTGACACTTAGCCTAAATATTGATCTCAGTTTTCCTTCAAGACAGACTTAATATTATTCCTCCACGACTTCTTCACCGGAGTCTCTTTGTAAAAATAGGCAGGACCACAAGAAGATGAAGTGACAGTTCAAGAGAAAGATGCTTTAAGAGACAAACTATTATCTGGAACATCTCTACACTTCAGTCTCTTACTGTGATACAAACGTGTAGAAATAAGGAAGTTGTGACATGAAACACATAGGTTATATCAATAATAAATAGGGGAGAATCTAGCTACGGATCAGCCCCCTCCCACAGAATTTTGGAAAACGTGAGACTGGAAAGAATTTAAACAAGTGACAGGAATATGCCACACATTAATATCACATACTTAAATCATTTTTGATTACCTTCTATCCAGACAACAAAAGCGCTTAACGACTAGCTAAAAAAATCTGTACAAACATTCCTACACTTAAGTTTATATGCAACTTTTCTTGCTGCCCCGCCGCTGTAGCAGAAATCCTACCGAAGCCCATGAACAGAATAAAGCAAACAGTTAAATAGTAAATTATCGTCACTGGTCGATTATGAAATGAAAGTGGAATAATTATTAAAATGTACTCGTGTATGCTGACATGGTGTTGGCTTTGTCTAGAATTAATTATATTTCAGACGGAAGTCCAACTGGTAACAGTTTCAGATAAGGTCCAGTTCTAAACATAGAACTAAACTAAGCACAAACCACCACGCCGCCATCTAGGCATGTGGACCATCTGTTCCATTACTATAACTCTGTCTTGTCTAATGAGGCCCCAAACTGCAGCGCATTCAATTACGGAAGCCCGATCAGATGAGAATAATTGAAATACAGCTGCTCAGGGAACACAGGCAGACTGTTAGAAGCTGAGACTTTCCCATCATTTTAATTTATTAACTTTATGCATTATGTGTTCCATTTATTCGTAAGTTATTTAAAAGTGCTCTACCAATTGCAGAAGATGTAACCTTAAATGACATGACCACGGATACCGTGTCTGCGTTATTATGGTTTATTTTAGAACTCTGTCAATATCTCAGACTACTGTCGACTGACCAAGATATGATCCATGCTACGAATGCGATAGATGCGCATGCGCAGTATTTCGTGGTGGATGACGAGTTGCGCCTACCCATCCTGAAAGCATTCGCACAGTTCACTAACTCACTGCTCACTACAAGATACGCTTAACGTTTTCAATCTGCAGGTACTACCAGAACATTCTGTCGCTCCTACCAAAACAGCCCTGTAATTCTTACAGCAAGCAGTGCCGCGCACCGCGCCAGACATGCCTACTCCTTCCCACGCGGGGATAACCTCGTGGTCTGTGAACTGTATAATGTAAAATGGTAGTACTGTCAGTGAATGATGAATTAAAAGGATTGGAAGGAAACTGCAATGTCCTAATCGAGGTACCATCCTGGTTTACCTGAAGGCCCATATAAAAACCCATGACAAGTTCAATCAGGATAGCTGGAATCCAGGCCGAGGCTGAGCTAAGCACCTCCCGAAACCAAGTCCACGGCATTACTGCTTTAATAATCTGCACGGTAATGGCAAAAAAGAAGAGATCGAAGGAAACAACGAGAAATTTCAGTAACGACAGTTGGCAGCGCCGACAAGTTTCGAGCCGACTTCTCAGGTGTCTACGGGGTGTCTCTCTAGTGCTGTTGACTACTTAATGGGATTATACTGAAGTATCCAGAAGGAAAGTTTATGGGAATCAAATAGCCCTAATTAATAGGATTTGGAGTCGCTTATATTATGAAATTTGCCAGCGTAGAGTGTTCAAAATAATACTGAAAAACCAACACATTTCGCGAAAAGGATTGGTCTCCTTCTTCAGGCTAAAAATGCTGCTGAAACTTACTTATTTCGATCGACGAGTAAAGCTATTCTGAACCCCGAAACACAGCGTGTTATTTTACGTTTGGCAAGAGAGAACGGTGGGAAAAAATTATAAGGCAATAATTCCAAATGTGATATACCACCGTCAGAATCTTATGCAATAATACTGTAATAATATTATCTAGCTCCGCAAGAAGTTTCAATCATTATCAAACCGAAAACTAAAGAAAAGGATGGCCGCCATCTTGTTATTTTTATTGCCTTAACAGACACAGTACATTTTTCCAAAACCTAACACCATAACCTCATTTCAGTATCTGAAACTAAGCATCGCTAGTGTCTCTTACGCCTCACAAGTTCGGTCAACCGCCATGTTGTTATCAATTATTTTAGGGAACTAAAAATCACAGATTTGGGGTGCTCTTCAAATGGCATACATACGTAGGTAAGTAGAGACAATGTTGTTCTTATAAGCACAGCTTTTTGCTCTCTAACAACAGAAGAAGGCTAATTATTAAGATGGATGATGAAGAGCGAGAGTGGTCCCAAGGCCCAGTCCGCCACTGTCTCTCCTGTTCCAGCATGAACCTAGTCACGTGCTTTAATCACGTGATGGATAGATAAACGCTTGGCGTTCGGAGCAAACAATTGCCGTATACGAATTATGAAAAGTACTGGCAATAAGTTACAGTTGTTACAAATATACGTGTAGAATACTGACTGCACCTTTCCCTAAAGCTGTCATGCCTACCTATGATTGTGAATTTTGATGCTGTTAAACATTTCATGTGAATGTGCTGCAATTTTTAGGTTATGTTTAAAAAAACTGGCAAGAACAAAATTTTCTACGTTTTAAGTACTTCTTATACTTGCTGAATTTATGTTGTGGTTCGAAATGACTACAATATCTCGTCCACAATCCGTGGACTCTTAGACATACGCGTAGATTCTGTCCGTCTCCCTTTATACAACTCGCCCTGTTAGTTCGGCAACTTCTTCCGCAGGGCAGTGCTGCGTGAAGTCTTAGTTCAGGCATCACGTAATACCCAACAAACGACAGAAACTACGAAACAATTTTAGGAACAATTAATTAATTACAATTACACTGTTACTTATGGAGCTTGATAAATAAAATACGCACACGATTGCAATGAATATTTTATATTACTCTTCTTCTTCTCTGCTTTCAGACTACACAGTCTGATCTGTCCGGTAATTTCATAAACTACCTGGGCTTCTCCCTTGTCTTTCCATTGAGATGTCGTGCGTGTAGAATGGAAGTTCCATTTGCTTCTCCTTTTATTGGTCACTTATTCAAACTCCGGTTTCTTGGCTTCTTGCACGGTAAAGCCTAGTTTCTCTCTATCTTCCTTGGTGCGCTCAATTCCGCTGTTTCTAGTATTAGTGTTAATATTAAGCCAGTAATTTCTGGCACGTAAATAGACCAATATAAAAGACAGACCGCCATCCAATCAAACATCATCTAATCCCAAGTCTTAATATCTGTAAAATAATATTAGTTCGTGCAACTGATTAACATTTTGTGCAATTACATTTACATAGGTAATAAATAGCTGTTAAGCGGGACTGTAAATCAGTATTAGTAGGCTGTTTTGCTAACAATTTAACGAGATAAAAACTAAACAATTAATGACAATGCACGTCCTCCTCTTTCTATAACCCTTTGCACACTCCATTCACAACGAACTTCATATCCAGAATAAATTTATGTATTATTTTTAGTTTGCAGACCGTCATTACATAAAAAATCAACAAACTGCCTGTTTATATACAGGGTTAACGGTTGGGAACCTGAAAGCGAGGTCATTTGGAAGACCTAGCCGTACATGAGAGGATAATATTAAAACGGACATTAAAGAAATAGAATGGTAAGATGTGGTCTGAAGTTATCTGTCTCAGGACAGGAACCTGTGGCCTCATCTTCGGAACACGGTAATGGACTTTTGGGTTTCATAAAACAGGAGGAATTTCTTGAGTAACTGAAAAACTGCTAATTTCTGAAGACGGGATCTGCCACATGGAGTGAGTAAGTAAGTAAGTAAGTAAGTAAGTAAGTAAGTAAGTAAGTAAGTAGGTAAGTAAGTAAGTAAGTAGGTAAGTAAGTAAGTAAGTAAGTAAGTAGGTAAGTAAGTAGGTAAGTTAGTTAGTTAGTTAGTTAGTTAGTTAGTTAGTTAGTTAGTTAGTTAGTTAGTTAGCTAGCTAGTTAGGCAGTTGAGTACACAATTTCCTTCACAACTGTTATAAAAAGAACTTTTATTAGAGGAACATTTATATTGTAAGGAACTGATTTACTTTAGTGTCTTCTATTT
This sequence comes from Coptotermes formosanus, assembly GCA_013340265.1. Taxonomy (NCBI): domain Eukaryota; kingdom Metazoa; phylum Arthropoda; class Insecta; order Blattodea; family Rhinotermitidae; genus Coptotermes; species Coptotermes formosanus. Next base: position 1,505,326 of record BLKM01000329.1, on the reverse strand, counting down.
CAGGAACGTTAGTTACTGCAGACGAGTAAAATATTGCACCTTCCTATCTGCTGAACACACTAACCTAGCAGCCATTTTACTGTAACCAATTCAATATGGAGAAGGATTATTTGAAACTTGCGTGGGAAGAAATAAACCCCGCTATCCAATAAACGAATAAATAGACGCGAAAGTGAAATATTCACGGTACATTTGCTCACTGACGTCAAAGAAACTTCATTGATAGACTCCATCCATAGGAAAATGGATTACTTCGATACAGATGAGCAAAGGAAATTGGGTTCTGTGGTGCTGTGCGCAGAATGGCTTCCATTTTGGAGAGCTTGTCCTCTTTACGCGACACGATGTGTGGTTGACGCAGATAAGAACTACTAACATGGTTATAGATTCCCCCAAGTGTGGAATAGACTGCCACTGATTACACGCTAACAACCGTGCACACCACAATCTGCCCCCTGCATTTCGCATTGACTAGAAATTGAATTATGGGCACTACCCACTTGTATTCTGCGCTCCAGAGAATAAACCTCCATCCAATTGGTGTGTTTTTAATTTCGCGTTTCTGTAATTAAAGAAAACTAAGTAAACCTCATACATATAAACAAACAATTTAAGATTGTTATTCATTCTCCGATTAGTGATAAATTTTTGGCAGTCTTAGAATGAATAAAACACTTTGATTTTGGTTAGAAATTGTTTCGCGTAGAATGAACATCAAACCTGAGCGGGCAAACGGGCAGGTTTTATATAAATACTGGGTACCTTGCTGGTGTAAAGTCAGGTTGTTTTCTGCAAGCAACGGCTGAGGAAGACTTCATTGCACTCCACCGCCTTCCAGGCTAACATATCGACTTAGAGACAAACAGGTGAGATACCAAGATAACTGTACAGCTCCTGCTTTTATTTGTCACTCACTATAATTTACAGTTGCTTCGGGTTTTGGGAATTGTAAAAATAAACGCGAGCAGAAATACTGTGATATTTGAGCTTCTCACAGCAGTGCAGGTAAAGATTCTAGTCCTGTAGGATGTTAGGCCGTGTGTAGCTAGACAACTATGCCTTTTTAAAATACGACATATCATAACATCGGGGCACGCGGTGGCGCAGTTGGTTGAGGCATTGTGCCACAAGCCGGTAGGTCGCGGGCTCGATTCCCGATGGTGTCATTGGAATTTTTCATTGACATAATCCTTCCGACCGCACCATGGTCCTGGGGTCGACTCAGCATCTAACAGAAATGAGTACCAGGAATATTTCCTGGGGAGGTAAAGGCGGCCGGTGCGTAGGGCTGACAACCTTCATGTGCCGACTGTCTTGAAATGTGGGAGCCTCAACCTCCTGGAACCCTGTGGGCCTGTCCAGGCTTGCAATGGGATTGCTTTACCTTTTACATCATAACATCTTGATGTTAAAAACAGAATCATTCAAAGGCTAAAAAGAATTGGGTCCTGGCAGTGTTTGAGCGGCTATTCGGTGTCTCTGTCTATGGGCAGTATTTCATTTTCTCAAAAACCACTCACAAATCTACCAACATGACAGCCAATTAACACAGCTCTCTTCGTCTTTGTTTGACAGCATATTCATCAAAACTGTCAATATCCGTTACACGTTCTCGTATATTATAGGTCTTTGGCCGGAGTACCAAGTGTGGTAGCCTTTTCTTCCTCCTTATTTATTTCTCTTTCATTAACAATTCTTCCGATACACGTTTCGAGCACACCTGTTGTACTTGTCACCTTTCTTAGAGCATGTTTCAGTTCTTTGGTGTAATGTGCTGATGCTACATTTCTTTAGTTATCTCCTTCGGCCACGAAATCGAAAATATGTGCCGCAATATCCAGCGTCTGACTAGGCAGTACTTTTAAATTCATCTTTGTTAGTACTGAAGGCGCGTTGCTGTGCGTAGAAAGCGCAAAAAACGTTATTAAATCATTTAAAGACACAACATGTAACTTTTATACAGGTTTTCAAAGAAAGAGTTACAGACCTTAAAAGTGTATAGTACTGACTTAAATGAGCAAAAATGTCCCAGTCAACATATGTCCAAAAACCAACGCCTGTTGAGGTATGAATGATTTTTGTGTTATCTCTCCAGCAGGTGCTTTGTGGGGTTCTCATGCACGTCAACAAAAGTTTCAGCTCTTTTTCTTACAAGAAGTGTGTAGTCTTTCAAAAACTCCCTGATTTTACTCGAATCTTGAATTAAGTGAGTACTATACACTTGCAGTCCTTTTTTTTTCTTAACACTTCGTACACAGTGAATAGTCGCATTGCAATCTTCTCTTCTACATTCATATTACAACAGGCCTGGGACTGTACTACTGACGTACGTGCATTACTGGACGTACGGCAGAGTCTAACCCGGTAACATCAAGAAAAATCACACAGAATCAATTAACCACCAATCACAATTTTTCTGCGGATTAATCACATTGATTAACAAGCAGACCATACAGGCACTGCTACTCTTAATGTGGGCTGACAGACACCACCACAACGTGTTACTGCTGCTGGTAGGTCCGCTGCTTAGAAGTAGACAAAATACGGGTGGTCAAGAATCATTGCGGGAAGTATAGTAACCTAGTAACCTTCCCTCCGCAATACACAAAACGTTAGCTGCAGAAATTGTCCACTTGCGACCCACGACAGGTGGCGCTGAGGTTGGTATTAAAATCCTCATGTTAATATGCTTGTATTTATAAATCAATGGCCAGAAATGCATGGAACTCCAGACATAACGTGCACTAATGTTTTGCAAAAGACAGCACAGTGCTCACACACCAAGCAGTAACGCGTAGACGTTGATTGTCATACATTAGGCATATTTACTACAGTACTATATGAAGATGAGTGGTCAGCTTCATAATCCGGCCGCATTAATCTAACAAAGAGATATATGATTTTCATGGGACTGGATGGACTACACAGCCAAATCATCCGAACACTATCCAGCCTATTTTCCAGTTGGCCAATTCCTCCCCTTTAACAAATATAATTGAGCTCAATGACCTACGCAATATTTGATGTTGTTTTGCTGCAAAACCGGGAGATTAACTACAACTTCATCGTTGTACTGTCTGCAGCAGACACGCTTTCGCCATGCGGAAGACACGGCTCAAGATCTTGCCGGCGCGCTGCCTGGCCATGATCGGCTTCCTGCTTCTGTACCTCGCATGCCCTATTTTGGCGGAGCTGTCTCGAGCCCAACCTGACCGCGGACTTGCATCATTCTTCCAGCTACAAGAATTAGAACACTGTGCCAGGTACGTACGAACGTAATTACTTAAGTTGGCACCATTCTTCTAGCCACAAAGATTTAGCACACTGTGCCAGGTACATAATTACTTATGATGCTAATAGGTTAAACAGTTATCGCAACTGATATCTACCTCTCTCGCAATCCACAGTACGTCCAGCTTAAAGCGTATAATGCAAAGTTAGAGTAGGTCAGCGGAATAAAAATGTAAGAAACACAAGCGTCGATCAGAACGATCATCCTTATAGTACGTTCCTAACATTTTGTATTGCTACGAGCGAACCTTGGTGACAGAGGCGGAAATCAGTGGCAGTGGTTCTGGAAAATTAATTTAATTCCCGAATATTTAATGTTCAAGGAATTTAATTCGTATCTAGATTTAAAATTCAGCGATAATTCAATGTAAATTTTGCATGTGTTTGTTCTACAGGCACACTGGTTAAGAATAAATTAGAGTTGATGTGCCCAAAATAAGTGCCACGAAAATAAAAATCAATTCGTCTCCCTTAACTGTTCCGACAGTAGTGTCGATAACGCCCCGGCAGGCCTCGCGGTGCGGTTAGCCCCGTAGGAAA
>BLKM01000329.1:1363496-1501395 GCA_013340265.1 Coptotermes formosanus | reverse complement strand
CCGGTCTCCTGCTACTCAATAGTTGGGGGGTCCCTTACCCCCAGGCGTCGCCTGGGGGGGGGTTCCCCCCGTATACAAACCCCCCCCCCCCCCCCCCCGCCAAGTACAGAAAATTAAAATTTGTTTTTTTTTCTGGACTGGATTCTGTTCTTCTGACATAATTAAGTATTCCGAGAGATCTGTGACTGACTTGACGAATAATTTTACGGGACCCCCCAACTATTGAGTAGCAGGAGACCGGGGCGACCTGGTGTCTGTGCCACTGGGTTTAGATTTTCTTAAGGACGGATCTTTAAAGATTTTACTGCCTGAAATACGATCTCGTAGTAAGTGTACTTTTACTGTAGCCACAGCACGGTACTGAATCTTAACTGGGACCTTATCCCGACACATTAACAAGAGAGTTTCAAAGCGTTTGGAACACCACAGTTCCAGCCCCGTGCCCAAATTAATTCATACTAACGCGACCTGACACTGACACTGTCATTGCCTTAGTACCAATATTACGGTATTCTGGAATGTGACCCGTGCAGTTTGGTACAGGATATTTGCGTTTCGGAGGAACGTGCTGTCCATCTTCAGAGCAAAACTCTACAATAGAAGCAGTACATCCAAAAACACGATAATCTTAATAACAGTGTTAGGACTACGTATAAAGTATATCAGTAGGTGTCAACCGTTAACATTTCATTTAACAAATGTTGAACAGCAAAGTTTGTTCTTGTAAGGTTATTTGCCTTTCAGTCACGGTTATGCACCTTAGTCCTGCAAGTTACACTCTGCGGAATTTAAATAACACATGACTCACATTTTCATATTGTCTTTGTTCAACTAACTCCATAGGGAAACCCCAGTCCTGAAAAGTTCCCCAGCCGAAAGAAAATTTCTGGTTTCATAAAAGTCAAAGACGGTACCTATGAAGAGAAAACCCTGCTACTGGACACTAGCCTCAGCGAGTTCATTCCAAATTGCATGCCCGCATGTTCTTTCACTAGGAATATTTTCAATACTGTTTCGCTATCTATGCATAGGTCTTCCGACCTATCTCATTCATTCAGTCGTTCAGATCCAAACCTTGTATGAATTTCACATTCCCTACATGCATGCTACATGGTTACCACATGTAATCCTTCGTTTAAACATTGTTATGACATTTGGTGACGTATACACAAATACATTACAGCTCCTGACTATAATTACTTCCGCTTTACCTTTACTATTTTCTCGGTTCTAAATATTCGCCTCAACGATATTCTAAACACCTTCCCTCCGTTAGAGTGACAGACCAAGATGCTAATTATAACAAACCACGTAGAATCCAACAAACGTTTTGTCAGCATAAACTAAGGTATTGCAGAAAGATGAACTTTCTTCTAAGGGACAAGATCAGCAGCCGGCATTCTACATTACCCAGACTGTTTTTGTTATTTGGTCCAAACGCTCATGAACACGAACGCTTTGGCTACTATACTGCTTCTAGAAATCAGCACGATAGTTCAATTTATCCATGTTCAGAATTAGCGCCACACCATGAGAGCGTAAAGAGGTAGAGGTCCATGAATGTTTTTTAACATAGCACTAAACAAAGGTAAAAACTAAATTTCAGGTGTCAGTCGCTGTATCACGAGAAAAAGACTCTGCAAAACTCAGTGGATACGGGGCTTGGTGGGCCCCAGATCCGGTCTGGGTGCCGTTCCAAAACTTTGCTTTTCTCATCTTCGGGTCGTTGCTGTATGTTGGCTCACGCACAGTCCCTAAGCAATTTCGTTATGCATTGTAGTACTATTTACACAAGAGCAATTATCTAGTCTAAACCTTGCATAATGTACCACTTATATCTAACTAAGTAACTGAACAAACAAACGCACGATTATTCTTCAAGAAATGGTAGTTATCAACTGAGCAAACCGTACATCGTCACAAAATATGTAGTAAGTGGTCTTGCTTTGCACGCGTATTCAAGAGATCATAGGTTCGATCCTCGGTCCGGAAACTGGTTATCTTGACTGAAGTTCCTTTTCCGCAGCCCACCGGAGGATCCAGGGGAAGGAGGATGCGTGAATAGCCGGAATGTTCAAATGACGATGACTCGGACTGTTTCGCCGGACAACGGACATCCTCATACTTGCTTCATCACTGATGCATTCCTACTGAAGAACACATGTTCAGTGGATCAGCGCCCTGAAGAGAACGCCGATGGACATCCTAAACCAGCGACACGATATGCTAGGACCGCTCCTAGAAGGCTCTTGGCTGCTCGTTCAAAAGACCCGTCTGCGGCAACCTTTAAAATAGAGGCTCCCCAACGCCAGATAAAGTACAGGTCACTTAAAAGAACCCAAGCTCCTCACGAAGAACCTGCAGTAAGATCTCAGCGCCCAGAAGCATTATCAACAAGAACTTTATTAGCTATGCAGCATGGCGAGAGAACTGCCTCAGAACGAACTGAAACTACCAGGAGGTCTCTGTTCATGGAACGTCGCGTGACTAAGACGACGGCTGAGAAATCACTTTCCCGCAAAATATCAGAGCTAAAGGTACAGAGAAGAGGGCTAAAAGAAATACAGCCCCCTAGTGTAACTGCCGCTGAACAGAGGACACTGGCCAAAGAAGATGTTTCTAGGAAAACGGAAATGCGCACTTCACAAAGAACAACGGAACGTAAAATACCTCAAAAGGATGGATCCCGGAGATTGGCACTTGAAAATCAGGCTGCTCCCAAACTTCCTGTAGGCCGAGAATTCAATGTCCACAGGAGAGCGTCAACTGAAAGAAGATCTCTTCTGAGGATATTAGCGGATCATAGGCTCTACCAGTCTGACACAACTAGGAAACTGTCGGGCGCAAGGAAACCTGAAAAAAGTGTGGTAAGTGAAAGTAGGATCAGGGAACTCATTGTACCTAGGACAACATCGGCAAAGGCAGAGTCATCAACGAGGATTCTAGCAGAGCACAGAATGCTCGAATACGGAAATTCTAGAAGAATATCTTCTGAAAGACAACCATCTCTACGATTGGCATCAGACAAAATTTCTGAAAGGCTATTTCTGTCTAGGACATCTTCTAAACCGAATTTCTCTGATACTAGACTCTCTCGTGCCTCCCAATCCGATATCCGCCAAGATGATTCTAAGCATATAAGGGCATTATCTGAACCAGCTCAAATTAGCCGAATTTCGACAGAACGTTTTGGCTCTGAACGGCGCTCAGGTTCAAGGGTAGCACACACAGAAGCGCGATCTTATGCAGAGAGGTTGCTTTCTAGAAGAAACTCCCTTAATGAAGCTGGAAATTCCGAAAGACGATATTCGACAAAACGCTTTCCCGAAAAAAGCATCAATTCCGAAAGAATAAGTGTTATCCGGAGGACAGCCAGAAGCATTTCTTCCCACCTACCAACTAATAGCCGTGTTTCCAGAACACTTCCATTTACCAGCATCACTTTTAGAAATCCTGGCAGGTTATATGAAGAACGCACACGTATGATGTCTCAAGACAGAGTATTTCGCTCACTGCCTTCAGTTCAACTTTTGTCATCGTCTTCCGAACTAAAGGAAAACGAGAGACAGTCTTCTGGATTTGTTTCTAGAATAACATCTGGACGTCAAAGTGTAATAATATCCAGCGACAAACCATCCTCCAGAACCATAACTGATCGTACACAAGCATCTAGGATTTCTAAAGAACGACTTCCTCAGATTTCTAGTAACAGACTCTCACCATCTAGGAAATCGATAGACCGCACTGCTGTACACAGAATTGCAGACAATCGAAGAATTAGTGCATCTGCGCTTGAAGAGAAACGTAACATGCGATTAAGCCATGAACGGCGATCTCTATCATCAGAATCGTCTGACCGTCGTTCTTCATTTAGGAAAACTGAAGCACGCCAGTCTTCTTCCGACAGATCATCACCTTTAAATTCCATAGTAACTACAAGAATCTCAGAGGAGAGAAGGGGTTCAAGAGCATCTTCTACCACACGTCGCCTACTAACATCATCTACCGTACGACTTCCTGCAAGAATCTCAGAGAGGCGACTGGATCAGTCTGTATCGTCGCGATTATCTGAGTTTACTGCTTCAAGAAGAATTTCCAGCGAACGAGTATTAGGGCAAAGCTCAAAAATCAGAAAAAATGTTCCTCCTAGCGTAAGCGACAAGCGTTTACCCACAGATACTCCCGCTTATAAATATAACCACGTCGACGAATCTACAGCACGGCAGAGTATCATCAGAACTTCGGCAGAACGAGCACTGATTCTCAGACATTCCAAAAGACCGTACGCCGAAAATATAATCGCACTCAGTGATTCAAGCGGCGTTTCTACTAGACGACTAACCTCCGAGAAGGATTCTAGGTCTACTGAACGCTTGTTATCTATCAGGGGTTCCGGGCAGCTTTCCGCTAAACGACTGGCACCGATAACGGGTTCTAGAAAACCTGCTGAACGTCTGAAATCTTCCAAGTTTTCCGGGAAAATTTCTGTTGAAAGACTGACATCCGAAAAGGACCCCAAGAGATTTGCTGAACGTTTGGCATCTGTCGTAAATTCAATGAGGATATCGGCTGAAAGACAAAGACTATCGAGGTCTACTGAGAATTCAGCACATGCTATGTTTTCTAGAAGGGTCTCTGAACAGCGACTGCTGCCGGAAAGGGATTCTAAGAGATACGACAAAGGTGTAGAATCTGTCACCAACTCCAGGAGGGTTTCCGCTGGACGACTGACACCTGAAAGGCAGTCCAGAATGTCTGCTGAACCTTTTTCACCTGCCAGGGATTCAATGAGGATTATTCCCGATTCTAGAAGATCTTCTGAAAGTGAAACACGTTTCAGAGATTCCAAGAAGTTGTCATCTGGCCGAAAGCCTTTAGAGAAAGTGTCTAGACGGTCTGTCGAAGGTTCGCCCTCTGTTAGGAAGTCCAGAACAATTTTAACTGCATTTAAAAATCCGACAGATTCTAGTAAATCCGAAGCTAGTCTATCATTGCTCAATAATTCCAGGAAAAGTGTGGCCGAACGAAAAACAACTCAAAGGTATTCGAAGTCCACAGAACGTTTGCCTTTCTTCAGGGTTTCAAGAGCTATTTCACGTGGACCTGATAATCAGAGGTCCTCTGAAAGGTCTGCAGAACGTCTTGCAACTCTCAGGCATTCTAGGATTTATGTAAGTCGTTTAACAACTCAGAGTAATTCCAGATCGGCCGAACACTTCACACCTCTCAGGGTCAGCAGCAGGACCTCTACTGAACGCCTGGTTACTCAACATTTTAGGCCTGTTGAACATTGGATACCTGCCAGGGATTCAAGGAGCATTTCAACAGAACGACTGACAAGTCACAGGTCAGCTGAACAATCAGGGCAGTTTGTAACTGGGACTGGCTCTGCAAGGTCTTCTGAACGAATTAATTTTAACAGAAATGATCGAATAACGGGTGAATCTGTGGCATCCATAAGGGCTTCCAGAGGTATCTCACCAGAAATGTTGTCAGATAAAAGAGATTCGAGAGTTACATCAACTACGAGGACGTCTAGGCGAACAAATATAGATTTTACATCTATCACACGTCACAGGATTTCTCCTAAACAAGTGGAAATCCAAAAGAACGATAAAATCTCAGCTGTGCACTTGGCACTTGTAAGAGGTTCTAGGAGCGCTTCTACTGAACTCTTATCTCAGGGCTCTCGCAGATATGTTGGCCGTATTCCAACTGTTTTGAGTACTAGAAAGACTACCGCAAGACGACAGATTTCTGAGAGGGATTCAAGGCGCATTGCTGAACGTTCGACATACGTCAGAAATCCCATAATGTCTTCTAACCGATGGGCATCTGACAGGGAGTCTAGACGCACGGTTAAACTGTTAGGACCAGCAGATTCAAGAAAAATTACAATCGAGAGGGATTCTAGTCGCTCAGTTGAACATTTAATATCCGTTAGGAATTCAAGAATATCTGCTGAAATTATGACAATGAGAAATTCGAGACGTTCAGTCGACCGTTTCTCAACAGACAGAAATTCAAGGATCTCCAACGAACGAATAGGTTCAGACAGGCGCTCTACTGATCGTTTGCTATCTAGCAGAGACTTCAGGCGGGTTTATAATAAACCACTGGGATCTGAAATGAATTCTGAAAGATCAGTTGTAAGTGTGGCAACCAACTCGAATTACAGAAGAACTTCTACTGAAAGACTGGTATCTGAAAGAAATTCTAAACCATCACTTGGGCATTTGGCTAATCTCAGGAATACACGTAGGTTGTCGACAAACGGTTTATCATCTGTAAGGAATTCTAAGGCATCAGCAGACAGACTGAAATCCCTAAGGGGTTCTGTACAAGTAAGCCATGAAAGACAAGCCGTTTCAAAGGAATCTACACCTCACCACCTTGCAACCAGCAGATCGCTGGACAGAGTGTCTACCAGGACTATCTCCTCTGAACGCCGCATCTCACAGCCTGAACCTCTCTCCACTATTCACATTACTTCGAAATCTCCAGTACACCGCGATGCCGCAAGGATGTCAAACGTGAGAAATACAAGGCTGGCTTATGGGCATGTCTCAAAGAATCAAGCTCTGCACCAGGGTTTTGTACTTTCTGATAAATATTTTAGTACTATGGATAATACAACACTGAAGACTGAATCACTTTTTGGTACTGGTTTGTCACTGGAAATAATTCAGAAGTCTGTTGTGGGTTTTATGTCAGCTCAATATTCCAACTGTTCTGACAAGGTAATTGAATACATAAAATGCGTCCTAGCCTCTCTAACTCTAATGTGGCCTGCACTAGCAATATGGAAGGAAGGTGTTCCAGCATCCCTCATAAGCTTTGATGGCACATCTGCATTCTTACCTAAGATGGACCATCTCAACAGTTTCTTCACTGACAAGGTAAATTGTCTACACTCATAAACTGTACTGGTTTACTAGTAATGTATGAGAACCATACACAGAAGGGTGCTTGGACATAAAATTCCATGCATTTAGACTATGCCTCTAGCTGAAGAGAGGTAAATGGACATTTTCCTTCTCTCCTGAAGCATTCCCCCTAAAAAAAGGACTCTATGTATCCTATTGACAGGAGGATGGTTGGACATTACAGACATCTGGGACAGAGTGGCACAGACAATAATTGCACATGTAGTAGGCTCAATCTTGTGTCATTCAACACACAGTACCTTATTTGTTGAGTACATTCCAAAGCTGTGCATATTAACCATTTCAGGTCTCTGTCCTTCTGTCTTCAAACACAGGGTACCAGTCAGTCCACAAGCATAATTTGGGGGGTGCAAGTGGGGGGCAAATGCCGCCCCAGTATCTTGGCTAGTGGAGAAAAGTTTTGGTTGCTGAGTTGAAGAGGGGCAAATAAAAAAATAGAAATATTTTCAAAACGATTATTTTGGTGGTGTAATGACAGAAAAAACGAAAAAACCTACGTTTTATGGGACACAGAATAGAGGCATCCCAGTTCCTAATACCCATGGTGGATTTTGCCTCCCTGTTGTTACTGCCCAAGTTACGCCTATGCCAGTCACCCGCTGACACAGCGCCATATCCTAGAAAAACGGAGATCTCTACTGTACTGCTGCAAAAGCCTAAAAACTCACATACAAACTGTTTTATTAACTACATTAAATACTTTCCAAATTCAGGAAAACTTTGGCTCCATGTCCGACTGCTACACACAATAATAATGAGGTAGGTTCTTGCGACCAGCTACCACATACCACAAACTCCTAAGTTGGGGCTTCACATCTGATTGAACATTTTGCTAGCATAAGACTTATATTTTTAAAAAATTCAGGCATGGTGACTGTAAAAATTACTTTTATACCAAAAACACTAGACAATTTCGTATATAAGATAACTGATTTACAAAACATGGCAGTGCAGTGTCCTACTCACCCAGTCGACCTGCATCCTAATTGGCCCAAGATATGTCACCATTCAGTCCCTCCAGGACGCTACTATTGCTTCTTGTCAATTCTTACTGTAATATAAAAAAATCCTCTTTGTTCTTATGGAAAATAAATTACTAAAAATCAAAGAATTTCAGTAGGTAACTTTTTAAAGTTAAACTACCAAACAGGATACATAATTAACACTTTTTATGTGAATTTCATTTTCAGTGCTTCATTTACACTTTCTCTTCAATCAATCAATCAATCAATCAATCAACCAACCAATCAATCAATCAATCTTCATAAAAAGCTTACTAAGAGGAGAATATAATTTTGTTGCTACTAGGAAATATGATAGCCACAGCAGCAACAGTTTATGTATCTGAGTAAGAACTCTTATCTGTGTCACTGAAGGGATTAAAGATACATTCTAAGAATACCAATGATCACATTACACTCACAATATCATACACATATACATTCAGTTTCATCATGTCCTTAAATGTGAACTACATGTCAGTGATAATTAGTTCAGGCATGATCTTAACTTCCAGACAACCTCCAACTATGCTTTCGTACCTGATGACCTGACTCTCTTTGGTTCCAACAAGACATGTCCTCCAGTCATGAGGTAAATATAAACCTTCTGTACTGCATGGTTATATTGCAGGAACATAATTTTGAAATCTGAAAGAAAGAAATTAAATGAAAGTTCTCAATGCTAATTGCTATATTATAACCAACTAAATGCACTATTCACTGTTTCAACTGATTTTCACTTCACTTTTTGGTACTGGTTTGTGAAATTCAGTGGAAACAGTGGATAGTGCATTTAGTTGGTTATAATATAGCAATTAGCATCATGACAATGCACAGAATAAGCAGCATTAAAAATGTTCTCAAGTCAATATTTGATATTCCAGTACATATGTTCAGAAATTTCCTTACATAGCACACACATTTATTAGTCTTAGCATAACATGTCTAATCATAACGTATGCATCAGTACTGATAACTCTGGTAAATTATATTTTATTTAGGTGTATAGAAGTATTGCCTAACAAAACGATTTGATTATAAAAACAACAGATTTTTTTATACAGTTTACCCCATCAGGTCATCATCAGGCTCATACTCGTATAAATATGTAAAAAAAGGCTAGTTGTATACCATTACAATTATCACTTCTATCACTTCATGGACTGAGATCCCATTCTTATAATCACATTTAAATTTTATTAACTGTATTCAAAATTGACATGATTATAAGGATTAGACCTCAATCCATGAAATCATAATTGTAATGATATACAATTAGCCTCTGTTTACATATTTTACTAGCCCAATGATGACCCAATCAGGTCGAAACATGTAGCAAATGTATATAGAAACAAAATCCATTGCTTATATAATAAAATAATTGTGTTAGACCATGGGTTTCCAATCTTTTTATGGCAAAGAGCCACACCCATTATTGTGGGCTGGTTCATAAGGTGCATATGAGAAAATAACAGTAAGTGGTATATCTAACTGCCTAAATTATTTTAAATTTTGTATAGTAGACACACAATTTACAAATATGGCCACGGACTGCACAATACAACTTGGCAGGCTGCACGTGGCCAGCAGGCTGCAGTTTGGAGACCCATGTGTTAGACTCAATTTCTATTTTATAATAATACCTTATGAAACACATGGTGATGTCTTTCATCAAGAACAAAATTTATATCCAAAACAATGCATATTCAACAAATGAACATCACAATGAATAAGGTATGCCAAATTGTAATATTGCAAAGAATAATTCCTGTGTCTCCAGGGTTATGACGCTGTATTGTAATCTGGTAGGTGAGCACCATGTTTTGGAGATTCATATTGTAACTAAGTCAACTTCAACCCCAAGAATGAAGCAGGAATGTTTATCCAAAACACCTGTACACACCAACCAGACAACAATAAGGTATCATAATAAAAAAGACCACAATAGCTTCTGCATAGTGAAAACGTGTGTAAAGAACAAATTTGGAAAAATATGTACTCCATCCTATAAATTGTTATGCTCCCATTTATCCAGTTTCCTTCATGATTCATTGCAGGGACAGTCACAGTGTAGTGACTACTATGGTTGGTGCAGGTGTTACTGCTGCAGTCATGCTGCTGTCAACTAGGTCTAAATGAAGCCCACAACTTTACAGATCTGATGGCCTCTGTGTCTCCATATAGTTTCATTAATATGTTGTAACTTACATAGATGCTTCTGTAGTTTAAACCAACAAGTGATCAGATAGTATGTAGAATTGTTTCAAAATATTTCATTCATTGCTAAACACAAAAATTCTTCAACCTTTACAAGTATTCTGACATGGTATTTACCCTTGATTTTCCATCAGAAGGCTTATATATTTACACACATGTAGCCTGCACAATATTCCTTATAAGAATGTTGGAACAATATCTTGCTGAGCTGTATAACTTCAGAAAAATCATGATGAGCCATATTTTTGTCTCATAAATTCATAATTTTAATTGGAACACTTAATTATCCACATCAAGCATTTATAACCCTTGCACTGAACATGATCTACACAATTAAAGCAACATCATTTTTGGACATTTCAAACCTTAAGTGTATAGGCCGTATTTAAGTGTATATGAAAGTTAGCTGAATAATGTGCAAAAGCACAAGTTCATAACGATTTTAATAAGTCTGCACAAGCACTTACATGCACAAATCCTTCTACAGTTATCATATAGAGCACTTGACTCCCTTGTAGGAAGCCGTTACTCCTGCAGGACATTGGTTTGGGAATAAAACTTACTAACCAAAAGATTATGACAAACAGTGGATCAACTCATCACTGATTACAGTTTAAAACACAAACAAAATTACAAGCTTTAATTGATGCATCCAACTGTGTTAAACTTACACTAATATATGTTAAATTAGTTGTGCTGACTATATTAGATTTACCTATGTGAATTGCATATTCATTAAATAACAAATCCTTTGCATTAATTCTAGTGAGCTGAGCTACTACTACTACTCATGTTAAGTGTTGAGCAGTTTTTAGTAATGATATATCAAACTGTACGGTTCTCTTAAGCTTTCCACTTATGCATAGCCATTCCAAAGACATTGTACCCAATGTACAAAATCCACCAAAATGTTGAACACACTTCACGTAAATGTAAGTAAATGAATCTCAAAATTGAATATTCTCTGTTTTACAGTTCTTAGTAATGATGAAACTTCATGCAGCTTATCACACTGACTTCTAGACTGATGGAGATGACCTCAAAGTTTATGTTGCATGCCAAGACATATTTTTAAAAATATTTTTATATGAAGGAAAAATTAGTAATTGGCTTATGAACCTCTATTACAAAAGTTTGCATTTTAACATGTTTTGACATTTTCAAGACATAAATTAATGAGTAAGAGCAACGCTCTAAAGATGAAATATGTAATTTATTGGGTAGGTATAAAAAATATATATTTAAAAGTAGTAATTTCATGAAAATAAAACGTATTTTATTTTCTGGATACTACAGTTAAAAATATGAAACTGTCCTGTGATATATATACATCTACATTTACTTACAGGTATATTTTAATGTAACACTTCATGTGGATATATTCCTTGTAGTTGCATTGTTAGAACATTAAAATGCAGCACTAAAAAATCTAGTCTGTTTCAATGTAAAATTATTCAGAACCCTATCCAACCTTGTATTACAGTCACTTGAAACCAATGTAAACACTGGATTATCACATAAACAAGACTTACACAAGTGAGGACACTAGGTATTGCAATGTAGAGCAAAAGGTAAGGGTGTCCATTTGCATTCCACGGTGACATACAGAGGAAATAGACATACAGCTCCACTCACTTGTAATCTTGGCACTAGATGGAAACATACTGCACAGAGAATCTTAAATTCAATCATTTTGTCTGCAAACTGTTTTTGTGAGTCAGTGTAAGAGAATGTCAAGGATAGAAGGCAGCAATTATTTATGCACTTGGGATTTTTAATTTTTTCAGATTTGTGACAGTATAGTTACCTACAATCTGCCCATTATTTTAGGGAATATGAATAACTGATGCTATATTTGAACCAAAAGATAATTGTATATTTTGGTATTCCAGAATTTTAATATTATGAATGCTACTAAACGTACCCACTTCAAGGGTCACGTTATAAACATGTCACAGTAAAAGCTGTGATATCCAGCACTGGATGATGAAGAAAGTTCCTGTAACCAGAAAATGACTAACAGCCCCACCACATTTCACTATTCCATCACCTGGTAGCAGTTTTGTAAATATGCTTATGAAAAGAGTGAAATATTGGTGTCTTGTTGCTTCTCTGCACTATCTGTACAGGACAAGATATCAAGTGGCAAATTAAATGGTTTGATCTGTCCAAGAAGTTACTAAGTACACTAAGATACACATTGAATACAATGTTCTAATGTCCAGAGAATTATATCTGGCAATCCTTTGGTCCTGGATATCACAACTTTTACCACATTTCCATTTGCTGGCATGGTCACAACCATTCTAAGAAAAAACAGTCATCACTCTTTATAATTTAACAGCTTTTCATATGCAGTAATATCTTTGTGCCTGTGTCATTATAAGAACTTAAAACCTTCCCAAAGATCTGCAGTACAAGTACCTCTATTGATGAATGCATTCATCATACAGGTGTGTAAGCTATTTAAGAGGTTATACCCACAATTGTCATCCACAATACAACCAATACAAAAGGGCTGTTCAAATAAAATCTGTGCGCAGCACTGATCATGAATATGGCCCATCACTGGTGATCATGTTGCTGCATGCATGACACACCCACAGCTTACCATAAGCCACACAACAGAACAGACATAGTAGGGCAAACAGTTAACAGTATGACATGGTTAAGCACCAGCATTACAGGTGCAGATTCCATCCACACAGGCTCAATGTCCTGTCACTTAATTGCCTGGTGCTGACAGTTGTCAGTTAGATTAAATTTATGTCAGAATGCATGCTGTATGTGGAAACTTATCTAAAAGAAAACAATGATAGAATGGCATCAGATATGCCATTCAGAGTGGCAGGGAACAAACTATGAGGCACAGCCAGGCCAAGCCCACATCACTGCAACACCTGAGAACATTACAATAGTGGAGGAAGCTGTATGTACAAATAGGCGTGTCACCATGTAACTTCTAGGTGTTCAGCCACCAAAAGGAAGTGCTAAATTTAAGAGTCAAACATGCCACTGCCACAGAGATGCAGTTGTTCTAGCAGCAGTACAGGGATTTCTTTACCGAAGGGATCCATCAAATGGTGGGCCAATGGGATTCCTGCCTCAATGCCCAAGATCATTTTTAATGGCTTCTCTTCCTTCTCCCAGAGAAATCCATTTGCACAAATGTCGTATGTATGAACCTCACCTGCCAGTTACATCGCATACAGGGGCCAATTTTATGGCTCCATTATTCTGTTCAGTTATAGATATATAGCATACGGATCTTAAGTTTATACAATTTGTGCTAAATTTCTCATCAGACTGTCATGAAGCGCAACAGACAACAAAAATTTCCAGTGAAGCTGTAATAGGTGTAAGGCATAAGCGTAATGGACTTGAGCAATTACCCCATTCATTAAAGTATAACTTCCATCCTGTTTCAGATTTTAATTAAATTTGGCAATTAAGGATTCCCTAATATACATACAACAGCCAAGCATTTGAATTTTATGTTTCAGCACTGTCTTCAATTTCACTTTCTCTGAGATATGGTTTATTTTCTATATGATGTACAGCTACACCCTGATCATCATTTATACACATATACCATATAGATCTTATAACCTTTATACTCTTGTATTTGATCTTTAGACAGTACATTAAACATAACTGCAACAAGACTGAGATTTCAACCTTGAGAGAAAATTGCCTGCAGGTGTAAAATTTTATCTTCTTATCTTCTTCTATACAGCCTGATGATGGCTAGAGAGATAGCCAAATCATGTAGCCCAGCTTATATCTTAACATAAATTTCAGTTGTGTTTGACAGATATATAGTTGGTTTATTGTTTTAATTACCCTATTCATACTCACTGTAAACCATCAAGAACTTACCCCAAGCCATACAAATCTATGCACAGGTTAATGCTGCATAACAGAAGACACACCATAGATGTGACAATATGACAATATAATATTCACTCCTCACTGTAGTGAACAAATGACATCTGGAGAGTAAATGGTCTGATCTCTGCCATGTGGACCTACAGAAGCATCATTTTATGGGAGAATTTATATATTGTTATATATTCACACCAGGGAGTGAGAATTGTGACAGGTTACCATACAGTTCATTTGGTGCTCATCATAATGATCTACTGATTCTGATCATGGACAGAAGTACACAATATATGTCTAAAGGCTAATCTTCAGAAAGAGAATACTTGGTTACAAACAGTGACAATAATATGCTAGATGTATAAACCATTAAAATGGAAAAACCTCCATACAATTAATTCAGTGAGAGACAAATGAACACTCTGTAACAATGATGTCTGACATACTGCAGAATCAACAAACCTGAAAGCTGCAAGGATGGTAAACTGTATTATGGGATGGAATGGAATGTAATAAAAACCAAGAAGACTGATAATCATTAAGGCCACAGTGGGCAGAATACTTAGTTGTGGTAGCAAGCCTTAAATACGTGAAAAACAAGGAACCCACACTCACAAAAATGCATCATCTTCAAACAGGTCACAGAGTTTTTGTTTATTTTATTAAGTAATTTAACTGCATCAACCGCTGAAATTATACAGCAAGACTGCTGTGAATGCTAAATCACAAGGAAAGCGGCGGTATGGAGTCATACCTACTTCAAGGCACTACACTATCATCATCTCAACCCACATTGAGGAAAAGCACAACAAATATCAGCAACAATAGCTACGAACTATACAGGATTTGAAGTAGGAACACTCCAAAATTAAGGTTATGCCGAAGTTCGACTTCCAAAATTTCATGTCTGAGCATAATATGTGTCAGAATTTTTTTGTTTCCATAACAACATAATTTCTATTGACGGAAAACCGCACATACTCGGATGCAATGACATGTCAAGAGATGGCAAGAAAGTTAAGTTTTACAGATATCATTAGGCATCAGACACTAGGAACATCAGTGGTTAGTGTCTTCAAACATCTTGTTCTAGGAGAGAAAAGGTGTATTCTGATTTGTTTAATTTCTTGACAGTTGCAACTAACTGCCATGATAACTTTACATCTATTAACCAATGAACCACTGTACTACTTTGCTCATTAAGTCTCGAAATTTATGCTCATCTTCTGAGATATTAGGTACTCACAGTAGTGTTGATGAATATTCAAATAATCTGCATCCAGAAGCCTAGAATTCTACACCTATCTTACAAGCTTATTACAGAAGACATTAAGGTAGTGACTGTTACTAACAGAACAGAAGGAAGAATCTGGAAGATGGAACCAGTAAGTACACCGCATAGAGGAGGAGAGGTGGGTCCTTCAATGACTGCCTCTAGATCACAGACTTGTGACAGGGCAAAGCTGCTTTGTAATACCAACCAATAAGAGGAGAGGGGAAGATCAAAGGCAGATTTCAGGAGACTACAAACAGTCAGACACTGGTTAGTGGAAGCACATGTAAAGTGGAAAGGAAGTTGCTTTATGTAGAATCCTCAGCACTGTGAAAATTTGGTGCTGTGCAAAGAGATGGAAGATGTTCTGGGAACAGCATAGGAGAAGAAATGAAACAAAAGAATTCTGTGCTTAGAAACAGCAGTGCATGCCCACCAATATCACAGGCACACAAAGAAATATTTGTCTTCTGCTTGAATTGTAATTTATTATCACTAAGAAACTGCCCCTTTCATTACCTCTTTTTGGTATTAATCTGAATTCAGGGGTCTATTTAACATACTGAGGAAGGTTACAAAAGTTTCAAATATTTCAGGCGCATACTTTACAGTTTATCCTAAAATGTACATACATATATACATATATATAATTACCTCTTATAATAAAATAATTTATGGCTGACACACCTAGCAGTTACCAAAATAACTTTTTCTTTTCAGGAAACACATTCTCCTTGTTATGCAGTTTCTAGTTCATAATGTAGTCACTTCAACTTGAAGAATTACTATGTGTTATTCCAAAATATTTAATTGCAAATAAACAATTGTAGACATAAGTTGGTACTAGTAGTCATATATTATAACACTTCTGTTTGCATTCTGAGAACACAGTGTTAGCATTACTGACCACCAACCAACCAGACAAACTAATTTTCAAAAATGTTCCGTTCAACCACAGAACAGAAGTCTCTCATCTCTGTCAGACAAGCAGATGCCAGTTAGACTGAAAGACTGGTAACAGATACATGATACTTTAAAAGTTCAAACCAACCTTACTCTCATCACAGCGTCAAACCAATCCCAGAAATTAGAATTTGAAAATTACTTCAAAGTTAATGTAAATGGCAAGGTGGTAAGGATATTCAGATTACAGTGTACGAATTACATCCAAAAATGCAGGAAAATATATGTCAAGTTTACATAGAGATGGTTGTTCTTAGGAGTGAAACTAACAATGTCCTTTTTTTTAATCTGCATTGTTATTAAAACACTAAAATTTGTCAAACAGCTAGCTACAAAATTGTTACATAAGACTGCCAGAATGGCTGCTAACTGCATTTGATATTTCTGAAGGAAGGTTTCACTGATTTTTACATTATTTATGAATGTTGCTTTGATGTGAATTACAGAGTGCTAAAGCAGTCAAGATGATCATGAATGGTAGTCATGATCTATTGAAATGATTTGCCTGGCATATGCCTGGAGACTCAGCAAAACCATAAAACCAATCCGAACAGCCAGCAGCCTAGCCAACACCTTGTGCATAAAAGTCAAGACGCACTTGCTATTACAACCTTCTGGTATGGTATGAATGCACTCACTCACGTTGTAAAGTTATTAACTGCTCCATAGTATTTGCAAATCTTTTCGCATCTGTGAATCTTTAAAAAATCTCAGTCACATGTGGATGGCCCTATGTATACTGTATACAGACTAGACTAAGGAAAGAATATGCTCTGCTCAGCATCTGTTCAGCATAAAAATTTTTATGTCATAAATGCCATTTCAGATAAAAAGAATCCAGTTAAGAAACACCACATTAAGATTCCATTACAGTGAATTCATTTTTAAGTCCCACTAGAACACACCTACAATAAGGCTAAATTTTTCTCTTAATACATTCATCAGAGTAAATCATTCTAATCCTTACATATCTGAAATCAGTTTCACCATCCCAGTAGCTCCCACACATCTTGTTTACACCATACAGTCCGACTGAATGTTTCACAATACAATGACTTCCTTCAGTGTGAAGAAAACTTGTGCCACATGTTCTAACTTCCAATATCTATGGTTTTCACATTTTAGAGTCCAAATGCACTATTCTCCACGAGAAACCTAAATCATAGCCTCAGTTTACTTACATGCTTCAAACTTTGTGCAAAGCTACAAAGATTTTTACACTAAGTTGCACAGAAAACTGGAATTAACATTTTAGAATTTTGTTTATTCACTCATCCCGTTTCAGTTTCTGAGGTTATGTAGTGTGAAATGAAATACAGTAACACATTAGTGAAAAATGAACAGGAATAAATACAGGAGCGCCTATATGTAAGTGCTAGTCTGGTGTTCACCTACAAGGATCAAGGAATGCCATGAAAACCTCAGTCCAGATGCCAGATCTCCAGCCAACAACTGAACTGGGTACTCTGTAATATGTGGCTGATGTGTTACAGCAAGTTGAGAGAGGAGAACTACAACATCATTAAAGAGCTACTAAAAGTATTAACCCCTACAACATGCTAAGGAAAAACGCCAGCATTCCTAAATATGATGGTGGTGGTGGTGGTGGTCAGGACGACGATGGCAACAACAGTGACAATCACAATAACCATGATAAAAATGACAATGATTAGAACGAAGGTTTCTGTAAGTTTATGATTGAACAGTACTATATTGCTGGGTAATGAATACACTTTCAAACTTCTGACATCAAGGTATACTTCAGTCTTTATGGAAATAAACTACCATTTCTGTACGTACTCACAGATTCTTTGCAAAAAGTGCATAAAAAGAGATAATGGGGGAATAGGGGGGATGCTGTCCATAAGTGAATGCTATGAAATCCCTAATCACACTCTGACAAAATGTGGCACAGAAGAAAAATTGTGCACAAAATTTAGTTTTCTATTTTGCACTCAACATCAGTCAAACATTAACCCCACTTTCATAGTAAGCTCAAATCAAATTTCATGCATCTTCTCAAAAAGTTCATTGTATGAGACTTGTACATGTACATACAGAAAAACACAGCCCCTGTTAATGGGTCCACACACATTTCACATCATAACACAATTTTATATGTTTATTGCAATAAACTGACATTTCCACCTGCTGTCAGAAAGCCCTGTATTTTTGATATTTTTATAAAGACAGGCAGGTGGATGGTCTGTGAGATTTGAGGTTCTCATGATGATAACCATGAAGATTACTGTATTCTGGGGTGTGACATCACACAGGGTTCCCTGAAGATGGTGGCAGCAGGCTGCTCCAAAATATCAGTACATACCTACCACATTATACAGCAGATTATATGTCTAATCCCTCTTGCAGACAAAACCCGTTAAGTCTGAAACTTCAATTACTTTTTTTTTACAAAAAGCTTTAGTTAAAAATTGTTACACCAATTTGACATTAAATCTACAACCTCCAGCCTGTTACATGAGAAAGCCTAAAATCGGAAAGAATATACAATACTATTTTTCTGTATTTATTACTGCCAGCTACTGATTAACCACAACAAGAATGACAAATTTATGAATTTGCTGTAATCAAAATTACCTGCCTTTTAAATTATGAGGTTAAGAAATCCACTATGTGATTAACATTCGGTAATCAGTAACTTATTTTTTTTATCAGTGAAATTCAGATCCATACTTGACACAACTGACAGGACATTTATGAGACTACACTTTAAATACTCTTGCCATAGACTAGACTCCTATCCCTACCTGAACATGTTAAGGGTTAATCTGTTTTCGATCAGTTACATTGTTCCTAAACAAAAGTGCGCACACAACATGAGCTGAAAGTGAAACACATAAATCTGCCAGCTATAAGACTGCTGATGATATACCTGCATTCTTTAAAGCTGCTAACACACCCAGGCATTTTTTTTAATTAATCTAAACACCTTTATGTTGTGTTGATAATACCAAGACAATTACAATTTAGAAGCACATCCAATTCAAAAAATAACCACAGCTATATGAAAATCAGAGCTGTAATTATTGGGGTCTCTCATGTCACAGCACACGGCATGACAAAATTACACAACATTGGACTATGATATTCATGCTGACAATTTCAGTAATGCATTAACTAACTGAAAATTTCAGAGCAAAGTCCTGCAGTCCAAGAACTTGTAAGTCCCATTTCTTCCACCTCTGTTCAATGAATAAAAAATTCACTGGGCTCACTTTAGGCCTGATGCTGAATTGACTGGTCAGCAGTCTGGATAGAGAGGGCAAAGGCTTTCTCAGTTGCGTCCAAAAGGAGTACCAAAAGCTTTTTGCAGAATAAATGGGAATTTAATAAGTAATGACAATTATCTTTACCTATCAGCTGATTCTGCAGATCTTCTATCTAATGACTGTCTCACAAATCCTTGAAATTGCTGTTAATCATTACTGAGGGTTATCAACAGCTGTCTCATTGCATGGCTGCTTCATCCAGATGAGACTGAGACACTCCTTAACAGCCTGCTCTGATATAAACTGTGCTCCACATTTAATGCAAACATTCATATTTTTTACATTCTCATGAGTCTTCAAGTTCTTTCTCAAATTAAATGCACCACATAAGGTATGTGATTAACACTATCTTGTGGTACTCACAAGGTGAGAAGAAAGATAGTACAGCCACATAGCTAGCTGTGAAAGGGTCAACAGAAATGACTAGAGAATGTTAAACTGAGATGTAAGGAATCCCTTTTACGGTTCAATATACCTGTATTACTTGACCACATAAACTTTGAATACAGGAAGTACATAGCCAATTCAAGCTGTCACAGGGAGGGAAGGAAGGGATTAAATTGCCAGTTCCTAGTCAGTCTACTGTCACTGATATGCACATTCCCTCTCTTCCCTGTAGCCAATTTAAAACCAGCCAGATAATGCAACAGTGCTCTCTACTTCCCTCATAAATCAAAAAAATAATGTTGCCAGGTAGTACTGCGCTTCACCAAGAACACCAGCATGTTCCCAGAATGAGGCTCTCCCATCATCCACATACACTGCACACATCTGTCAATGCATATTTGGTTTGTAACCTCACATACCAACACTGTTCAGCTAATCATTCTCTCAATCTATCCATTTACACAACACGGCTCTCATGGTACCCTGAATTAATATCACAAATTGCATCTTTCTGGTCTCTTTAAAGCAGAAAATATTTTAAGCATTTCACAGTAAACATACTATATGAAATTATAAAATCTGTCTTCACCAGTCATGCTTACTTTCTCAGGATAAAACGTACCATGGATACTTCCCAAAGTACTTGATAAAGTGGATTCATGTGAGGTTAGGGTACATGGGAATGGTTTTGGTTCTGTATGACAACCCAGCCACCATCACCCATACTGTTTCTATGCTGTCGATTTATGATATCGAGCTGCCTTTTCAGGTTTCGGTGTAGCGCCAACAAACTTTCCTGAAAGAAAAAGGACTATTTTGAAAACTTGCTCTTTCAAAAATAGCTGACATTATATCTTCACAGTTCCATTCTTCCTGTTTGAATTTGTATGCCTAGAGAAAGGAAGACAACAGCTCATTCAGAATCTTTCACTGCAAGCAACAAAATAACTCCAAGGAGCAGTCTCTCCCATCAGAGGTGAACAGCTGGTCAGCTAGTCAAGAATTTACCGGCATTTCATGAAAATGAACAGGTCATTACATTGCTCACAGCAGCCTGCCACTGGTCTCTACTCTGAGCCACACCATGGGTATGAAAATAATGGTTTAGAAATGAAACAAAAGTCATTCAAGTCTAACTCTATAACAAAATTTCTCAACACATTTCCTTAACTGCTTCATATAAAACTTTCATGACTAATATAAAGATTCATCAAAGTAATACAAGAGAAACATTTTCTCCAGAATATGAGATTAAGTGGTAAAAGACACAGCTTTGTTGTTGCTAATTAAGAACTCAAATCTTCATGTAATGTGACATACAAGATGATTATTGTTGAAGTGTGCCACATATGACATCATACTCCATTCAGTCCACAAAACCTGAATTTTATACCTGATGCTGAAGCCTCCAGTCATTGGTAAAGAAATTTTTCACAGTATCAGTTTTCATTAAGAAGGCATGTGAATTTATTTTCTTCTTAATTTCACACTAAAACCATTTTTATGAATTAGGCAATACAGTACAGTATTTCACACTCGTCAGACAGTAACTATACACACCTTCTCATTTTCAAGTTTTCTCAGTTCTTCCTGATGACGCTCAGAATCCTGCTGGTCCAGCTGACTCAAACCTTCGGCTTCACTCAGTCTTTCTGACAGCTGGGCCTTGTAGCGAGATAAGTATGCAATTTCTGTCTGTACTTTCAAGTATTCCTGTGCTAGCTGAAAAAAGGGGCATTTTAAATAATTTACTCAATACTTAAAAGAAATGTTTTGTGTTTAAAAATTACAAACATGATGGTTGCAAAAAAAACTGTTAGATTCTATCCTAAAAATGTAACAATGGACATCTATATTAGTGGAGGTTATACATACCAATGGTTCACCGAATTTATAATTATTAATTCATAGTTGCTGCTCATAATGATGTGTGTGACATAGAGAAAACATAGTAACCTATCCCCAAACATTAATTTCAAAGTGTCTGGAATGGCAAATCAACTTTTACATAACACCTAAGCTTTCCACAGCAGTGGTCTTCTGCACGACAACATTTAGTCATATAAATAAGTAAATATAAATCTAAAACTAATTTTTAATTTGGAATGTAGGATCTGTTCCAATTTATGACTCATCAATAAAGCATAAAGAAAGCCAAACAATCCCATTTCTTTACACTGATCAGTATGTTCTATACAGCATGTATATAAAAATGAATAAAATAAAAAAAAACAGCAACAACTGTCAGAAAAAAATGGCAATACACATTTTGGAAACTTTGCATGCATTTGAAACACATACAAACTATATTCAGTGACACCTGGGTTAACAGATCAGGCTTGTAGCAGATTACAAGACATTTACCTGCTTGTGCTGCTCAAAGATCTGCACAGACTGCTGGCAAGATGTGTTTGGGGCAATGGGATGAAGCTGTGGGTCCAGCATAAGGTAAACATTGTCCAGTTCCTCGTGGTGAGTGCTGCCGCCTAAGAGATAAGACAATAAAAATGTGGTTCTTTACAAACATATAAAAAAGTCTGACATTAAATACTCATCTGTCACAAGTGTGATGTTATAAACCTCGACAGGGGAAGTCACAATGTAATGTAATGTGTTAACATGTCACACTTTATGTTTGGCAGTAATAAGGTCTACGAGGCAGGCTTGTTCTACCGTGGTTCTTTATGCTCCTCTGTGTAAACTAACCCAACATACACTTTGGAGTGCCAGAAAGGGCAGACAGCATACATGTACAGTCACCTTTCAATGGTTTATGGTGGTGATGTAACATATATTTATTAATGGTTTATTTAATGATGCACACTGAATGGTAGGATGACTAGTGACCACTACCCTGTATGTGCCTGGAGGGCCTGAGGAAAGCCATGCAAAAACACAACAAGTATAGGAAAGTACCCTGATGGATATTTAAACCCAGAACCTCCAAAATCTGACACAAGCATTAGTGCTATACAGGAATTCAGAAGTATCCAGAAAAATAAAAAAAATTCAAAAGATTAATGTGAATTAAATCTGAGACAAATGTTTTAAACACTGTCACATATTTTACACTCCTAAATGGTAAGACCATAAATTAAAGAGAATAAAAATGTGTGTTTTCTGTGAAGCATTATTCTGGGGAGGATCTGCACCATGTAGTAGTATTATTTGCAAGAAGTGCAATCATAATTCAGTACATTAACAATAATTTTTATGACAACTAAAAACCTCATGTCATTGTACAGAAACATCTTGAAAAGTTGTTCAGTTGGTCAAGAAAGTTTTCTTTTATATAATTAAAAGATTCCTCAGCATGCAAAATTTGAGGTTCTCACAGCAAAGTTACTGAAGATTCAAGTATTCTGGGATGTTATGCCATGTTGACTGGTAATTATCGACATTCTGAATCAATGTTCTGAAGGATGACAGTACTGGACTGCTTTACTCTGAAGACGAAGGCACTATGATCCTTTGCAACACTGGTAACTACTTACTAATCAACATGGCATAACATCCCAGAAGATGTGCATTTTCATCCATCATCATGTTCACAAAAGCCTGTCACTGCACCCTACCCTGATTCATTTCAATCCAGTCTACATTTTCCCACCCTATTTCATTATGATCAATTTTAATATTATGACCCATTTATACCTAGGTCTTCCAAACAGTCTCTCCACAAAATGGTTTCTGAAATACAGCCTGCATTTCTCACTTCCCTGATACACGCTATTATATCCTGATCATCTCATCCTTCTCAAGTCACCCATCACAATATTACAAGAAATTTGCAAGAAATATGGCAGAGCAAAAGAGGCCACAGATGATCTAAACATAACACTGTGCCACACAGATGCAATTTGCATGTCAGATAATTAAGACAGATATACAAAAATAGTCCTAATATTTCATACCTATTGCTTTATACTTTATTAATATGCTCAGAGCTTGTAAACTAAGTTTTCAGGTCAAACTTCCACAAACTGAAAAATTATGTTACTTATGCAATTAAAATCTGTTTCACCATGCTGTTCATGTACAGCAAGCCATGATCAAGCAAACTGTCTTTTCTTTAAGTGCACCGTTCTTTCCATTCTGTGCCTGTAGCTGAATTGTTTACAGTAAATGGGTGAAGAGAGTGCCAATTATATGGAACGTAATTTCTATTTCAGAACTAGTACACAATCTGCATAATTCTGTTTCCTGCTAGTTGAAACTGTCAATGAATACAAATACTTGAGTGAACCCTATTTGGGTGCACTTATAATACTAACTGTAGTGACTGCATGCAATTTCATTAAACACTTAGATATTGCTATGAAATTCATAGGGAATTATTCCATTTGGCTAGAATTCCTACACTTATTAATCAATGTGTAGTTTAAGGAGATAGATACTCAACATACCTACAAATGTGCATGAGATATTGTTTGTAAGTCAAAACTTACAAAATATTTCGACTGAGTGAAACTTCAATGTCACAACCAGTAAATTTAACACAAAAAAAATTAGGAAAGCTATATAAATAATAAATTCTTCAAGAAATATGACAACAAATAACAGATCATAACAATAGTAATCACATCCTAGAACTTTAAAATTGCCCATCCTGTTGTGCAGGTATGATACTGTTTCTAATTTACACTTTCAGACACGTACAACAAAAGTACCTCTACTCATTGGTCTTTATTGCTGTAATGCCACATGTTTCAGTCACCACACGACCACCATCATGCAAAAACACATTCAATATAAAAGAAGAAACTGCCAAAGCAGAGGCCTCTGCTTTTTATACATAAACTGTAGGGGTTTTTCTGATTACATATAAAATTGTGGAGGTTATAAAATTATAAAATACACAGTTTTTATTATTTCCTACATGGAAATAATATATGTCTAACTCGGGGTTATATGTAATCAAAAAAGCCCCTGAAGTTTATGTTTAAAAAGCAGAGGCCTCTGCTTTGGCACTTTCTTCTATCATATTGATGATGGTTGCACAGTGACTGAAATATGTAGCATTACAGCAATAAAGACCAATCAGTACAGAGGTACTTTTGTTGTGCTTGTCTGAAAGTAGAAATTAGAAACACATACTATAAGATATCTACAATTCTGAACAATAACAAAAGGTTGGCTCCCAATGATTCAATGTTATGACCATCCGAAAAGAGTCCAGAATGCAAATATCAGAACATTACACAAAGTTACGTTCCCGATTTTTACATGTGTTGAATCCAGTTATTAAAATGCATTGTTATATAGTAGCACAATGAAAGAACTTGTACATCAGAATTGCTTGTAGCAGTTACATGTGCACATCACCTTACCACTGAGTGTGGTGCCTGATCTGCTGGAAGACCAGCTGTATCCAAAGCCACTATGAATTCCTTACTTAATAGTGACAGTTACTGAAACAACTAAATTCACAAACATTCTTCTTACCACAGATGCTGGTGAAGCAGTAAGACTCTAGACTTGTATGTGAAAGGTACTTGATGAAAATTCTGGTTATGCTGCTGTCATGCCACTGTCCCTTCCAGGCTACTACTGCATCCTTTTAAATTCTTATTCACTAACTATTCATGATCATCTTTCCATGTCACTTGACACTACCTAACCTGTGCAGTCGCATAATTATATAACCTAACAGTTGAGTTTCTAGATTTCTCATAGCAGTGTACATGAGGTATCTGTTCCTCTGGATATGATGCTGCATTGCTGTGTATTTTGTTCCTGACGTTTCAAGGCAACGTACTGGCCTCGAAATGTGAGGAACCAAATACGTGGTGTTGCGGTGTCACATGAGAAAACAGATACCTCAACCAAAGCATCAACCAATCTGCCACTCATACATATTCTTCCAGACAAGCTTCACAACTTCAAACATTACCAAAATACATCTTTAAAAATATATTATTCTTCACTGTATTGTTGTTGAATGATAAAAAATAAGCAAACATATATGTCAATTACAATATACGTGTGTATGTGTTTATTTATTTATTTATTTTAGTTATGTTACAATTCATGAAGCTATGATCACTAAAAACATTCATTAAACTAAAGAATACATAGAAATTACCCCCATAATTTGACAAAAAAACACACACACACAAACACCATATCAAAGGTAATTTTCTAGGTTTCTGTGCTCCTCTACAATAAGCTGAAGGAGAACTATTCAAAACACTCTCTGCATGAAATGAGAAAAAATATAACACAATTAATAAATTTAAATAACGCATGTAATTCATTACAAAATTGAAACCAGTTGC
Organism: Coptotermes formosanus; assembly: GCA_013340265.1. Lineage (NCBI taxonomy): Eukaryota > Metazoa > Arthropoda > Insecta > Blattodea > Rhinotermitidae > Coptotermes > Coptotermes formosanus. Next base: position 1,475,157 of record BLKM01000329.1, on the reverse strand, counting down.
AAGAAGGGACTTCTGACATGACAGACCAGAATACAAAATTTAAACACTTTTGACGGCATGGCAAGAGGTCAAAGGTATATTATTCCCAAAAGTTTTCTCATAATCAGAACTCTAAATAATTTATAAGTGGTACACATAAACTACATAGTAACAAATTTTACACTTTAAAAGTAAACTCTTTTTAATAACCTACAACAAAATAAGAATGTTCCATCATATGCAAAACTTACACGTGCTACTGACAAGGAGCCAACTACACTGTACAACATTACAACTACAATCACACATAATGATGTGTGAGGTAAAAGGTCAAAGCACCAGTTCTACCACCACTACAACCAGGAGACAACAGTGAAGGCAAGATACAACATGCGTGGAAGAAGGCAGTGAACTGGCATGGGAACAGCCAACACAAACCCCAAGCTTCTATATCAAGGATGGTGACTCATAACAACAGCAGATGCTAAAAATGGCTCCCTACAACAAGGCAAGGCAAGGCAAGGGAAAGCAAGGAAGTCCTCTCTCTGCAAACTCTCAGTCCCTGAATTGCCCCAACTTCAAGAATTTAGCTGAGATAACAGATCACAGCATTTGAATACAAAATTTGTCACAATGGCAAATAACTGCCTTCACTTCAGAACAAAGCATGTCATGCTGGTTAATGACTACCTTAGCTTCCACACAAAATATGTCACTCTGGCCAACTACTGCTTTAGCTTAACACACAAAATGCATTACACTGGCTAACAACTTTCTTAGCCTCAACACAAAATGTGTCACACTGGCTAACAAATGCATTAGCCTCAAAACAAAATGTATCACACTAGCTAACAACTGCCTTAGCTTCAAAACAAAATATGTCACATCTGCTTACTTAACACAAAATGTCACACTACCTACCAACTCTCTTAGCTTCCATGCAGAAGTGTCACACTACCTAATAACTACCACAGCTTCAACACAAAATGTGTCACATTGGCTACTAACTTCAGGTCCCAAATCTCAACATCAGGATATTCTAATTAAACACACATCATGGCATATCATATGGCAGCCAGGGTAGTTTAGTCTGTAAACCAGCAAGGCTAATGGCTGGACAGACTGGGGTTTGAATCCTGGTAAGGGCAAGGGATTTCTTCTTCAAAATGTCCAGACTGGTTCTGAGACCGACTAACCTTCCTTTTCATTGGACACCAGGGTTCTTTCCCAGGGGTAAAGCAGCTGGGGTGTAAAGTTAACCACTCATCTCCATCTACTGTCAAGGTTGAAAATGAGTGCACCTCCCTGGCTCTCCCGGCCCCCCCCCCAATGCCTTCATGGCATGAACGGGGAAAACTTTACCTTTTTTATCACATACTAGATATACACTTGTGAGATTTTATTGACGAAGAGTGATAAAAAGTTTAAGTATGTGCTGTATGATTTTCTACAGCCTACAGTCTACATCTGTGGTTCCCATTCCTTTTCCAATGCAATCCTGATTCAGCAACTAAGACAACTTCTAGTCCTCAACAAGTGAACAAAATACTTTCTTTGCTGTAAGATTCGTCAGTATTCCAAGGATCCTGACTTGTTGAACAATCTCACACTGGAAATCACTGGGAAAATAAATACAAAATAAAGTTTTATATAGGTGAGTCCTGCATCACCATGTCATGGCAGACAGAAGGGAGTGTCTTAAAGCAGGGATCTTCTTGACCACCTGAATGACTATTAATTTTTCAAAAGATAGTTCCTGCACCAAGACAGTCTGCAATTATTTGGTTGGTGGGATGTGTAATACTGCTGTAGCAACTACACAAGTCATTCAATGTATGATCAGCTGCTAGAATAATTATAAACAATGAATTTGGCAAAAAGAGTCATGAAAAATTTTAACACACGATATAAGCCTACAGAACTAACAACAACCACAGAATTGGTGTGGACAGGAAATTCCCCAGCTGACAGTAAAATACCAAATACACTTCTACTTCTGCTACTGCTTCTGAGCTAATCCACTGATTGGCAAACAGCAAAAATTGTTAAACTTTTCAGTGACATTCATACTGAAAACCAAGCAACATAGTACGTTACACATTCCTTAAAATGAAGAAAATAATACTTTCCATGCAGGCCATCCTAGTACCACCACTTAAACCACGTAACAAACTTTTCAAACATTTGATACAGCAGTCTTTCACTAAAAGGTGTCAGAAAACTCCGATTTTCAGTCACATTGACCCGTAAAAAATCTACTTACTTAAGGCCATAAATGTACAAACATGCTACAAGTGTGTTTAAGAAGCTGCAAAGAACACTGCTGGAAATTTCATGTACTACATAGCAGAGTACATCATTTACAATCCTGCTTTATTTCCATGTTTTGTGCATCTGACATTGTTAGGAAGTAACATCAGACAGAACACCATGTTAGGAAGTAACATCAGACAGAACACCATGTTAGGAAGTAACATCAGACAGAACACCATGTTAGGAAGTAACATCAGACAGAACACCGTGTTAGGAAGTAACATCAGACAGAACACCAAGCGCTTTCATTCTACCTACATAAAAACGAACTGTACTTAAAAAACGAAGTTCCTAAAAGAATATTCGATATAACAGAAAATAAACTGAATATAAAAAGTGAAAAAAAAAACTACATAAAAGTTACTTTTCACATAGCCTTATAATGGCCTATAAATCAGAAAAGGTTTAGCTTGTCATGTACCCTGCACATGGATGACAGTAGGGATTTTGATAGAGGAAATATTCAGTAGTACTAAGGCCATTTGGAAGACATGTTTTTGGCCTTAACAGAAGTGGTACAGGTTTACAATATGACAAAAATGAAATGCTTGACCAATAAACTTTAGTATGACTTTAAATAACAAACTTTAAACAGAACAGAATTTTTGTAATTACATGGTTAAGAGCATACAGGGAGACGACCGACCGACCGATCGACCGACCAACCAACCAATCAACCAACCAACCAACCAACCAACCAACCAACTAACTCCAAGGACTAGAGTCCTTCCTGAGAAGCTAACAGACCCTTACCTGGTCAAGAAATTCCCTGCATTTTATGAAACCTGGAAGTGCATTACCACATTCACAAGTGCCCCCTACCTGTCCCTATCCTGAGTCAAATCAATCCAATCCATGCCTCCCCATCCCACTTCTGGAAGATCCATTTTAATATTATCCATGGAGCAGCTCCCAGCACTCATGAATTCTTACAAAGTGCAAACATTAATTTATTCCAAACTTACAACACCTATGGCTTTTGATACCAGAGTTTTTGCAGAAAACTTCTTTTTCTCTATTTCTCAGTCTCTCGCTCTTTCTATCCCCCCCCTCCCTCCCAAAATGCTATGCACAGAAGTCAGTGGGGACAATATCCTTCCATCCAACTTGCATTCTCTAGTGGGATGTAACCTTGCTTAAGCTGGCAATGTAACATACTCATTTTTTTTGGCACACCTGCAACCACATTTAAATTTCTGGCTTCAGTGAGAACATAACTACAACCATAAATCTTACAAATGGTCCAACTTTTAATAGCAAACCCTACCATGCTCTTTGTCAGGGGGCCAATTTCAAGCAAACAATACAGTCATAATGAAAAGACACTTCACATTGCTAAATACCTCAACTAACACAATTTTTCACTTTCATACATTCTTTTACACTGAATATAAAGAAGAAATGCAAATTAACTTTTTGAAAACATAAGTAGAAATATTCTATTAGACACAGCTTTCTTGTATAATATATAATATCCACAGATTATCTAGAATATACGTTCCAGCCTAACAGCCACCATGACGTCTACCACAAGAATGTATGTCATATTTGTTAGAATAACAGGTGTTTAAAGCTGGAGTTCACACACAAAAAATTTAGTAACGCAATTTCATAATGTTTATTATATATATATATATCGTTTATAATATATACAGAGTGAATGAAAAATGCATGGCCAAACCTACAAAGAGGAATCTACACTGCAATACAAGAAAAAAAAATTACATGAACATATGCCTTCTGTACCATGGATTCAAAGTTATGGCCTCCTGACAATTAAATGAAATGTTCAAAGTGTCCGCCTTTAGTTTCCATGCAAGCACTACAGGAGACAGACTTCTAAGGCCCTACTTTCTTCCACGTCTGGCTGGGGCTGCTTACCATGATCTTCTGCAAAACGTCCTTCCAGAGCTGTTGCAAGATGTGGTCTGCACACTATGATTGATTTATGGTTTATGCATGATGATGCTCCACATTTTCTTCTTGCAGTTCAGGAATTCTTGAGCAACATGCTTTCAGAATAACAGACACAATGAGGTGGACCAACAGCATGGCCCGTTCATTCCTCGAAATAAATTCCTTAGATTTTTATCTCTAGGGACATGTGAATACTACTGTTTGTGCTACAGAAGTCAATGCCATCCAGGACTTGCAACAACGAATACAAAATGCATTTGAGATGGGTTGTATGACACGTGGAATTTTCCAGCCATACAGACAATCACTGTTTGGACATACAACATTCTGCACTGAAGCTCAAGATTGACACTTTGAACATCTTCTTTAGTCTTCACGAAGCCATAACTCAGAAACATGCTTCAGAAGGTCTGCGTTCATAAGACTTTTTTTCTTGAATTGTGGTGTAGAATCACCTTCTGTAGGTTTGGCCACACATTTTTCATTCACGCTGTATAATATTTTAACAGATTCAGTTAAAAATTCAATCACAACAGGTTGGCTCTATGCTCAATCTGATATATTTTATCAAACAGTTTTACCATGCATGTGTGTAGATACTACACAATAAAGATGTGTCTAAAAGAATATTTGCAATTATACAGTCAGTTCGCACAACAGGATGCAATCCATCAAATTGACTCCTGATCCTCTAAAGTTCTTCTAAACGGTACATAAAACTTCAGTTTTCACTGCACAGAAAAACGACACTTGTGTATTACACAGGTTAATCAGTCAATGCTGCTTATGAAAAAAAAAAAATTGTTGTTTATTCACAGAATCAGAAAAATACATGCTGAAGAATGAATGGAGAGTTTCTTGATGTTCAAGTATGTGATACATACGGTAACTCATCAACAGTTGACACACTTTGTATTTCAAAACACAAGACACACAACTGTTTGTAATAGACAAACTGACTCTGTTAACACAACCTGGAGACTGAATGATAATGCTACATATGATTTGAAGCCACTTCAATAGCATTCAAAACCATACAACCTATTTCCCTTCAATCCATTCTAACAATATCAGTCCTCTAAACAGCTGCTCAATGCAACATCATGTCACAAAAATTCTATATTCTTCCAATATGTGTGGCTCATCTTCCCTGTCAGCCTGATTCACAACTTTGACACATAAAAAATATACAACTTGTTTTTAATATTATCCCCCCAGTTTACTACATGGGTGTTTTCCAGCATGTTTCCCTATCACTCTTTTGTAGATTGTCCAACACGTTCAATAGCATAGCCCAACGGTTTGTGGTCCCCCAAAATTCTTAAGTTACATTCCCTGTAAAAAAAATGCAGCTCTGTGTTGTTGAATTACTACTGCTGCATTCTGAACTTTCAGTACACAAGTAGGCAGCACTCCAACTTCACACTCAAAAGATCTTTGGTTCAATTCCTGATCCAGATACTGCCTTTGTGGACTGATGTTCTTCAGTCTCCCTGAGTTCCCCTCCAGGCAAATGCTGGAATAGTATTTTAACTTAGGCAATGTCCACTTCCTGCCCACCCTGCACAATACATTACTTACTAATTAGCCTGTCACTGGATGCCATATGTATCTTATACTCAAAGTGTCGTTAACTAAACCAAAAACCCATGTGCATAAAGGTTAAGACTTCCTGTTCTGTCATTATGTACATCTGTTAGCAATCAGAACTGATAGCAGCTACAAACAGGGTGACAACAGACCAGCAAATGCTTACTACTTCGTCACTGAATATGTTAGTTATGAGCTGGTGGTAGATGCCAGAGTTGGTGGTACTTATGAACAGGATCAAACAGCAGCAATAAACAGCAGTGGAAGTTATGCTTGAGTTGTGGGTTTTGCAACAACTTTAGCATCTTAGTACATATGCAGGCCTAGATCATAAAATGTGTATATTTGTTACTAAAGTGAATTACAAACTGCTTTACTGAGGTTTGGTGTTTTTGACAAGGTTTGATTCATAGCCAAAAATGCTGTATGTGCACAGACATTTTCTCAATAGATTTTAAGCTCAATAATTTCCCATGCACATTTCAACACACCTTACGCTAACAATAAAAATAAAAACAAACCATATTCCCTGTTCATCTTTAGAACTCATGACACATATGCTGTGATACACATCATATGATGTTTTACAACACAGAATAGGATGCTAAAAGAAACAGCCACATAAGTGTAATGCCAAACTTCGACACATTCTACATATCAAATGAACGCAATGTGCGTGTATATGTATGTCCTTCACATTTCAAATACAGTACCAAACTGGTACAAGAACAGATGTTTTCTTTAAAATTTATTAACCTGAGTTACTCACATGCAGAGGACTCATGATCAGGGATGGGAGAGCTGATGGATATTAAACATGTTAAAAGACACTTCTTGAAGCACAAACTTCTCTCATAAACAAATCCAAATGAGTTTTAGTATCCAAAGTTTCTTGGAAGTCAAACTGTACCTCCCTACTAAAGTATATACATGACACATACAAGAGTTGGTTGTTTTTCCTGCCAGTGCATCCTTTAATATGTTTCTCTGCATTGCAATTCAAGCCCAGCTGTGGTTATTTCCACTAGATGTACAGTGAGTCATCAGGTTAGATGAAGGAGGGGGCGCTGCAATGGGGCTTATAATTAACTTGTGCCACATGCATGCTCAATCTTACACACATAGACCAAAAGAGGCAAACAATAAATCAATGTGACAGCATGGCGTTAAACTGCAAATATATGAACTTATTCTATATGAGTTAGAAAACATACTACAGATATGGAGTACACATATAATGAAACCACCTATTTCAGGTAGGTTTATGTTTCACGTAAGAGCACACTGACAAACACTAATTAATTACCTAATTAATTCCATGGAACAAAGTCCTTCTGGTACATTAGCAGTTTCCTCAGCTAGTCAAGAAATTTCCCATGTTTAAAGAAACCCAAAGGTTCATTACACTGTTCACAAGAGCCTGCCACTTGTCCCCAACCTGAGCCAGATATATCCAGTCTACACCAGCCCATCCTATTTCTATATTTTCCATTCTAACATTCCTGTTACTGCCTCTTTCCAGGACCGCCGACAGTGGGTTCGGGCACTAGTGAAAAAATTTTTTCGGGTTCCCCAGCAAGGGTGAACCAGCTAAAACTCTTTACACTAGATCAGAAAGACTGACCCTCAGTTGCAGAGTGACTTACACTTGGTCTGAAAGGATTATTTGTACAATCGACAAATAATGCTGCTACCAAGAAATACAAAAATGTAAGCAACATAGTTGGGCCCTGGTTTCCCCTGTCTCATTGGCACTGCCTCCTTAGGTTCAAATATCCTCCTCAAAATCCTGTTTTCAAATACCCTCAGCCTGAGTTCATCCATTACTGGGAAAGACCAAGTTCCACACCCATATAAAACAACAGGCGACATTATAGTTAATACACCTGAATGTTTAAAATTTTAGGTGGTAGAAAGCAAGGCCAGTGACTTGCAACCAAATGGTAGAAAGCAAGAATCATTCTAGCCAAATGAACCAAACTTGCCAAAACAATATTCATGAAATCTGATCTGAAACAACTGCACCACAAAACAGACACATGCAAAGTTTATTATGATTATTGATTCTGTATACTTTTCTACTAAGGGCATAAGATAAGACAGTTTTTAAGAACAATTCAGATGAAATGTACATAAGATCAGGGATTTTCACGAAGGCAATTGTGTTATGACACAGAAACCCCAGAAAACCACGATATAGATCAAATATAAACATAATTTGATATTATGCTTCATCTGGGGTCCTGCTATGTACACAAAATCTTGAATCCTGACCGATTTTTGTAACCGAGATGGAACTTGTTTATTGCATGGTACAAGTTCAATCTGTAAATATGTATAATTTGAGTTATTTTCGCCGGCAACTCACCGCAGATGCCCGGGTTCGATCCCAGGTGAGTTCATGTGAGACTCATGGTGGACAAAGTGGCACTGGGATGGGTTTTTTCCGGAAACTTATGTTCTTCCTGTCTATATCATTCCACCCATGCTCCATACTCCTCATTTACATCTTGTTCTTACTAGTAGGACAAACGGGCAAAGCCTGGGAACCTTCCAAAAAGCAATATTCTTTCAGAAATACGGGAGCACAGGACAGAGAAGAATTTTTCACTTTTTTTTTGGTATTTAAAAGGCTGGTCGCTTTACGGCGATATACGGCAGCAGTATTAACAGCAAACAGGTCTGGACTGTGAACTGACTGATAGCTGAGGATAAATCAGTTATATATATATATATATATATTAGTAAACAGCTAAATATAACGTGTGCGATATACTACACTAGTATCACTGTAAATGTATACTGTAGTAAATTTAAGTTATCAATAATACCATAATAAAATTATAACCGCATAATACCGCAACAATACGTGCTGTGTCGAGACTGATCAGTTTCCTCTTCATCCCCTCTCCTGACTGGCAAAAAATTATGCATGACCCGTAACTTCTCAGATAAAACCAGACAAGACTTGTCGGGTCTGCCCGTAACTTACGCAGTTGGACAGCCGGCATTTAAGTCTGTTATCAGAGTTCCCAACAGTCAGGCTGGCCTGGTCACTTCTGTTTCGGCGTCTCCGAACCCTCAGGGATTCTTCTACGTTCTATGTCAGTTTTCCAAACAACAATTATTCTTTGCTAGATACGCATCAGCTGCAAATTGGTGACATATTTAAAGCCAAACTGTTGATCAGATTTCTTGCAGTCGTTCTTTTACTAAATCACCTTATCAGGCGTAAAAATGTATGCAACAAAAATTGATCTCTTTAACTCTTATTTATTACAAAAGTACACTGACTCTTACCCATCTACAGTCTTAACCAAGACTTCGCTTTCAAAGCGTATTTAGTTAATTGTATGCATTATCATTTTGTGTTGTATTATGGCCTACTGTTTTTGTGTTTGTACATATGTTTTTTGAACTAGCGTTGTTTTTAAACTGACCTTTAAGCCGGAAATGAACTTAACTGTATACTTATCATCATCATCGTCATCATCAAATATCCATATAATGGGTTTGATGTGTGCATTATAATTATGTACAATCTCTTCCTCTCCGTTTGCGTTAACTCTGATCTCAAACTGAATGTAACTGTAATAAAGCTTTGCTTCTCTTTTGTCTTGGGGTTTGATTTTGTCTTTACGCCGTCTTGCTGGACGTTAGGCTACTGAGTCAGAACGTAAACAAACAAGACTGCCACTGGTGTACTCTGTAACGCAGCACAGATCTAACAAGGCGTTCTTTACTTTCCAAATGACATACTGCTGCACGGTACACGCCTAAATGCAATTTCACTTACACCCATTAAAAACGTACGGCATTACCTGCGCTGATTTGCACGAAACTCACAAATATTCAAAACCGTCATGTACAGATATCCTATAGAATTTCACCCACAATGGAGAATAAATGCGGAAAGTACCGACAGAAATTCATTTACGCCTCTGAGTGAAGTATGGCTTTAACTGGGCCGATTTTCATGAAACCCAAATCGCAATAAATCTTAGTGGACATCTCCAGTGCAGAATTTTATCCAAATCGGACGAAAATGCGGAAAATACGGCAAAATTTCTCTTACATCCTTAAGTAAAGAACTGATTTAATTGCTACTGGCAGAAATTCATTCACACCCTTAAGTAAATTAGAAACTCACTGACAGTTGGCCGATTTTCATGCAACTCACTCCTGATCTACAACTTCTTGTAAAGAAATTCTATACCCAATTTCATGAAAATCAAACTCTTGAGTCGTTGATACTAGGTCAAAGACAGACGGGCAGCCATGGTCGCATCAGGCACTTTTTTACTTCATGATGAATAATCAATTAAGAAGTGTATTGTTATTTTATTGTTATTGTTATTGATCACCTTTATGCAGGGCATTTACAATTATATACCTAAACAAATCACGTTTCTAGGGTATATTAGTGTTGCAGCTATTATGTAGTTACAATTTATGGTACTTGCAATGTTACTTCTCATGTTGACTGTTTTGTACTTCTACGTTAGTACTTTCCAGAAAGTGTGCAGCGCCCAGTGTGACCGTTTTCTTTAGTTCCCTGATTCCGTGCTTTCCAGGTATGTTGCTCAGCTATTTGATAATGATTTTCAGATGGTTCCAGTTGCCTAGGGCTTACAATGCCGTGATCCCGGGATCCCGTTTTTCCGGTATTCAAATACCGGCATTGATACAAAAATACCGGTTTTTCGGTACTAATTTAAAAGATAATTGTTTAGAATTTATTCACATAAAGATGATAAAATCAACAATAAATCACTAATATTACGGAATTTGCAACTGAGGGACTGTTATACACAATACCAATGAAATGGAAACCTGAAATCCGAAAGGGCCTTTTCTGCCGCTAATCAAATATGTACCACAGATAGATCCAGTTTAAACGATAACACTACTGATTGCTTACGTTTCTTAAGAGCTTACTTTATTCGGACAGGTAGTGTGGATGCTTAAATATAACTGAAATTTGCAACATAAATATGCATTTTCAGTTTTTAAAATAACTATATTTTAATAATTTTTGTCACAATATTTATTACTGTAATAAAAGTTCGATTTAAAACCTGAATTCAAGCAATTACTTGTATTTTTCTTACGTAATTGCACCTGTCATCAAAATGTATTGAGAAAAATGTTTGTTTTTGGAATACCGGTATTAATACCGGTATTGCGGTTTCATAAGTTAAAAATACCGAAATACCGGTATTAAGATTTTGACCGGTACTGTGAGCCCTACAGTTGCCCCCATTATTACTGGTATCCTCTTTGTTTTTACATGCCACATGTGCTGTATTTCTACTGTAACGTCTTTATATTTTAGAATATTCTCGGCTTCTTTCTTGATCACAGTTTTGCCTTCTGAAATTGCGACATCTATTAATATACATGTTCCTTTTTTTATTATCACGGACTATGAAGTCCGGTTTACTGTTAGGCATGGTTCTGTCGGTTTGCACTTGTTGATTCCATAATATGGTTACCTTTAGGACTCGTTTCTACTGATTTTTCTACACACTCGTACCAATGTTCATTGTCTAACTTTACCCCTATTTCCTTGCATATGTTAAAAAGCGAAGCTTAACACACACTCTATCATGTCTCTTGATGTACTGTTCTTTTGCCAGTACTGGGCATGCTGATATTGTGTGTTCTACTGTCTAATCAAATTGTTAACAAAGTCTGCACTTGCCGTTTCTGTCTGCGATATTTTTGTTCATCATCATCATCATCATCATACACTTTTCTTACTTGATAGCAGGTTAGCTGATTCCTACAAGATTACGGGTTTCACTGACCAAGCACTTCTTCTTCACTGTTCCGCCAAAAACTTTCTAACTGTACGGCATGTATTAAGTATTCCCGCTTTCTGCATTATAATATATAGAGCAAGGCGGAGATTAGCGATTTAAGAATTTCGTGTAATTTGTTTGGCGTAATACGCATTGTGTATAGCATTAATGGTATTATATAAGCCGTTGTCAGTTGCGGTATTCTTATTGGCTCGTTTCTCACGTCCATTTATTATCATCATCATCATCATCATCACAATCATAATCATCGAACGTGTTAGCGTTTATTCACACACCCTATCTTTATTATTAATCACAAGTAGAAACATATGACATAGTTATGATGCCACAGAATATCTTTAGGTACAACAAGATCTGACTGGTCCCGAAATACGTAACCACCACAGACCGGATACTGAACAGGGCGCAATAAAAGAGAACTAAGTTTTGCTATACTGACAAGTGAGCTGGAATGAAAAATGAAAATATGTTGAGTGACAGCAAGGCAGAAGAAGTCTTTCAGCAACAGAAAGTAGCAACATGCCTAGTGTTTCACATAATGTAAACGGCAGTTGTTTGGCAGCCAGGAATATCCCTATGAGTCACACGCACACAGATCCTGGGGGACACGTGTTCCCTGAGAGGCACATAGCCTTACTCACAGACAGTAGACGACACTCAAGCTACGCCACACTTGCGACAGAAATATACAGATGATTCATGGTACAGCTACAGCTATAAGAACTGGACACTTCTTAAATGATGCAGATACACTGTTAATGACTCTGAAGCAGATATGTATCAACTTCAACTTTAAAAAAACTAAAAACCATTTCATAAAGTAAAAAAAAAAAGCGGGTACAGACATACCGACTGTGAGCCCAGTTGTTCATACCAACAGCACCCCCCCCCCGCTCCCCGCCTTCCAGTAGGTTTGCACAGTAGTATCGTTGTCCTCCAGAGTCATACTGGGCCCAGAGATACGAAAAAAATCCCAGTGCCATCATAGGTGGTCTTTTAGCCCCAACTTTCCAGGCTGCAGGCCACCACTTTACTACTTTTTCATGGCGCCCAATTAAAAACACAGTTTGTTACCTTTAATGCCTGTTTTATTTTCACAAAGTTGTTTTATCGAATTCTTCATACGCTCCACGCACCTTACTGTTCGTGGGTTTGTGGTTTTCCTCAATCGTTCCAAGTAAAGGCCAGAAAAGGAATCATTCCCTACCCATCCTTCCTGTTTCTGTCCTCATGAACCAAGTAACCTAACAACCCTGGAAATTAACTCACAGAATTTATCTGGCCTGAACTGTGGGCACACTGCAAACCTACCAACAAGGTGGAATAACAGAACTAAGAAGAATACCTTTATGTTCTATCTTTGTATGCAATATTAACCAAATGGGGCAATATATATAGTGTACTAGTACTGGCCTCTTCAAATAATCATACTTAAGCTACTACATTCCTACGTAACAATCACAGTTGACACGGCTTCATTAAATAATGCACAAACAGCTTCAACATCTCCAGCTTCTGGAATGCAGATGTGTTAAATTTAGGATGCCTATACCATAATTAAATATCCTATGAATTCACAGATTTCACCAGTAAGAGATTCAGCACAAAATTACCAAGAAAGCTGACTGAAACAGTAATGCTTATTACTTGTACTTGGGAGGCACCCAATTTAAATCTTGGTCAGGGTGCCAATTGTGCTGAATGAGGGTACTGTGGTCTCTTTCAGGAATGTGCTGATATAAACTATTAATGCTACCACTCTAATATTACTGCTACCACTCTAATCCTTTCAACTTCCCCAGACATGGCCATCACCCCCATATAATTTGACACCAAATAATCTCCACAGCTGATACAGTGTGGTTCCACAACCTATGATCCACACTACAGCCAAAATTTAACATGACACATAAGAGTAACTTCTGACAGTACCCCCCCCCCCCCACCCCAAAATATAAACCCCCAACCCAGACCTAAGGGTGATCAGAAATACACGAAAGAGTTAAAAAAATTGTGCTCTGTAACAGGCTGCCACAACAGTGCGAACACTAACTGCCTTAAAGCTTTTGCTACTGCATGATGTGCCAGTGGGCTGCATTGCTGACAATTCAGAGGACCAAGTAATCTAGGTACTTCAAAACATAACAATGCTGGTGGTGTTGGCAGTGGTGGTGGTGGTACCGGTAAGGGGTTTTTCATCATCATCATCATCATCATCATCATCATCATCATCATCATAGTCATCGTCCTCATCATTGTGATGGATGGATGGATGGATGGATGGATGGATGGATGGATGGATCGATCAATGGATGGATGAATTGACTACCCAAAGCAGAATCTTCCTCCACAAGCTTAAAGTCATTCAGATAATGAAAACAATCCCTGCTTTCATGGAACCTAAAGGTTCATTACCACATTCACAAAAACCCATCATTGGCCTAATTAATAAATAAGCATGGCGACTCCACAGGCATTAACCCCTTGCTCCTCCTAACATAGCAGAATCAAGTAAAATAAACATGACCCAGCATAACATAGCACACCACTACAAAACATACTTTAAAATTTAAATGCCCAGAAAAGACTGGCTGATAACATCATTCACTGGTGTTTTAAATGGAATGGGTCAAGAGTTGAAGTCAAACTGCAAGTCTGAAAAATCACAACACTTTCCCTCGAAGGTATACACTTAGTAAATCACAAAAAACAAAAACATACACGTAAGCTGAAAAATTAACAACCATTTATTTCCTCTCCAACATATTTCAGCCTTTAATAAGGTAGAAACACATTAGGATGGAAGGAAACTGTTCTCAATTGTAAACCTTATGTGTACAATGCTGGCCTTTTTTACAATTTATTCATTTGACATACACACGATTAATCATGCAACACTATAACAAAGCACCTAGCAGATTAACACTGAACATCTTTCACTGTATCATTGCTAACTAAAAAACTATTATAAGAGGTAAGGTGTTATAAAATTGGGAAATCTGTGATCATGTTTGCAGATCAACAGACCTCAATGAAATACTTCCTAAAAAAACCCCCCGCCATATAATAAATTTGTAACTTACTTTAAAAACTCAATGACAAATTTAAAATGACGTACCATTAACATTATCACAAGGAAGCATTTCCCCCTTTCTGAGAAGGTTGCTTAATCTTGACATCTTGTTAAACAGCCATTATTCAGCAAATTTTGAAAAATACTTTTACAGCAGACAAATCACTCAATAAAGTGACTAATGCAAAAAAAGTCATGTTCATAAATTGGAATCAAAATTTACTGCAAAACACCTGAGAATCTTTTGACATAAAAGTCAACAAGGTGAAGTTCCAAGAACACAAGAAGTAACTGACTTCCCACTCAACACTTGAACAAGCTATTTACTTTGCCTTCACCACACAAAGACAATCACACCAACTGCACAAGCTCCTACTTACTCATACGTGTGCTGTGTGTGCCTCATGTCTTAAAACTAAACACTCCTTGGCCCACAACACAGGAGCCAAGCCGTCTGACCCACTACAGGCACCCCAAAACCCTTCACCACACCCCTCCCCCACAACTTCCTTGCTTGCTGCTTGGTTTATTTCTGACAAACTGCTTTGTCTGCCTGCCTACAGACTCTTTTACCCCACATTCTACTCTCTACTAATACATCCAACAGTATTCTGACTCTCTACACTAATAGAACAATCTGTTCATCCTATTAGTCAGTAAGTACAATGAACCAGCACCAGGCCCAATGAAAAAACAAGTACTGATGTTCCTAGTTGTGAAGTTAATGCACCTGCTTCCTATTCAGGTATTGGGTTTGTCTTTTGTACCAGGGGATTTGTACTAAGCTGAATAAGCACTGCCACAGTTTTCCTCAGTCCTTCTAGGCAAATGCTGGGATAATATCTTAAAACAGGGCAACAAATTTTCTTTGGGCTTAAAACCAGAACATTTTTCCCAGTCAGGGCAGGAAGTGATCCATGCAAACTAAGCTGCACTTTCTGATCAGCATATAAGCCAAACATTACATTACTTTAACAGCATTATGACAACATGTCCAGCAGTCACTGACAGTAATACAAATGCAGCTGTGGATAGCTGACTGCCAGACCTGATAGCTTCTGTGGCATAACCAGTGTTGAGGTGGGATTTTTGAAAAAGCACAAGCAGAAACACATTAAAAACAACTACTATAGAAAATACTGCATAAAACAACAAAATTTATAGATACCGTAGTAACGTGGCGACTGGGATTTGTCAAGCTCTACCTTAAAATAAGCTAAAATTCCTCCACAGACAAACATTTTTTTGCATAGCAATACTCCGATCAAAACTATGCAGCTTGTGTAGTTGAAGCAGCATCACTAAACAACAACAATAATAAACACATATATCACGGAGTTCATACAGTTTTGAAAGCCAGTGAACAATAACTTTTTAACATAAAGATATCAAACAAACTTCCACTCATCATACCCACCAACGTCTGCACACACACACAAACAGGTAAGTGCACACGTGAGATCTGAACTCAACCTGATGCCTACAAACGGCCTTCTGGGATGCAACATCATGCAGTTTGGTACATACATACATACATACATACATACATACATACATACATACATACATATGTACATACATACATAAATGCCTTTACGTTTCACAGATCCAAAGCCCATTAATATGACTGAATACGCAATATGTCAACAATACACACACACTGATATAAACAAAAGAGACAAAAGAAACACATATCACACAACAAAACAACAATCAACACCAATAATACAAGAAAAATACAAAAAAGTAAATAAGAATAGAACTAGAATACCACAGAACAACAACTATGTATGTCAGAAACACAATGCTGTTTCATCCTCACAATTAACAATTCAAGATTGAGATAAGATACAGTAAACCCACAATAAAATATTAAATGCTTAAAAAAGTGATGAATGATGAACACCACAGTTATGAATTATTTTGACTACAAAAAAAAATTCATCACATAAATAAAACAATCAGATACAACATATTTTCTCCGTGCTGCCCTGAAGTGTAATTTATTGTTTTGACATTCTAAAATCATTAATAGTGAACTATTAAAAGCCTTTAGTCCGGAGTAAAAGACTCCCTTTTGGAAGCATGACAAATTTGCGACAGGCTTCTGTAATTGATTTTTATACCTTGTATTAATCGTACGAATGGATGAGTTTGTTTGATAACTATCCATATTTTTCAAGACAAACAACATCAATGAAAAAATGTATAAACATGGCAGAGTTAAAATGTTGAGTTTCCTGACTAACACCTACATGAACATCCAGAAGAGACTCCCACCACAATTCTTCCTATTTTCTTTAGGAGCAAACATGTATGACTTATATTAGAAAAATTTCCCCAAAAAATAATACCATATTCAACTACAGAGTGAAAATTAGCAAAATATACAACTTTAAGAATATCAATATTCAAGACATGGGCAAGTTTTCTAATAGTATAACAAGCTGTACTCACTTTGGGAAGTATTTGTTCATTATGGCTCCTCCAATTCAGGTGTTTATCAATACGTAAACCAAGAAATTTAAAATTTGTGACTTCAGTTAAGACTTTACCTGCATATTCAATAGTTAATGGACTGCATACTATGTTAGTTGGAGTAAATTTTACAATATTCATTTTATCCATATTTAAAATAAACTGATTTGCATGGAACCATCTAGTAATATGAGGTAAGACATATGAAAGGTATTAAGGTACCAACATTTCGACAGAAAGTGACAGCTTCTACTCTAAAGACAGAGGTAGCAAATTCCTTCAGCACATTTGTATTGTGCCTATCTACCACAGGTCAGGTTAAGAACTACAAGGCATCACATCCCATGAGGCAGCAATATTCATATGGCAACATGATCATTTTACAGGCATTTTACGTCTTTCACAAACGAAGACTTCAAAATGCATAGAAACATAGGGCCATTATTTTACATGATGACTGCTAGTCATTTCGTGTCAGTTTACTTATGTTACACATCAAGCCAACTCA
This sequence comes from Coptotermes formosanus, assembly GCA_013340265.1. NCBI lineage: Eukaryota > Metazoa > Arthropoda > Insecta > Blattodea > Rhinotermitidae > Coptotermes > Coptotermes formosanus. Next base: position 1,457,474 of record BLKM01000329.1, on the reverse strand, counting down.
CTGTCTCACTCTCACACTGCTTGTCAAAGTGGCTGCAATGTCTCTATAAGACATATGCAGTCACTATGAGGATTCTGTGTGACACACATGCTGAACACACTTGCTACAAGAAATGTCATAAATTCAAATGAAAGTTCCCTGCCGCATCTCTTCCAGGCAGGATACAAATTTATAATCATGTGACAAGTTTTCAAGTGACAGATTCTGCTCAAGACAGTAAGAGAACATGCAGAAGATGAGTGCTGAGGAGAACCTGGATGAAACTGCTGCTACTTGTAAACTGGAGACATCTCCAAGAAAATCACTGGCTCAACTTGCACAGCAAACAATCTTGTCTGCATCACCAACACAAAATGCAACTAAACCGCCACATCTGCATCCATACAACACAACTGCGGTTCACAAACTCTACAACATAGATCGTGAAGCAAGACTGAATTTTGTGAACTGGTCTGTTCATGGAGTGCAGGTAGTGGCCTGCAGAAAACCTGACATTAAGCAATAAACAACCATTATGAGATGTTACGGCTGATGTGTGGTGAGCTATTGCAACAAGGATTCCTGGCCTCACTTATTTTTCCCAAGACCATACATTCACGCCGATATGTTACAGACATTCTGACACTACTTTCTGAACACACCAAAAATAATTCCACGCATTTTTTTAACGTATCGATTGATACATGATATATGCCTAATATAATTAAAAACCATACCATCACTGCATAACATATGATTCTGAATGCTTTCTTTCAGATCATTTTTAATGCAATGATTATTACTATACATGCCACACTTTAACCTGCCCCACATGTAGAAAATAAAAACTAAGATTCATGAAACCATTTTCTTTTCTAAGACCATAAACACACACACATCAATGTCACACATAGCCTGACACCAGAAAACTATGCTGCATATGCAGTGCATAGCACAAGAGCCAAGAAAACATTTGGGAGTCATGCAGACAGCAAATATAAGTTAAAACTCCAAATTTAAAATCAAAAACCATCATTTCACATCAAAAAACATCTGTGGTCTGAGGCAGTCAAAACAATGAATATGAAGACTACTGACATGTAGTCTGGTAAGACTGTCCCCAGTGCTTTGGAGGAACCTACTTCTACCTTGAAGACAGTGGAAGCAGGCTCCACCAAAACATCTCTCTACCAGATTACATGAAGTCACAACACAGAAGACACACATCCTTCGCAACTAATCCATACATACTAATGGAACTAAAATATCTGCTAACATACATGCTTTCCTTCTCTTAGAAGGTAACTAAACGAAATTATGCCAACCACAGAAGAAAGAAACTAAACTGAAAGGAAACGTACTTTCATGACTACTCCTAAAATTCAACCATGGTTTTAGGCAGATTTGGTTGAGTGCAACACACAGGGGGGCGGAAGGCAGATGCCCAGGTCTGAAGTAATACAACACGCTGTGCCAGTGATGAGTGCAAGGGAAGTGCAATAACCTCTATCACACAGATAAACTGTTGCTGACATCTGCTAAATGAAACCAGCTCCTGTCACTATCTTTAGGAATTACTGTGTCTTCCCCCAAATATAATTCTTTAAAACTGCAATGTTTACTACTCAAAATACAATTATAAAAGAGTAATAACTGAAATCCTTCATCATGTCCACATATGTCACTAGTCTATTCACAAGCACTCTTGAAATGTAGGAATTCCCATCCTTCCTCACATCTCCTTTCACGTTTCTTTTATTCTTGTATTTATATAATTTCCAGTTTTTCCTGTATACCTACATCACTGTATTCAGCATACTGTCACCATCCTCAGAAAACACATTTCTGCTGTTTCTCTAATGGTAATCAACCAATGTCCACACAATGTCATTAGATTCACAGTATTATTTTTAAAAACACCAAACTCCTACATGGTTTGGACCTTACTGGTCCATCATCAGGGAGTACATTAATTGTTGTTGTATAAAACAATTACTTAATAATATACTGTTGTATAAAACAATTACTTAATAATATACTGTTGCATAAAACAATTACTTAACAATCTACTGTTAAGGAATTCTTTTATACAACAAAAATTAATGTACTCCCTTAAGATGGACCAGTAAGACCCGAAACACATGGTTCAGTGTTTTTAAAAATATTATTGTGAATCTAATGCCTACTGTATGAATTTGTTGGTTAATATTACAGAAATTTAATTATAATACATGGAATGGAATATATAAAAAATATTACAGAAATTGGATTATAATGCATGGAATAGAATACATAAAAATATCTCCTTCTTCTATTTTGCTTTTTAGTTTTTGTTAAAGCCTGGCAGTCTAATTCCTATGAAAGAACCATGTTCCCATCACTTCATAAAACCTAAGCTGCTTCTTTTAATACTTTTAAAGTGGTGTATTTTACTGTTGTTCACATATTTTGGGATTTTCATAATTATGTATTAATATCAATCTCCTTATTGCTGCCTATGGTATAACCCAAACAACTGAAATCATTAGTATTATTATCTATGCAACTACATGTTAACTGATTACAACACTGCTTCTCAATAGATGGGCTGTCACAATGGTCCCGATTTGTATTCAAGAGGTCATTCATTGTGTAGTCTGTCTTGCAACAAGTCCATACCCTCTTTCAAAGTGAGCACTGTATGGAGTGTGATCTAATGTTTAACGTACCCAGTTTCAATATCAGTAAGGTGTTTCTTCCTCACTTATGTATCAGATTTTACTAATTCAATGCCATTTGTTGAAATGTACTGAAGTATGGAATTTAAAAAATTCAGAAGTTTAAATTAGAAGTACCTAGTTTAATACATTATGCTCATGTATCATGAATGGAAGACAAAATTTCAAAGGTCTGAAAACAAAAACAACAGGGGGCTCCCCCTGAGGAATATCAATGAAACACAAAGAGCATGTAAGAAGAAGTAATCCTAAAGGAGCGAAAACACTGGCAAAGAGTGAAAAAGAAAGATATGTGCACTAAATACAAGACAGAGGATTGCCTGAAACAACCCACACAGGACAAAAACACTGTAGGATAATCATGTATCTCATGTCAAAACTTAAAATTAGAAATGTCATGTGATCACATGCTTCAAGAATGTGAACCTCTGGAAAATAAAAACTAAAAATACTTAAGTGTAAAATGCAAGAACTATGTATCATGAGTACAAAAAAAAGCCGGACTGTGAAAGATGGCTTGAGTGGTAGTGCTTCTGACCTGTATTCAGGACATGCCTGGTTCAATTCTCAGCTGGATCACTATCTATCCACACTGAAGCTTTCCACAGCCTCAGCAACTGACAGCATCGTTAACTTTTAGCATAGGCGTAATTTGGGGGGGGGGGGCAATGCCACCTCAATATTTTTTCAACCTAGGAATAGTTTATTTGATTACTGGAATGAATAATAGCAAATAAAAAATTGACAGAAAAAAGAAAATGAAAAACTTGCATTTTATGGGACCAGTTTTCTGCCCCTTCAAATTTGACTCCTTTGTAAAATAAAGTTCCTAATACCCATAGTCAGTTTTGTCCCCTCACTGTTATTAGCAAAGTTAAGCTCATGACCTTTAGTGTATGGCCTTCTAAATGCCAGGCTTCTGCTGTAGCTAGACACTACTCCACTTACACACCCTCTGTAAAACAATGTTTTTCCCTTTCCAATGAAGAAGATGTACATTTAATGGGACGCTGTCCCATTTGTCCATCAAAGATTAAATACACCATACACAAAGAAATAAATAAATATTCAAATAAATAAATACATGAATGACTAAAGAAGAATGTGAAAATTCTCCCAGAGAAGGCCAGAATGATATGGGAAGAGCAACAAAGAAGTATTATGAAATGTGAGAGAAGTCTGGCAGGATATTGAAGACAGAAGAGACTTGGTTTTTAAAACAACCAACACAGAGTACACAATGCCTGACACATCAAAGTCTGAAATTGGAAATGGCATGTGATCATCACAAATTTCAAAACTTTGAAGCCATGTGCCCTAAGCAGACTAAGACAGACATCATGATGCAAATCTGGCTATGTACCACACTGCAGTGAATCAACTCTAATCCACACACAATGTCGGTTTTGTGTCAAATGTGTAGCAGAAGACATATCTACTTCAAACTCACAGATTTTTTTTACTGATCAGATTTCATGCCATCTGACAGCCTGCAGAGACTGTCATATTTACCCACTTGCAGTTAAAAAAAACATGATATAATGATGTAAGATCTGAGGTTCTCATGGCAGTGACTATCACGACTGCTGTCCTCAGCAATGTGACTTATCTTTATTCATTGTTTATTTAACAATGTCAGCAGCTACAGACAGCTGATTCAGGGATGTGACACCATATAGTTTGGTACCTATCTACCAAACTACATGGTATCACATCCCATGAAAATGTAATTTACATATGCATGTATGATACAATGAAGGCAAAAGACTTATATTGCATAGTGGGACTACCCCACACATCTGCTTATTCCTCTAACAGAAACAATAAAGGTACTGAAAATGAAGCTGATAATTATACGGAAAGTGAATATAACCTACTATAAAGTAAAAATCCCAGTACTTTCTTTGGAAGCAATCACCAGTGTTATTTGTAAACACAATTTGCCAATATACAGCCTACCAATTTTCCTGCATATCTTATAATACCCTGATACAGTACTGGTGGGCATTAGATCACCAACAAATGAACAGCTCTAGGAATTGTAGCATGTAACCAAGAATTTATAAATAATCATCATATGATCATATCTTCACATGCAATCACAGTCACAAACATTTGTGGTCAACAACAAACAGGAATGCTCCATTATTTTTGGCAACAAAACATTCAGAAAGCCAATATTTGACTTAGATTGTGCTGCAGTGCAATGTGGCAGATTGGTTGGCAAGCCCTAACAGGTGTGACTCAGTGAGGTTAATCGAGAAGATGAGACTGCAACCACATCCCATTTTTCCCACAACGGCTGCTGGAAATAGCTTAACCCGCCACAGCGTAAGTCTAGGACTGAAATGTAGTCAGACTGTTGTGTGTCAAGTCATTGCACAGTGATGAGTCGCCTCAAAACACCAGGACACAGTTGGCTTGATCACTGTCTTAAAGTTCTTCCTGGCTACAACACTGCTATTTCTTCTAGCCCTGCCACATACACGTAGCATATCTTGATAAATATAACTGAGAGAGAAGGATGAGAGGATTTAGAAAATGATGTCACTGAAAAGAATGCCCCACGCAACATACCTGGACTGTAGGGGTAATTAATTAAAAGAGTTGCCTTATTTTTTAACCCACAGGATTCTGAACAGTCAGAATATATAAATGCAATGTATTCTATTAAAGAACAATGGTATTTGAAGGGTTTAAAACATCTGAAGAAGCCTGCTAATGTAACAAAAAAACTGGCTGTTTAAATCAGCTGGCACAGCATTTCAAACACATCTGTTTCTGCTTCATTCCCCAACTTTAATTCATGATGCCAAAAGAGAGAAACTTTAGGAACATGCTTAAGGTATAATTCAAGCATACCATTCTACTTTTTAATAATAAAAAAGGAATTAAATATACTAACCCAAAATAAAAATGGCCAACTTTCTTACAATGAAACCAAGCATAAAACAGTGAAACTGCAAAGTTTATAATGAAACACCAATGGTAAGATGATTACGAACAGTACTGACATATGGGACAAAGCAACCCCTTTTGTGGTACTATGAGCATATACTTGTGTTAGCTGATAATTTCTGGGATCTGACCTTCCAAATATAATTCAGATACCCACTGCTCAACTACTGACTCATTAACAAATATTTAATTTAAAATTCATTGCTGTATTGATCTTTAAAATTGGTGTCTTGGAAAGTAGGTGGGATTATAAGAGATTTGCAACTGAATAACAAACACTGCATCAATTTTTCATTTGCCCAGCTCATCATAAACTCTACTTGTTATTCACACTAGGTCATTAAACCACACTGTAATCATAAATTTGAACACCTCAATGTTACCAAAAGTAATGACACATACAAGTTACAGCAAAAAAACAGGAAACTCAGACAATTTAGTATTAACATGACACTTTTCACAACTTGCAATGTTTTTCCAAAAATGTCACAAATATGATTTCTATCTCCATGATTTTCATCTAAAATATTTTATAATCTGCATAAAATTTAAATTGGGTCTTGCAAATAAAATGGCAGCCCTGACAGACTATTATTATTACAATAAATAAAAGTGGATTTTATCTGTTATGAGGTAAAGCCACATAAAATGTGAACTTGAAATCTTTAAAGGTGTACTATGTAGACAGCATGAAACGCTGTGCGTACGTGCGCACGCACGCATGCGCACACACACACAGATGTAAAAACTGCAATACTTCATACCTCCAATTTGAAATACATCACACATTCACTCAAATACCCAAAATTACTTCCCAAATAAGAACCTTGAAATGAAGAACCTCTGGAATTCTTTTTTTAAAGTCACGCTACAGTTTCCTGTCTCTCTCTCCTTCTACCAACACCCAACATCTGTCTACCATGTGGTCCCTCCCCAGATGTTTGACTGGGATCTCCTACTTTCACTCTGCCTCCTATTTCTAGCCTGCCATATGCTCTCTGCCAGCATCTGTCTCTATGCCTCACTCATACACTTCGTGTTTCATCTCAAGCATCTCATATTCCCACTTCAATTCCTACACTTTTGAAACAATTCCCACTCACCCACCTACTTTAACACACACCTGAACTTTTAACAATCAGTATGCATGTATCCACCTAATTATAAGGAAAGTGGCAATCAGTAACTGCAGCACATGACACAAATGTCCGGGTGCATGCCTTAATGGAAAATGATGGAAAAGCACGGCTTTCTAGCATGCTCAAAAATATTACTATTTACAGTCTTTTCTGTGAAGGGAAAACTGGAACTACTATTTTTGTGCCCGCAAACAAAACCTGCACATTTACCTATGAAGCACTTCTTTCACAATTATAGATGTTTCCTGGACTGATTATAATAACAAATCCTACAGTTATGCCTGTTTACAATTCCTAACATGTGGAAAGCTGCTTTGTTACAAAATTCATCTTCAATCACAGAAGAGATTCGAGGGTCTCACGGCAATGACTATAGGAACAGTAATTTTCATGCTGCTGCTGCCACTGTCATCATCATACACTTCAATGTCACTAGTATGTCACAATAACTATCAGCATCAATAATATCTCAAACCATATGGAGCTTCTAACACACAAAATAAAAAGTACTTATTTGTTTTAAGACACAATTTGTTTTGTTGTTCTATCTTATCAAAATCAATACATATTTAAATCTGAAATAACAAAAACCATATACAGAGGTATGTTTTTAATGCCAAAAGAATAGAAGTAAAATCTACCCTGTCTGCGCCATGAAGGCATATACAGTAAGCATAAGCCCAGCTACACATAGTCTTAACCCTGCACTAGAAGAAGGTGAGTGGTCAGTGCCACATCCTTCCTGCTTTAAAACCAGGGAAAGAACTTTAGTCTACAGTAAAGAGGAGGCTGGGTGAACTGCAGAGCTGGTCTGGATATTCTGGAGAGAGAAAATTCGCAGGGGACTATTAAGCAACAAGAGATGCACAAGAATTGTCAATCTTATTTCCGCCCCAACATGTAACAAAAAGTACAACAAATTTATCGTTACATGACTTCGCATCTCATTCTGTGTCACAGAGGGACATGAAAAGGTAAAGCATTTGGACTTAAGACACAGTTTGGAGGTACTCTCAGCATTCTCCTGCCCTGTAACTGAACAGCAAAGATCATTGTCAGGTAACACATTTCACTAGTTGTCAAGAGCGCATGCCATAGACTGACAACAAAGAATTAACACTGTGGTGAAAGGTGAAAAAAGTTTCAGTGCATCTGTTTAAGACAGCTGCTCTCACTTCAGCAACATAATTCTCTCTCTCACTCTCTACCCCTCCCATCCTGGTCCCAGTAGCATGACTCATACAGCCCAGCGCTGACAATGAGCTACCTCATCATCCAATAGAAATGCAGTCACTTACTTGCCAGTTAGCCACACTTCTTTCACTTATGTTCTGTTAAGTACACCAGGTGGAAAATTTCCAGAAAAGAAACAAGCAGTTCTGGGCAAATGCCCAAAGTAATAAATCCTTCTTCTATACACTTCATGAAGTTTTAAGCTGGATTTAATTTCAGCCCTTCAGCCAATTACAGAAAAGTCAAATCCAATAAATTAGTCTCCACCTCATGATGCAAATAATCAGTTAAAGACCTTTTCACTGTATGTAGTTAAGGCCACAAATTATGGCCAGTGTACCAGATGTGGTTCTTGGAAGTTAATCGTTCAGCCAACTAGCTACTGCACAGTTGTACACTGCTAAAAGTCCTAACAAATCTTTCACTCTAAATACACAGCAAAAACCTCTACAATTCCAGTAAGAACCAGAAATTCTCTTCCAGTGATATGATACTTGGACTATTCAATGATGCTTTCTCAACTGCAAAGATTACAGTTTCAAAAACATACTGAGTGGGAATTATATGTATCAAAGAATGCTGCACACAGCCATGTTAAAGTACAGAGATTGCATAATGTCAAATCATAGAATGAGTGCACACTGTGAATTGCGGCAGACGTGCAGAGCTTTCTGGAGTTTTGTGTTGTTTAAAGCTGAACAACTCTCACTTTTCAGGAAAAAGCTGTCATACTCCCATGAAAAAGAAAAAACCTCAAAATAAAAATATAGCAAAAAGTTGTCATATTTCCATTAAACAGAAAAAACCAAAATAAGTATTTTGGAGCACAGAATGTTAAAATGGGCACTAACACCAGGCATTATAAAAATGCATTCATATTACAGTCTGTTGATGAAAAATGCAAACAGTTGAACTACTGTGTGTGTGTATGTGTGCACGTGCATGCGCGCACGCACACACACACATGTGCATATTCACAGTTACAAAGGAACAAAATACACATTTGTCTGTGCATCTGATGTCTAATAATAACTAATGGACCACCAGGAAAAGTAAGTGAAATTCAGCACAGAGATAAATTATAAACATATACACACATAATGTCAGGAATAATTTTTGTAGTCAATAAAAATGCAAAATTTTTGTTATATCTGACAAATTTAACACAAACAGAATCAGTATATAAGTAATCAGTTCTTAACAAAAATAAATTAAATAACAATAATAACAGTAATAGATCTGTTAGACTAGCAATCTTTGCAACAGGAAAGGCAGCTGCAAAATGACTGCATGGAAACTCACAATTGTGTTGCACCATGGTACAATACAGTATTGAATACGACATATTTCTTGTTAACACAACACCAGAAGGAACAACTGTGATCAAAATGTGTTCATACATTTAATCAGCAGTATCTGGATTCACCTTTACCCAGCACATAATGTGTTTGAACAATTACAGAAACAACTCACTGTTTCTGGAGGCTTTACCTGTTGAAATCTAGAAGGTGAACTTCAGGCGTCACAGAATTTATTACTTTGCAGTGAAATGTTTGGTGATGGAGGACACAAAATTTAGTAGCTGCCATAAGGGGGCATTATTTTATCTGACAAATGTGGCTAGTCACTTCCCACCAGTTCAGTTATGTTACAGACTAAGGCCCACTCACCAAAAAACTGCCATGCTGCTTATTAGACTGTGCATGTATCATCTGCTAGATGTTATGCTCATTTCATGTACACATGCAGAATACAGTTTGTAGAGAAGTGTCTTGGAAATTCAGACAACAACTTACAAATGCGTGAAAATTTTTGAGCAAAACATTCCACTCCAGACAGCAAGAAAACATGCAGAAGACACATGTGTACTGCATCCATATAAGACAACTGTGATTCACACACTCTACAACACAGATTGCAAAAAGTGAATTTTTCATGAACTGTTACCTCTATGGGGTGAATGATGGAAACACTGATCCCACAGTTTTCCATTTAGCAGTGAGATATGGTTCCAACTCAGCAGATACAGAAATTCTCAGAATGACATACTGCCCATTTTAATCCAAAATGTATCATTAATAAGCATGGTGGCGCACTATATGTGCAACTAGGATTACTGAGTCCATTTTGATTTTTCTTACTTCTGGGACCACAAATTCCTACTCATATCTTAAACACATTCTGGCACTACTTTGAACACTTAACTGACTATGAAAGAACATATGCCCTTTTAGGCAGGCAGCGCAACAGCTCACACTGCAAAACAAGTCTGCGTGTTTTTAATGCACTCATTATTGACCATGTAATAAATTTTTACTTTAATTAAAAACCATACCATCATACCATAACATACAAATTAATAAAATATCATACCATCACAGACAAACATGCCAATCTGAATACTTCATTTCAGATCGCCTTCAGTGCAAGGATTATTAACACGTGCCCCACAAGTAAAAATCATGCTACAATTACTTTACAGGAAATTCAAGAAAAGAAAACGTGGGTACTATTGTACTTAACTTTCAATTATCATAAGCCTCTTACCATTAAAATCAAGTATGACAAAATTAACTGGTTCAAGACTATAGACAATGAGTTAAAATCACAACCTACCAAATTTTAGTACCTATCTTCATTTAGAAAAAATAATTCCTTTCTGTTCAGGTGAATGTTAAGGGTACTTATTCAGTTGAACTTGGACAGGCAGCAAAACTTCTGCAAAACACTTTCATTTGGTTTACAAGAACTCCTTCTCAAGGGTATAACGCTCAAGTTCATAGTCCATTTATGCTTTACAGCTAGATGAGTTTCAGCTGCTAACCTTGTGTACAACAACAACATATGTAGGAAACCACTTACCTCTCCAAAACAGATTTTGCGTTAATGTCAGCCAAACTGCCACAATACACACCTGCTGATTTACGTTTTTCATGTAACGACCAGTCTCTGCCATTAGTTTTTTGAATGTCATGTGTATTAAAGCACTATTGATGTTTTGTCATTGAAACGGTCTGCAGTTGCTCAGCTGGTATGTGCATAATAAAGAATGTAATGTTGATGGAATGTTTTTAGGCTGTTAAGACAGCACTTCATTTAGCGTATGTCATTTCTTTTGTGTTATATTTTTGTTCATTGTCATTTTGTATATTATATTTATGTATCTTTGTTGTATCCGTGTATCTGTACTGGCTTTAAAATAGATCTTACTGCGATTAAGCTACTACTTAAATAAACAAGTACTGAACTGAATTGAAGTGCATCATCATCACCGCCACCACCACCACCACTATTAAGTGGTTAGACTACAGGCTGGATAATCTGGGATTCAAATCCCAGCAGGGGCAAGAGATTTTACGCTTCTCCCAGAATGTCCAGACTGGCTGTGGGGCCTACCCAGACTCTTATTCGAGGGGTACCATGGGCACTTTCCCCAGGGGTAAAGCAACCACAGCATGAGGCTGACCACTCACCTCCAGCCTGTGCTGGGGTTAAGAATGAGTGGAGCTATACCTCCACCCCCCTTATGCCTTCATGGTATGCACACTGACTTTATCTTTATTATTACCACTGTTATTTTTGGTGTTGTTACTGCCACTATTACTAATAGTCTTGCTTTTGCCATCACCATCGCCACCAGTGCCACCACTACTGTTGCTGGTACTGTTGTTACTGTTATTGTTACTGAATATGACATAGAGGGCTTACACCTTACTGTTGACCACAAATATGGCAGGCTCTAATATTCTCTAGATTCACATTTAGATTCACAGTTTTCATTTTGTCAGTGTGAGAGATAATGACAGAAAAATCTGATAATGGGTCTTGAACCCAATGAAGAACACCTAAGAGACTAACACTTCTATAGCACTTCTACACTTTAAAGCTCTGCTGGATAATATCACTACTTTATTATACAAATCTGACAGAAATATTGAAATCACATACAAGTAGTGAATAAGCAGCTGACTTACCAGTACCAGCTGGGGGCTGAAACTGATCAGACTGTTCCTGTAGCCGATGTATATTTTGCTGCTGATGCTGTGGCTTGTTAGAGGTGACAACCATCTTGTCCAGTCCTGGTCTATTGCAGATTTCCATATGAACCAGGCCAGATGGTGTTGATAGTACGTCATCAAGACCACCACAACCTGAGCCATTTTGTTGCCAAGTGTCCCCTTCTAGTTTCCATGCATCCTAAAGAACATCAGTCATATAAGCCCCACACAAACCATCAATCTCATCAGACAGACGGGAAAATTTGGCTCAACAATTTTACTGCCTTTGCAAGCAACAAGAACCACAGCTACAACCAAGGCTCCAAAAATATGACTATCCATCTGCCACAGGTGAATTAACTGAAACTGCTGGTGTGTAAATTTTAGATTCATTTTAAGCACATTCAAATTAAGTATATATCACATTTGCTAGATCATCACAACAACTGACATATAAAGTTCAGTATATAAAGACAGCACATAACAGATGCACGAAGCATACAGGTGTCTTTTTTATTGTGTCCTTAAGCATGGCAACCTTATCAAATAAAAAATCTGCATCTGCTAGGACACCCCATGAGAGCTGCCAACCTCAGGCACATAACAGTACTCCCTTTAGCTTGTATACATGGGTTGGAAATTTTATTTTATTAAGTCGCTAGTAGATTTATATTTCTGCAGCCATAGCTACAACACAAAATAAGTGAACATTTTTCCCAAAATCTGCTAATGCAGTTCATTCCCCCTTAGTCTTCAGCATCAATTTCAACACATTTCACCTTTAGACGACTGAGGTGGGTATTTAAATTTTAGTTCAAAGTTTACGAAAAATGTATTATTTGAACAGAAAAAGACACAATTATGAAATAAATGGCATTTTTTAAATAAAACAGAGATTATGCAGCATATCTTAAAAATTCTGTAAATTTCCTTGTTGCCTAAATATATAAAATGACTTTCTACAGGTGTCTTCCTGTGTGTGTTTGCATTTGGCAATGCAGGTATTTAAAAGGTTATGAACAAAAGTTGTGGCTGGCAGCAGAAAGTACAGACCCCACATCCTATTTCGCAACGTGTGACAAGACATACTGCTACAGATGTCTGAAAACACCACCATCAATAAAACAAAGCATGTGATCATTCAAGTGGAGTACAACAACTCTAGAATTCCTCAGAGACACCATGATTAGCACGACCAAGTCCTTACGAGAAACTCAGGATTAGGAGGAATGGGATCACTGTTAACATCTATCAATGCGTAACATTCTGATTGAAGCTCCAGTATCATCAGCTTATTATTCACCTTGAACCCCTTGGTGGCTGAATTAAATGCTGTGTGATGAGCAGGTGACCAGAATTTAAATGAGATGCATAAGTGGGCTACTGAACAGCATTTTGAACATCGCACTGTGTGATGGGTATACCAGATCTTAGACACCAAAGGGTTATAACATTAACCTTTAATGGATGAACAGGACAACATTTTTCCATTAAATGTACATCCTTTTTGTCCAAAAGGGAAAACACTGTGCCACTGTAGGAATTTAAATTTAAAACTGCTCTGGCCACAGCAGAAACAGGATATTTATAAGGCCATAAGCTAAAGGTTAAATTACTGAAAGTTTAAGTCTGCAATGACTATGACAATGTTGACAGTAACCAAAATTATGCAAAAGCATGGTGTGGAGGCCACCAATTTGATCAATGTGTGCACAAATTAAATCTGTAGATACATGAAACCAAATAACATGGTTGGTATAACTAATACAAATTGAGATATGTGGTTACTTGAAGTCTGTGGTTGAAAAAACAACAGCAGACACAGGAATGCTGTATAAATTAATGTTTTATGTAATGAACCAACTAAACACATGGTACAGGATCTTTAATGAGCAGTGAATAGTTACTCAGTGAAGCAAGAGATGCCCTATCATTACAGAAGCCACACGTTAAAAAATCTAGCTGTTAAAAGAGTCCAATGTTCCTGCACTGAAACATCCATGCATACAACTGGACCTCTCCTGATGGACAGACTCCCAATGAGATAGATCACATATTCATAGGTAAGAGATGGCATTCAAGTATACTTAATGTATGATCTTCCAGGGGAGCTGACTGTGATACTGATCATTATCTGGTGATTGCAAAAGTTAGGGAAGGACCACTGGTAAGTAAATGAGCAGTACAGAAGCTTGATGTGGACAGATTCAACCTCAAAAAGCTAACGGAGTTGGAAGTTACGAACAGTATCACATTAATATCTCAAAGATGTTTACAGCATTGGTGAACTTGAAGGATAGTAACAACATACACAGGGATTGCAAAAACATTAAAGAGAATATCAGAATCCCAGCTAAAACGATTCTAGGTCTGTAGGAACAGAAGCAGCATAAACCGTTGTTTCATGAAGACTACACAAAACTTTTAGACCAAAGGAAGCATGGTAAATTCAGTGGTTACAGGATCCAAACCAAAGTAATATATACAATCTGAACAATGTTAGACATGAAGTTAGTAGACATCTTGGGAACAAAAAAGTGGAATATCTGGAAGCTAAAATTAATGAACTTTAAACAAGAAGTAAGAACAGGAGCATCACACACTTCTATAGGGGCATCAACGACTTTAACAAGGGCTACCAGCCTAGAATTAATATGGTAAAGGATAAGAAGGGTGATCTGGTTGCAGACCCCCCCAGTGTTCTGACTAGGTGGAGGAATCATTTCTCTCAGTGACTGAACGTACATGGGGTTGAGACTGAAATACATACAGCAGAGCCACTAGTGCCTGAGCCCAGTGCCCCTCAGGTACAGACAGCTACTGAAAAGCTAGAAAAACACTAATAACCAGGTACTGATCAAATTCCAGCTGCACTGATTAAAGCAGGAGATAGGACAATTTGTTCAGTGATCCACAAGCTTATTCATTCTATTTGGAATAAGGAAGGAATTGCCTGAGCAGTGGAAGAAGTCCATCACTGTACCTATTTATAAGAAGGATGACAAAACAGACTGTAGTAATTATCAAGGCATATCACTTTTTATCGACTATATACAACCTTTATCCAAAATATTTCTGTCAAGGTTACCTCCATATGCAGTGGAAATTACTGGGAACCATCAATGTGGATTTTGATGTAACAGGTCAACTACTGATCATGCATTCTGCATTTATCACATACTTTGGGGGGGGGGGGGGGGGGTGAGAATATAATGAAGCATTACATCAGCTTAATAATACCATCAAACACAACAAAGTTTTAATAATATCTTCAATAAAGGCTACATGCTTCAGTCCTTAAGGACCATCAGCAGGTACTAAAATACATGATTTAAAATGCAAGTAAATGTGCATGTACATGTTACTAATGCTTTAAATCATGTATTTCAGTGCCTGATTAAAAATCAAAATATGTGGCAATTTATGTGCAAGAAACTTACAGGGTCCACATGAACATGGAGAGGTGTGGACAGCCGCTCTTGTTCTTCCCTGGTCACTGCAGTGCCTGCACTCAGTGAACCATTCAAAGTAGAGGGAAGAACATGGGTTTCTGCAAAGCAAGAATAATGATTATCACACTGTACCAGGTCATCAGTTTTTTGGTACTCATATCTGAGGTGACAAATACTGTATTTAACCCTTTAACCGCGAATGTCGACTGTCGTCGTCATGCAGTGGGCATTTAAACGGTCACTCTGGGATGAGTGACTACCTCAGTTGTTGTCAATATTGTGTCGAACTTGGAAGCATTTTTTTCACCCCTATCCCACGTACCTCTCAGGATTTCTGAAGGTCTGAGCTGGTGAGTGCAGTTATAACTGTTCCCTGTCCACCCCTGTAAGGCCTCCAGCAGTCGTGATATGTATGTCAACACATTGGTGAACTGCGCATTTCTCAGCTGAGTAATACCGTTCTGGAGGAGTGTTTTGTTTATCAGTCGCACTGGAGTTGTGTGTGGGTTGAATATAAACAGTGTGCTATGAAGCCAGTTAGCAATAAACGTCTGAACGGTTTTCAGTGGCGTACTGAACCACATATTTTCAGACTGAACTAATACAAAAATACTGGAGATATCCATGAAAATCTATGTGTACAGCTACAGGAGTGTTCACAGGCGTGTCTGTTATAGTTCTGAGGCATTCTGTAGGGGTTGTGTGGCAGAAATGTGTAACACAGCCGTCTAATACACTAAAAACATGGTGTTCACCCTTGAAATACGTGGAATTTTTCACAGCATTTACGTCGTAGGCTTAGATCTGTTTTGCGCTCATCATGTAAGTCTGTCGTTAGTTAGGGTATTAGATTTATGAGGGCACAGGAATACAAAACCGTCTTTGTAACAGTTAGACCAGGGTAGCCTTCGGCAAGCAGTAGCAATAACAAGAATGACTGAATGGGAGAGGAGAAGGAGGAGGAGGAAATACCTACGTCCACTGTTTTTCACAGTGAAGCCAGGACGAGGTAGTAACCCAACCTAACAAATGACCTTCAAAAGATGAACCCGTACAATGTTTCACACATAGTTCTTACGTTGTTCCAGCTGTGGTTAGACACACAAACATTCTTACTGCGTCAGAAGGGCATTCCGACTTCCTGCCATGGTCATAAAGGCTTCATAACCAAGCCATTAGAGACTGACAGAGACCCAGCCAAGGCAAGGAATATGACCGACCATGGAAAATAAAGACAGTCTTTTGAAACATTCAACCAGGCTTATGCTAAATTCTATAACGTCTAGGAACATTTGGCAGTGGACAAAGTAACTGTAAAATTCAAAGGCAGGGTTATATTCAGACAGTACATTTCCAGAAAAAGGGAACGTTTTGACATCGAAATTTACAAACTGTGTGCCCAATCAGGTTATACACATGACATGAGAGTGTACTTGGGTAGAGACTCATGCTGCAACTCTGACAACATGAGTGCAACACATATGTGGCGCCTTGTTTTGCGGACTATCACACGAAAACTAATTTGTGTAAATAGTGCGGGCGAATGTGTACGTGTGTGATGATAGAAGAGTGATCAAAGGTGCCACGGATCTTCTGCAGCAACCAGAATTATGTGAATAATAAAATATTTACCCCACATTTTATATAACACATGTAATTTGCAGGACTAAATTTATTGTAAAAATTCATGAATATTTTTTCCCGAATTCACCAATTCATAAACACAATGCAGAATTTTTTTTATTAAATTTGAACGAAAAGTCTATGAGATATGCTTTTTTATCTAAGAGCAAGCGTTAGAAATTAAATGCCCAGAGAAAAACCTCGGCTGGGGGACCTGCACCAGGGGATTTAATCGCGGAGTGAAAGGGTTAAACACATAATTTACATTATTATGTAATTCTCGTACACCAGTTCTTCACTGTAACACGAAGAAGATACATTCCAATGCATTTCACCTACCCCCATTTTCTTCATGCACAAAATTAGAACCAAGAAAAATTTAGTTAACAAATTCATTACCAAAGTCTGCTATAGACAGCAGCAGATACAATATCCAAAGAAAGTAAGCAGGTAAAGCAACTCAGAAATCGTTATATTAGGTGCAGTTCCACGAGAACTGCCCTCTCAGTACTGCACGTTATGGGATCTGCAGGGTGACAATGCAACCATGTGGATGCAATAAAGAAGTCACTGTGTTTGTCAAAGATATAATCCATGTGACACATCAATAAATACATACACCATTTGAATAAAAAAGGGTTTTAACACACAGATTTCTTCAGAGAAAATATTCCACTTTTAATTAAGTCA
Source organism: Coptotermes formosanus (assembly GCA_013340265.1). NCBI lineage: Eukaryota > Metazoa > Arthropoda > Insecta > Blattodea > Rhinotermitidae > Coptotermes > Coptotermes formosanus. Next base: position 1,439,685 of record BLKM01000329.1, on the reverse strand, counting down.
AGCAGATCACCATATTACCCACGAAATATAATTTTCATATATTTTCATATACATCATACGAACAAGTTCAACATAATGAAATACACAAACAGAGTGGGTTAATCCAAAAAAGTGCTACTACAACGCCAACTAGAAATCACAGGTAATGTAGCCTGACCAACTGCATTATCCTAATTTAGTGTTTATACTGAACTGTGGGTGAACAGGAAAAGGAAAACCAACACATGAGACAACCATCCTAACATTCAGAACACTATATGGGCTCTTGGGAAAAGTCTTTTATCTGAAAACCAAAGTCTTCTTGGATACAATTCTGTGTCAATGGGCAGGCAGTTTGCGACATTTCGAAGGATCATACTGCCTTCATCTTCAGCGTCCTCATCTTCATCTTCTCAGACTCCTTGACCATGAAAAGGAAGGTGCTACAAACCTTCAAAACACTGGGAAATATTCACCCAACAACACAGGGTTACATCAGAGAAGACACTGGTCTTCAAAGCTTCTCACAGCATTGTCTCTGAGGATTCAGGCCCCCTGGAATGTGACACTGCGTCACTGGCTGAATGGTTCCTGATATTTTGAAGGAATGTAGCACCTTGAACTTCAAATGTCAAGAGGCCTTTGGATCAAGAAGCTCTTAACCCTTAAAGATGCCACTACATTTTTTATATGATGAATCCTTAAGACGACTAATAAAGTCTGAGATTCGCTTTGTGTGAAATAAGGGTTACAGTTCACTAACATGGCAGAAAATAAAATTCTCTACACAATTTTCAGTGTAAACTCCTTGTACAAAAAATGGATGGGTGGATTCAAAGATGAAAGATGGGCATGACTGATGGCTGGATTGATGGATACGTGGATGGATGGACGAATGGCTGGATGGATGGATGGATGGATGGATGGATGGACGGACGGACGAATAGATGGACATGCACAACCAGCCATGTGTTCATTTTAAGCATATCATCAAAGAATGAATAAAAATAAATACAAACTATGACAAACCTGAACATGTCAGGTTGTGTCATTATCTTCACCCAAACAGAGAGCTTAAACTTACGTGATTTATCACTTATGGTACTCGTGAATTCTGACTGCGGATCAAGTGTATCTGATCCATATTCATCTTCTTCAGCATCCTCACTTTCTGCAACATACAGAGTTTCACAAACATTCTTAATAATGGTGCTGTGGTAGGACACAAAAACTTGACACAAAAATGTCCGCAAGAAAACTGTGGAAATAACTTACTAAATTATTATCTCGTTAAAGCGATAATACGTTGTCCTGAGTTGCACCAGAACCTAAGGCTCCCATGTTCCATCACTATTCAAGAACATTTCATAACGGGATATCAAAGTAATTCACAACAGTGCACAGACATCAACATAATTGTCAGATCAACCCTTTAAAGCCCAGTTCTTACGTCATACAGCAACAGGCTGAACATTCAAAAATTCTACATTCTGCCCACACAATGCACTTGTGTATTTCATATGGTTCTCAGACAAAACAGTGATTATTTGCCTATGCAACATTAGTTTACTGGCTTTTTTTACAACTGAGATGAAGTGCAGTACGAACCAAATATTTCAATATAATTATGGTTAATCTTAGCATTATTTTGTTTCAGTGAAATATATATCATACCATGGCTGGGGCAGGATCCCTATTTCCTACGCAAGTGCCTTTAGCCCACTAACATACAGTCAGACCATTGCTAAGGTCACAAAAAATTAAAATGGAAGAAACTTCAATACCTTTCAGTTTAAGCAAGATGGAACCTAAATTAATGGCACATTTCTTCTCCAACAAACCTGACAAACAAATTAAGCTCTCAGATGCAAAACTGGCATATGCCACTTCTTAACAAACAGACGTTAAAAAATATATAATATTGTATTAAGTTTGTGGAACTCAATGTGATGGCTATTATTGTTTAAACTTGCCTTATTTTGTGTTTGACGCCTATTACACGACGTGTAGAATAAAAAATTCCCTTTATTAGTCTTTTCTATACAAATTAATCACTACTGGATCTGACAACCTTAAATCATTCTGCTGACAGTTCACCATTTAAGTTACTGACAATAAGATGGAAAAGACTTGGAGTTTTCCTTTATTGTGTGGACACAGGCAGCAATCTACATACTGCAAGTCAGCAAATGTTTTCAAATTAATTACATTTTGTGTTATTTTCAGGTTCAGCTTCTTTGGAAATTAACATAGACTGAACTGAACTTTCTCAGGACAGGAATAAAACTAAGAGTTCTGGTTTAGCAGTACGTAACAAATGGATTCCAGTACCAGACAGTGAGATGATCAGTTGTTACTTGGTTAGTTTGCTACTTCACTAGTCAGTCACAGTGAAGTAAGTAAGCAAACCAGTCAGTCAGTTGGTCAGTCAGTCAGTCAGTCAGTCAGTCAGTCAGTTGGTCAGTCAGTCAGACATGCAGGAAGGCACGCAGTCAGTGGAAACATATAGCAACAAATGTGGAAACAGGATTATTGTATGATAAATGAAGCATATGGAGTGATAAATTCACAACAGTTAGGTTGTTTAGACAAAATATCTGATTAAATGAAAAACAAGAAGTCTGTTTTCAGTCACTACCAATTTAGGAAATAAGCTGAATGAAACAAAGTATAGTGATAACGGAACACTACAGTTGTTACTAAAACTATGTACCACTTCATAAAAGCAAACAGATGGCATGAAGGTACAGTCTGATAAATTCTAGACCTGAACATTTGACAAGCAAGGACTGTCAGCTTTGTCACCCAACTGTCATTCTGGGAAAACGGCAATGGTACCCCCTGGGCCATTGGGCAAAAGGCTAAGTCAGACTGGCAGAAATGAAAACCTCTGTTCCACTTTGTAACTGAAGCCCGGTCATCAACAGGCAATTAGTATTGTGACTGTTATAAACTAATACAGACATTCCGCAACGTAAAGCAATTTTGAGTTACACAATTTCAAATTTACACAATTTTTAAAAATAAAGAAACAAAACGAAAGAAACAACATTTTTAAATGCATGCCCAATTCTTCCTTGTGGCAATTAAAGAGCAATGAGACATAGAAGGTGGAAGAACACTGCTGGGCCACAAAACAGGCAGCAGGGCACTCTTGCAGTGACCCATGAGCATCCAGTGTGTTAGAGTTGGGATTTAAACTGGAGTACCTTGATATACATATATAGCCGACAATATGCATACTCAATTCTGACTTGTGCCAGACCTTCTGGAATATGTGAGTCAAGGAGTGTCTACACATGAGTATAAGTATACTTGAAATTCTCAAGGCCAAGAATATCAAGAAGTGACATCATGTAGTTTGGTAGATAGGTACCAAGATCTTCACTCTTTGGGGGTGTTATGCAATGTTGATTGGTCATTGTCAACTTCTTTATGGAAGACTTCAATGAGAGGGCTTTGGAACAAGTGACCCATAAACTGCTGTTGTGGTTCAGTTATGTGAATGACTTTTGTCATCTGGCCACACGGACCAGAGGAGTTCCATGGTTTGTGGACCATCTGAATGGCCTTCACAGGAATCTCCAGTTCACCACAGTGACACAGAAGGACAGCCACCATCCTTTTCTTGACATCGCCATCTACAGGAGGTTGGATGGCTCACTGGGCCATAAGGTCTACCAGACACCTACCCTAAGAAACCTACCCTGACTTATGGATCACATCACCATCCTTCCAGCAAACAAGCCATTCTTGCAACCTTGGTACAAAGGGCCAGGGCTCTATGCAACAAGGAAAGCTTCCATAATGAGTTGGAATTCCTTAAGACCACTTCCAGGAAAACAGATGCATGCTTAAGCAGATACAATGTGCCCTCAACTCCAAAACAAGGACTCTAAGCCCAAGAAGAAGCCCACCTGAATCACTCCCCTGCTGTATGTCCAGACAACATACAGCCACCTTGGCAGAACGTTGGCCAAACACATTACTGGTGTTGGCCAGCTGCCAAGGAAGATCTCCAGCTTCCTCTGTCCTGTGAAGGACTACCTAAGGCTGATGACTCCAGGTATGTACAGTACCCTCTGTGAGTATGGCCAGGTGTACATCGGACACACTGGTCTGTCCATCACGACCAGAGTAAAGGAGCACCACTGGCACATCTGGCTCATAAAGTCAGACAAAACTCCAGGACACCAAAATCCTCTCTACCAACTTTAGCTATATGGACCAACTTATCAGGGAGGCAACTGAGTTGGAGCTCCACCCAAACAATATAAACAGGGAGGATGGCCTGACTTTAAGCAGGGCATGGAAACATCTCATTCGTGTCCTTAGAGAAAGTAGATGGCCCCTCAGGAGTGGTGACTGGCTCAGTCCTTATGAGGACCACACTCTACTTGCTCCTCTCCCATGCTCTAACAGCTGTTTCATTCTCCAGTGTCACTTTCCCTCAGGGCCTTTTGCAGCCCTCCAGACTCTCCTCTTCCTCCCACCAGGCCCAGGCAGCCCTTTTCTCTCCTTTCTCTTCCCCTAGCCGAGTCCATTTGCATTCTTTGGCAATAAATCCTCTAACATATGCTCCCCGCCGTTGACAAAACAGGCCTCTCTCCTCTATGCATTCGTCTCCTCATCTTGATATAGCTCTCCTACCCACTACATACTTACCCTCTGACTTCCTTTTTTATTTCCTCCTCCTCCTCCTTTTCTTCTCCTTTTTTGTTTTGTCTTTCTCCCTTTTCTCATAAGCCTTCCCTTCCTGCACCACTTCTCAGCCCTGAATCCTGGTGGTGGTTTCATGCTCTAGCACCGTTTTCCCTCAGAACGACCTTGGCAGCCCTCCTGCCTGAACTCACTTCTCCTCCGGGCCAGGGCAACTATATTTCCTCCTTCCCCCCTCCTGGCCTCCATTTTGAGTCTATGTTCATTTTTTCATTTCTTCAAATTTTCATCCTTTAGCATCTATTACCCCTCTGATGAACTGTCCCTTTTTCCCCTCAGCAATTGCTCATGCCAACTCCACAGGGCTGCTTTCTATATTCCTCACCCCTCTATTTTCACATTTTTCCTTCCTTTTCTTTCTCTCTCTTATACTTCTGCTCTTCTCTGCTTTTTTGTTATCTTTTTCCTTTACATCCCCCTTCCTGCACCTGGCAGTAGCTTCATGTTCCAGGGCCACTTTCCTGCAGAGCATCCCCTTGGCAACTTGACTTCCTTTCTCTCCTCCCCCTCCATCATGCTCCACTAACCCTATTGGTTAACATCATGTGCTCTGAGAACCAATCACTACCCACACCATTCCCTACATAATTGTGTACCTAAGTGTTCCCGGCATTCTTCTTAGACTGCTTGACCCTTAAAATTGGGACCAATAGGCTTTCCTCAGACATCAGTAACTACCTACTAATCTACATTGCATAACATCTCAGAAAAGGAAAGATCTCATTTACACCATGGCAGAAGCCTGAAATCTTGCAGATAGGTACCAATATTTTCTAGAAATCTGATGCATCCATCCTACACCCTGAAAATAAAGGAATCATATGCTTCAAAACAGTGGTACCTATCCAGCAATCTACATGGCTTAACATCCTGCAAGCCTGTAACCTTAATAAATTAGATTTTGACCGGAGAAATAAAAAAATAATGTGTTTGGGAATTAATGATGATACATTGATATAGAAAATGGCACAGAAATGGAACACTTCAGATTATACATTAAAATGTCACTTCTATGTAAAAACAGTACTATGTTTAAATGATCAAAACTCTCCGATATACTCAGTATGAAATTACCTCATTTGAATGTTAAAATTCCATACCATTCTACAAAACAAGAACAAACATTTCAAATGCAGAATCAGGAAGGATGCAGAAGCAATATAACATTTTGTGATTAACATGAAGAGTATATGCAATTAGTTGGATTTTAGTAACTGGATTTATTTCTTGTAGTATTTTCAAGAACTATACTTGCTAAAATCAATAAAACTTTTTAACAGTTTTCACCTTGTAACTACACTTCCTCCCAGACTGTCCAAATATTTTCAAAATCCTGTCATTCATAGTTCAGAGGATTTAGTCGCTGCATTTACCTGAATCTAAGTTGACCATTGATGGTCTGTCAGGAGTCCCACAAGTGGTCTGTGGACAGATCCAAGCTGAAAACGAAGAATATAATCGGGCTGAAATTGGAGCATCAAGAGGCACAAACTAAAAAGCTTTCTGAAACTGATATAAAACCATGCCTCTTTTGTGGTCATTCAATTACTATTTCCTCTCAGTAGAAATGGAACTGTGTGTTCAGTGATAAAAAGTTTCCAAACCACTACCCCAAAATATTAGAATTTTGTAAAATGAAAAGTATAAAAAAAATACACACATGTGTAAGATCTGAAATGTTGTAATTACACATTCTGACTGGCTCCAGTAAAACATATACAAATATACATTAACCCACTTTAGCCTTTATTACATGTATTATACATTTAAGACAGAGCAATTTGGCTTGAGTAACCATCTTCAAAGTCATCATAACACAGCTACAAGAAAACCACACAGAAACACATAGGTGTAACATCAAAAAGTTAAAATCATGAAATATAAAATTGTATAACTAATGCTCATTGATTAAGAAGAGGTAAATTAAGTAGTTCAATAAATTATTCTGCCCATGCCTACCTGGATCTACAGTAGTTATTTACTAGTACCTAAAACCGTACTCTGCATCCAGGTAAGTGAAAGCAAAACAGGTTATTTTAATATTTCATTTGTCCCTACATGAGACATAAGTATTAATTACACAATTTTACATTTTACATTATATCATTTTAAATGTTAATATTATGTCCATAGTATGATTTTCATGTAGCTATGTCACTGTGGTGCCCAGGATGGCTTGGTCACCCCAAAATATGTCTGTCATAAATGCATAACACACATAATGAAGTCTCGTGTTGGTTAACGTATATTTTGTGTCTGGAAGATCTGAAGTTTTTGCAGCAAATAATGTACTAAAATCTTAATCAGTGTCACGGATGAGACCTACTCTGTCTCTATCACCATGGCCAATCTGGGTATAGACTGTTAAGTGAGGGTGGCTGGGTGGCTGGGTGGAAGGGTAGTGTAAGTTTTCTCTTCCCCCCTTTTTTCTTTATTTTTTCATTACTTTTTCCTATGTGCATATTTAGTGAAGTAACTGACTACCCTGAAGAAGTCTGAAAAACTGGTTTTCAACAAGACCATGATGTGGCTGATTAACCATAAAGACTTAAGTGCACGTATGTATATACATACATATTTTATTCAACACAGAGTCTTGTACAGTCACATCGCTAGTATGATTCTACTCCATTTTAAAAGTTGTATATGAGGTAAGAAGTGAATTTCCATACATTATGTAAACAAATGTCAGACCTCAAACATTTAAATCAACATTTCTTATGTGCTAATCACTCCTATCTCAAACCACTACAGTACTGTACAATCATAATATCTCACCTTCTGATGGATATTTCACTGGCTCATTATGCCCAGTAAAGAAGGGTAACAGCTGACTCATGATGTGTACCACATCATCCATGGAGGGGCGGTTGGCAGGATCTTTATCCCAGCAACTAAGAGAGCATATATTAAAAGGTTCATGTTAGTCATAACATTAAAGGCAAAAATATATGATTTTAAAATAAAATAAAAAAAAAGACAATATTTCACACTCTTAATCATCAAATTCACAACACTGAATTAAACAGACATTTTGCTGTTGCTATGTCAATTTTGGTTTATGTAAATTTACCCTGTAAATATGTTTCCTGTTCAGCTTTTGCCTTCTGAACTGCCAGGATCAGTGCCTGGTGCTACCAACAGAATCAATACTGAACTGTAACAGGCCACTGTAAATTTCCAGTTAATAGTTTTCCGGATCATCCAGTGCCAGATGATACAGCTTTTACTGTGCTAGGCCAAAATTTGAATAAGGCACTACCAAACTACATGGTGTTATCACAAAGCTAAGCCTATCAAGATGCACAGTAATTTTAGAACAGCATTAATTGCCATAAACAAGGGATACATTACACAAGGTTCTCAAACATGTACAATTTAATAGCCTGACCTTGTCATCAGTTGCTCTATTGGTTTTGGGCAGCCATTAATTAGGGGCGGTCGTTCCCCTGTGTGGACTGCCCACATAATGCGAAATGCTGAGCCCCCAATATCATCAAAAGGTTTCTTGCGACTCAGAACTTCCCACAGAATAATGCCCCAGCTGAATACGTCACACTTCTCTGTGTAGTTTGAGCCTGTAGTAACAGAAAAACATCTAGCAACAACATAAGTACAAACCATGTTCACAAAATGGTTAGAGAGTATCAGATAAATAGATTAGAATGACAAGCTGTGGCCACAGCTGTTAAAGATACTGACCCACAACTGACTTGAAAGAACTACAGAACACCATACACAAATATCAAACTCAGGTTGCTACTCATCAGAAGAAGAGATGATAAAAACAATTTTTGTAGAAGTAACCAACAAACCCCCCAGTATGCAAAATATGCTAAGCAGGAACAAATTTAAGAAGCATTCTGCTGTTTCAGGCCCTGAATAGTTAGGAAATTACACCTTGAATCCCCCCTCATAAAACACTCCTTTCCTTGCTTTACATCAGGTGCCAACATCAACAGATCAACTCAAGCAGCTTTTCTTCATTAGTTTTTCAATTATGCACACACATGCCCTAACATAAACAGTCTGCATAAGAAAAGTGGCAGAACATAAAAGTCACATACCCCACTCTAACACAGGACAATAAATGAACAAATTCATATAAATTCTACCTGCAGTGAGCCAAAAATCTAACCACAGAAAGTACGTTCAGCTGACAATACATATGAATACAAAGCTTATTGCTTCTGTATGAACCTCATCAAGCTGCCTCCAGTTGAACATATTATCTACAGACAGACTGATCCTTTCATCAGCAGACGTAACCGCTGCTTGTTTGTACAAGGATGGCCATAAGTCATGATCAGATGGTTTATAACAAAAGGTTTGCCAGAAATAAAGACACAACATTTTACATTCACCCTGATGATGGTAAGTATGTGGCCTCATATAAGGAGCAGGTGAAACATCTGGAATCAGGGGGAAAAGGGGTGTCACACGACATGCCATAGCTGGCAGTCTCAGTTTTGCGAAGGGTGTCCCTTTCACAAGTGAGCTACTGCAGGTGTATTTTACAACAATAACAACAACCTTCTAGTTAGTTTTAGTGTGATCTGACATTGTTCACAGCAAACACAAGTCTAATCACCATCACAGAACACCTTATTATGAGTGTGTGGGTACGTAAGGATGTAAGAAGTTGCCAAACATATGATGAAATAAGAGCAAATTTGTCTTGTGCTTTAATACAAAGCAGCTCCAACTCAACTGATGAAAAAACAGTCCAAACTTGTTCTGTGTTAGATGTAAAAGAAAATGAAGACCACAGAAATATATGGATGTCAGTGCTCACCTGAAGGAATCACTTAATTGACCTCACAGGAAATCCATGAAGAAACGATCTACAAAGTTCCAGCTTCCAAAAACCTCCAAATTATGTGCAATGACGTAAGATGGCAACCATAAATATCAGCCCACATTTATCAATTAATTAACCCTTCAATAACGCTGGGGTTTGAATTTCAACTACTGCACAGGACAGAGGGGTTTTTAATTTATTGCACTCTTAAATGTATTCACATCCATACAGTGCACGTAGACTGGCAACACATGACAAATTAAAGGTCCATACAGTGTACCAAGATTGGCACTGAATGGTTACAGGACCATGATACGGATGTGAGGGGACATGCATATGCAGTTTTAGCACATACCTTCCCAACCTTGGCATCTTACTGAAACACTATATTCAGTGATAAATGCCCTGTATGTCTCAGCACAAAGTCTCAAATGTTTATATCAGGACTCAAAAAAAAACATTTCATTGAAGAAGTTGTACTGCATCCACCTGACTTTATAATGTTATCTGCATAATGCTGTGGTCTTCCACTCTGTTTCACATCTAACACAGACCCAGTAAGAATTTTGTTTTCTCCAATTTATGTGCATTAGCCTCAGCTGGAGCTATTTTACTCAAGTGCCATGGCAAAGTCTGCTCTTACTTCATCATATGTTTGGCAACTTTGTCCATTCTCATGAACCCACATGCTCAGAAAGTGATGTTCCTGATGATGCATGGACTTATATCCACCAAGAGCAATGTCAGAACACACTAGAACATAAAAGAAAGTCAATGTTACTGTCGTAAAACATGCACACCATAACACAATCATGAAATGAAAATCCACCAAAAAAAACAGGAATCCCAGCCATGGCACGTCACATGACATCCCACTTCCCCTGCTTCAAATATCTCACATGCCCTTAACATTAAATGGAGGCTGCATATGTACCACCATAACAAAATATCACCTTCTGTGTGTTTCCTTCAAGACAACCACTCAAATGCAACCTACGGCCATCCCTGTACAGCAAGATGCCAGCCAGCGGGTCGCTTCTCTTTGAGGGGGAATATAAAAAACCACATGTTGTAATTGGAGCTTTGATCCATACTCATAACATGTTTACAGTAAAAACATTCTACAGACTGGAATATGAAATGTTATTCTAGGATTCACAGCAAGTGGACTAAAACATTTACCACAGAATTTCTCACGTGGGTGTGAAATGTGATTGATGTTGCAGAACACCACTTTTAACAGATTTTATAAAATGTTACATAAATATACATAATACTTGACTTAAGGACAAATTTTCTCCACTGTTGTTACAAATCTGTGTCTGATACAAGTAAATTTACCTTCAAACACTTCTGGTGCCATCCACGCAGCACTGCCTTTGTTATTTGTCATGTACGTTTTCTTATCACATGCTGTACCAAAATCACAAATCTTGAGCACTTTACCACCCATAATTAGTAGAAGATTTGGTGGTTTTAGATCCCTGAAACACAGACACAAACACTCCTCTATGTAAGTATTTCCCAAATGGAAGAAGCCAATAGGCATAAAGTACTGTACATAATATGAGGATAAAACAGAGCACTTATCAAAAGAAATGTGCTTCTTCTCAGGTTAACAATGATATGCCAAGTGTACACATTACATAGTAATCACATTATAAACAGCAAAGTAGGAGGTTGTACAAGGAAGTGGCAGTGCCTATCTTAAGGCAGTAAACCACAGATAAGCTGCAAACCATAAACCTTGCACATGGGTAAGTGGAACTACACAGGACACGCAATTTAAAATCACAGCTGGAACAGCATTTGTCACCTACTGAACAATTTAAAAACAGAAACAGACTCAGAAAAGACTCATTACAGTAACTGCCAACACTAGAACACCATCACCTACCTTTTTCACTCACAAATATTGTTTTTCCACAGCAATGATACTGCATAACAGAACATAAAAACTCATCCTAGATGAACATAATTAGTTGTTATTTCAGACTTCTGCATACAGAATGTCATTACCTGTGTATTAAAGCTTTTGGTTTCATGTTATGTAGATACGCAACACCTTTCGCACACTGCAATGCCCAGCTCATAGCATGTCCAGCTGAGTAGGTGGGTAATGGAGCATTATGCAGAACTAAAAACAAACACAAGTACTTATTACACACAAAATCTAACATGAATGCATCATAAAGCCTTTTATATGCGGACATGGGAACACAATACATCTGTGCAAAAACAGACATGGGAAAACAAAATATCTGCACAAAAACAAATATAGCTACAATGAGGCACCTGGGTACCATTCATGTGTTACCTTCCAACTTATTCACTTTGCTTGAAAACTGAATAATTATGGAAATTCTGTATATAACCAGGATCAGCAAAATATGGTATGTGGCCTGGGTTTGATAAACTGAAATATTCAGTCCAGTTCACAACAAGGTTTGTTGAGCAACAATTCTTGTTACTTGGATGGAGTGTATATAATCATCTTTAAATCTTTACTAGCAAATAAAAACCTCACTAAAAGACAAAGACGTACTGTTTTGTGGATCATCTGTGAAACTCCCAGTTTCACTTCTACAACTTCAAATAAATAAACATATATATATATTTAGGGAAATAACATCCTTTACTGCATTTTTAGAACATGTTGCACAGTCTCTATTATATTTCCCACAAGATGCTGTTTCTTTCGCAATCGTATCTTTTTCAGCTCAAATAATACTTACCTCTTTCATAAAGTAAGTGCTAGCATTTACATATCCTGCCCCAAAAACTCCACAGTGCAGATAAAATTATTAAAATTTAAACTCTGTCATTCAAAGGTTAATTCTTTAACTGAAGAAATCTTTATTTAAGTAAACCACGTGATCATAATCCACGCCAACATGTCAGCCTTACTTTCATACTGTCACACTTACAGAATTCTTGTCAATGCGTACACAGTTGTAAACAGGACAAAGGTACAGAAATTGAAGTTACACTCCTGAATATATATGAAACAAAAGAGAAAATGCACTTGCCTACACACACAAAACAAAACAGACAAAGTAATCCACTGCAGTCAGGTACCATGTCAGTAACAGAGGTTTATATCACAACTGCAAAGCTACTTATAAAATGGCAATTGTATTAACCACTTTTCACAGTGCCTCAGTACCATTTTCGTCTTCACGCATTGTTCCATTTTATGGACACAATCATCTCTATGAACTTGCAAAATGGATGAATATTTTCTGCCTTGCATTTCTGCCTGACTGTGCAGTTTCCTGGACATAAGACATACTCTGCCATTCAATTATATGAAAATACTGCTGTCTTTATGCACCTCCAAGATCCTTCAATCACACAGTAATGATACTTTAACATGAGTCCTTCCATCATGCTCCCATGTGTTCCTGCGCTTTCATCCACAATCATTACTGAATGGTTTAATGTAAAGTGCATGTATCTTTCATAAGCAGCCCAACAATCACTATAGTTGTGCCTCAGAGAATCCACTCTTTGGTAATTCCTGCTACAGTTTCAGCTAATCTGTCATGAGTAGTGACTAGGAATGCAAAATTTGAGGTTCTGGCAATGGTATTGCTGAAGATTCAAGTCTTCTCAGATGTGATGCTGTGTCCTTGAGTGCGGATTTCCTAAAATTTTGAAGGATAATAGTGTCTTCATCAATCATAGCAAGAAGTCCACCCAGAGTGACTTGTAGACATTATAATCCTTCAGAATATTGTGAAATACACATACTACAATGAACTACCACAACCCAAAGACTTAAATCTTCAGCAACCAGGAATGTTTTGTCTGTCCCCCATCCCTCCCCCCCCTCTCTCTCTCTCTCTCTCACACACACACACACACACACACACACACACACACACACACACACACACACACCACACACACGCATGCACACACATGCACCCATGCATCAAACACCCACTGACCCACCACATTTTAACTTTCTTTTCTTGAACTTGTACCCATAGATTTCAACTGTTCTTTCCTCTCCTTCTACTTCATCGGATTTGCTCAGGACAGTACACTAAGTACAGCAACTAGGCTACAGGCTTTACAACTAAGAAATCAGACATTAATCTGCTGGAAGGGAAAGACATTTTCTTTTCAAGTCCAAACTTGTTCTCAGGCCCACCTAGCCATTTATTCAATAGGTACCTGAGGCTCTATCCCTATGAAGCAACCAGGGCATGAAGAAGACCACTCACCAAGGTTAAGAATGAAGCTATACCACTACTCCGTCATACAGCTTCATGGGGCTTAATTAAGAACAGGGAAAATTTTACCTTCATCTCTCTACAAAATCCAACACACATGTCTGCAGGATTGAACCTGGTTAGGCCCTAAGTTTCTGTGCATATGTTGGCAGCTATCTATACAGAGAAGCATCACATTATTTATGGTCAAAATTTATATTTGCAGCATACATCCAATACGCTTTCAGTCACATGTGATGTAAACAGCACAGCACAAATACAAGTATATACTTTCCTTGTGTTAGCATATTCAATCATCAGTATGCCAACAGTTCAGTATTACAACGAAAATAACCTCAGCCACTAACATATACTGGTTCTATTTCATTTTTTAATATATTAAGAAGTAGATGAATACTATGAAATTTTTGTCTCCTTTCATACCACATGCACATATTTGACAGAGCAATCCTATGTGAAAGGTACATTTCCAAAAAGGTAATAAATAATGCAATAAAATCACAAGATAACAGAAATGGGTAATTATAATGCGGACAATCTTTGTCATATACATTATACTGTTAGTACAATGTGACACCCTATAACACATACATCACAAAGGTAATAACAGTTGACTACCCACTAATGCTAACACTAACCTTTTTAAATTCTGCCACTGACCACCCATGCCAGTGAACCATTCACATGTTGGCAATATGCCTTCAAGATACATCATGCTATTATTACAACACTGGACACTGATGAAATTCAACATATCTATATAATCAATTTAAAATGCTAAAATTAATAATCATGATAATGTAACAAACTCTTTAAGAATATAAGAAACTTGATAGTAATGGTTCTGAAAAGGTTCTGGTATGAATGCTTCCCTGTCACTTCCCTGTTAAACCACTTTTGCAAGCAAACCTTTGCATAATTTCCAATAAATTGTCAAGTGCTAGAAAGCGCATGTCATGACAAGCCCTTCTTGCACTTAATGGCTTTCTGGTAGATAGAAACTTGTGATTTAGTAATTGACACTAAACACTAATATTACAAGTACAGTATCATGCCGCACCAGTCTATTCTGTAAACACTTCATAATTAACTGTATCTAATCATACTATCATTTATTTTAACTGATCTCACCATTGTACAATGAACCACCTTCTGCATATTCCATCACAAGGCACACAGGGTTTTGTGTGCAAGCACCGTACAGCTTCACTATGTTTGGATGGCTCACTCGTGACAGCTGACGAACTTCCACTGCAAATGCCTTCTTTTCTGCTTCAGAGTCGATGTGCTTAACAGCAACATAAGTCTCCCGCCACATTCCTTTCCAAACTACTCCAAAGGAACCTTTCCCAACTACCTGAAAAAATAGACAAATTTTAAGAATGTTCATGAAAGAGTACGTTGCAACAGCCTAAGTTTCGCAAAATATATCATCTACCTGAAATAATGTTACAGACCACAAGGCCAACAGCAAGCACACAGTACCTCGACGTGCTGGAAAAGTACAACTAACGATAAAATCATTTACCACTATTCTGTAAAATGTCAGGGAGAAGTTTCAAGACCTGTTGCCTGAAATTTGATGTGGTAATACAAACCTCTATCTTTTCAATTTCATTATAGTCTATTTCTTCGACAAAGTGCTGAGAATGGACTATTCCTTCGTTCAACGCCATGTGTTACTTTCACCATCACATAGTTTTTACGTTGCAAAGTTTATTTATACTATACAAATAAGTTAACTTATTATTATTTCTTACGGCGAAAACACGCCGCCATCTTCAAGCACGGCCTACTCTGTTCATTCCACCCACGAATATCCTACGCAAATTTATCGCAAGCGCCATTCATTGCTGGACAACATACAGGAGGCAAAGAAATGTGCATATGCTGTCAAAAATATGATTGCGAGGGCTATAACTAACTCTATCAACCCCAGTCTCTTTTCAGGTGGCAGTTGGTCAAAAAAATCCCTGCACGTTACGGAATCCATACATCTATCCCCGTGTTCACAGTAGGGCACCACGGGACCCTAACCTTTGCCAGACACACGCTGACCACACACGCCCAACAATTTTTTCATTTTTTTGCAGTGTTATATTATCTTAACCACCTACACCCACGCCTTATAAATGGTTTCTTATCCACACCCAGTATGCATTTTACTTCTGTCTCATACATAAATATTTCATCCTCCATCACTTGATACCAGTAATATTTGTTTAAAACTACAAATCACGGAAGCTCATGCAGCGTTCCCCGGCCTCTGTTATTTCCTCCACACTAGGTCCAAATAATCTCCACAGCGCCTCATTTTGTAATAACCTCACTCCATATTTTGCACACTATGTGAGAACAATTTCACACTCTGAAGTATGCAAAGTTAGTTAGAAGACAAAAGTTTTTGAGCTTTTATTTACCACAACTATGTGCCTCGCATATTTTAGTAACATTATAAAAAGTGACACAAAGTATATTTACACCACTTTCATAGTTAAAAGTAAAAAAGGATATATATTTTGTTGTGAACTTACCCAGGAAAAATTGATGACTGTGGTTAAACTTGTGAAAACAATCTCACTTTACTGCAGAAGTAGGCAATAATAATTTTACCACATTCCCACATGAAACATTTCTGCATTTTATAAATCCCCACCTGTAAGGCATTTTTTCTGCAAAAATTGGAAGAACTGGTAAAAAAAATGGCTGTCTTGTGATTGAAGGCATCAAGCTAGATTTTGTTTAAAAACATGCAGCTGACAGTCTTGCTAATAAACTTAGTATTACAAGCCCACTTTCCCACAAATGGCATGAAACTTAAGAAATAGTATCACTGGGATTATCACTCACCTGGCTGCTCATATACAAATGTTTAAAAATACTCAAGGAAAAACATCTATCGGACGCAAGCAGAAAGAATAATGAACACAGACACAGTGAAGAGTAAATCAAAATCATAAACTGTAACCTTAAAAATTGTGTTCACACATTTCCATTTCTAATCAAGAATAGCTAATGTCAGATACAGGTCTGCATTTTGTTCAATGCAAATTCCTTCATGTAGAGATGCACGAAGTCAAAATGGGCTGGCAGAATGACAGCCCAATGAGGGAGTCAGTGCAGAAATTTCAAGGCTACATATTAACTTTTTAAAGCCTACTGGTAACTTTACATACCACCAGGTTTAACATTAAAAAATTTTACATGCTGCCCACATTGTGTTTATGTGTTTTGTATGGATCTCAGAACAAACAGCAACTTTTGCCATATAAAACATTAAAAGATTGGTTTTTATAACCAAAGTGGAGAGTGTTTACAGCGCGGTGCGCACTGAGTCTTTATATCAAACAGATATGCTTCATCTTTAAAGGGTTAATATATAAATGGGATACAACTGACACAAAAATATCATAATCAAAAAACAAGATACAAGATTAAAACTCTATTAACATAAATATGTTTAGTTATACCACCTTCTAAACCTTGTATATGTAAGTTGGAAAGTAATATTAAGAAAAACATTGAAGAGCCTTAATATAGCAGACCTGCCAGTAAAAGCTGGTTTGAAAACTGTACCTCATGTCCAAGAACTCAGCATTAACAGTCCTTGTGCTCGATAACCCAGGGATCCACAGACTCTCTGACTCACCCACCCACACATTCAAGTCAAGTATCTGCTCAAGAACACCACCTCACTCCCACACTCAACCAGGGAATCTTCAAAACTTTCAAGAGCTATTACACTCACCACATTTTCAAGGAGTCTTGGCTACAAGTGACAAGAAGCCCTTTGTTACGGTCAGTGAATGGTGGAAATCTTAGGTCATAGCTGACTGCATAAGAAATATGTGTGCGTTACTGACTGGCTTAAGTCCATGGCTCTGAATGATTGCTAGAAAAAGCTTTGACCTGGAACAGTTAATGACTTCTGGAGATTCCCCAACAAGCAAGACAAAAGAAGGAACATCCTCATGTTAACCCATGAAGTCCCAGGAGACGCATTCCCACATGTGGACGGGCCAATATCCAGGAAGTCATCAGCGCTCATCTTCTTGAGTTAACTGAGGTGCCCCTTTTATAGCTGGCAGCACTCCATGAACCAGATAATGAAGAAGATTCTGGTGCTGTCATGGAGAGGTCTCATCTGACTACCAGAGATCTGAAGGAAGGCCTCCAAATGGCACAAAATGTTTAAACATAACCTTCAATATAAGTTTACCAGTTGGATACAGTTCAACATACATCACTTTTAGATATGCTTGTTGTCCTTCACAAAACTAAATGTCACATTCCTACCACCATAAAATCATACACAAATACTGCGTATCTCCCATTACAGGCACTGTCATTTTTGAAGGGCTCCTCCACTTGTTGCAGAACGGAAAAGAAAATAACATCTTTTAGTAGGTCACACAGCTCTTATTTGGCAAATGCGGTCCAAATACTTTAACGTTTATCAGCCAAAAGTGAACATAACATACTGTGACACGTATTTCTTAATGGCCAATGGGGACTACAGTGTCCTGTTATATCACGTTACTAGTACTTCTTATATGTCTAAGACAAGGAATTTATGCACCATGTTTGCCTACAATGTTTCTATAGGGTTTAAAGATAGTACACAGTTTACTGCTAATTGAATTCTTCATATCTAATGGGTAATTCTATTAACATGCCAATGAGGGTTACAAAGATCTTGAAGTATTCTAGTTTCCTCCAAGCAGCCATACTAGCTCTGTTGTTTCATAAAACATGTGACACAGATATCTAAAGGCACTTCAAATACACTTCTGCATAAATCATTAAGCATTCTGTAAAATCCACATCCCCCTTGGCATCCTAATTCCATCAAAATATTGCTATTAAAAAAGTATCAGTGTAATTATGACAATAGTATGTAATATTATTACTTGCATGTGTGAATTCCACTTTTTCCAGTGGTGTTGAACAATTTTCATAAACACAATCTGGTGTCGTACAGTTACAAATATGGTAATACATAACCCTACACTTAACTGTAGACATCTGAATTTTGTCCTTGTTTCTTTGTTCTTCGCAAAACACACAACACTGGACTCCTTTTTAGACTTCCATGACACACCATGTACTGTTTCATATGTCACATTTCATTAGCCAGTTAATGTAAGGGGCTTGTGTTTACTAGGGGTTGTTTGAAGCATATGCACCACTCCCTTCCCTTGCAGCAAATCCCTAACCAAGATAAATCTCAAGTATCCGTGGGATAATTTTGAACCATGAAATGGAAAAGTGATGGAGATGTAAAAATGGTTCCTCCATCCATTTACAAGTCCACCTGCTAATGGAGTAAGTGTACGTCATGCAGTTAAGATTCACACACATACCCCATGTGTCTGTTATACCACCTTGTACCATGGCTTATCTTAGAGCATTTCCACATTCATCACAGAAATTACTCCCTGCTGGACAATGCATGTGGGTTAACATGTTTACATGCTCTTTGTCTTCTCATACTATGACTACCAAGAATCCCTTATCCTAATCACTATCACACTGTTTCAGTATCATGGTTCTTCAAAATTCTCACACATTCGCTTTCAACTTGGTCTGACAGTACCATAACAATTTGTCATTCTGTGTAAACCATCAAATAAGTCTAAAGATGAGAAAAATCATCTATGCATGCTTCTATTCGATATTTTCAGTCCTGTACAGTTGTATGATTAGCTATTACTGAAGCAGCTGCACATATCCTGTCTTTGCCCAGATAGAGTCATATTGCATGTTACATGCCTTAGAATCACACTGCTTGTAGATTTTATCCCAAACCATTTGAGTTCCTTCACTATATAGTGTTTGAAGATAACTTACCTTGGAAGAGCAGAATAATTTCACTGACTGCTGAATGTTCAGTTTAACTGTAATATTTAGAATACACATCACAGGGATTGTTAAATATTGTTTTCCATTGCCACAACTCGTCTTAACTGTCATGCGTCCTGTCAGGTTTTTTTTTTGACACTGCAGTGTAGAAACTGCAGTATAAGAACAAAGCTGTCATTTCACTTCATGTAAAAGCCTGGAAAATACTGCTCTTAATCTCTCACAATGTGTTCCTCTGCAAGACAAGAACAGGAGTATTTCACGTATGCTCACATCAGGCAGTGCAAACTATCCTTCATTCAATGCTTCAAAGTAAAATGTAAAGGCAGAGGTAAAGTTACCCTGTCCACGCCACGAAGGAATATAGGTGGACCAAGGGTATAGCTCCACTCAGCCTTAACCTGAGCACTACACAGAGGTGAGTCATCAACCTCATGCCCCAGGCACTTTACCCCTGTGGAAAGAAATGCTGGTACCCACTGAATAGGAGGATAGATAAGCCCAAAAGCTGGTCTGGAAAAATCTCCTACCCATGCCAAGAATTGAACCCATGATACTTCAGCCTGTAGCCTAGTTACAATACCAAGTGTGTTAGAATGCTGGTGATAATTTTTGCCTCTCTCTACCAACACCTGCATAATTTCAAACTAGAAAGTATGAAACTGTTAAGTGGGGTGGAGTATTTAGTAATATGGAGTGACTCATTTTGTCAATCCACTGCAACCCCCTGTACACCTGGGTATCCAAGGTGCAGGTCAGGAATATAGGCTGTCAATCTGCTGTGTACAGTCTCCGTCAGTAATGTCTTGTTCTTTATCGCTCTCAGTGTCTGGGTCATTCTGAGAAGGAGAATGCATCTCAAAATCAGTGTATAACATCAGTTCTGGTGCTGTTGTGCTCATCAAGTCTCCTCTTTGAAGCCACCCTTATTATGTGATTGTCACATTTTGACTGATCAAGAAATCAAAACATATATTACTTCCTGTACACTGAATGGCATTGCAGGGAAAGAAGGTGAACTACTGAGTGGAAGATGCACACAGCCATGAAATTATAATAAATAAAACCTGCATATACATCCATACAACTAAGAAATATGGCACAAAAATATTCACCGCAATAATTTTTTACTGCTTCCATTTCCAAATATTGAAGATCAAACAAACCTAGTTGCAGTAAAAGCAATTCCTTGAGATTCATCAAAATGTGAAATTTGACTACAATCCTGTTTTGCACCACACAAGAAGGACTGATTGTTGGTGTGGGTAGGATACACATTGTTTATTATGTCATGTATTCTCAGAGTATCTATCAAACAAAGAGTCCATCAGTACTGTACGTGTAATTTACAGCAGCCTCAGACCCACAAATGACTTATTCAGGCTTTCATGGCAGATGCTACCCAAATGATGGTCTTCTAGGGTATTGCATCATGTAGGATAATAAGTCTGTTTCAGTACTTCAGAGGAGATACTGCTTCCATCTTCAGGGTGACTGAATTAGGTTCATGTGGGTACTGAAGACTGAAGATCCAGAATGTACCTGAACCTAATTCAATCACCCTGTAGATAGAGGCAGCAAATTCCTCCACAATGTCTAACAAACTTATTATACTACATGGTGTAATAACTCAGATGACCATCACTTATTCAGGTCCTGCAATAGAGAGGTCTGTACTGACATGACGAAAGGTATTACGTATGGCACGGTAGTGAAGGAACACAATGTACAGTGTATTCTAAATTTTGCATCATGTTTTTTTAACGTACATTTTGAAGAACTGCACCACAAACATGAAAACAAATCAATTAAAAATGAAGGATCTTAACCCTTATCAGTCCAAAGTTGAGTTACACTTGGCAGTGCATTCTGTTGTGCCAGGTCCCACATCAAACTGAAACTGATGCATTATTTTACAATGTTTTATGTTATTTTCCCTAAGCTCCTGCCATCTAGTGGCTAATCTTTTAATTCTGACAATTAGAACTTTTCTTGAAAATTAACATGGGCAAAACTATTGAAACCCACAAAAATGTTTTGGACTACAAAGGGTTAAACTAAGGTTAGTCTAAGCAGGTGGATTATCTCAAGACAAGGAAATGGATACATTCAACAATCTCAGGTCTAAAAAAATGTATTAAATACAACTTACAATAAGACCAGCTGCAGAAATGGTTATTTAAATAGAGAAGCGTCCAGGTAATGAGAAAATACAGTCAAACTTGAAAGTCTGTACAATAACAGTGACAATACATAATAGAAGACATTTTTCATCATGACACATTGTGTCTAAGTTTAAAATTGCACCAAAGTTATAATCACCTAACAGAGAGCTGTGTTTCACGTGTGGAAATGGAAGATTGTCAGGCAGCCACAACCTATATGCTCTGGCTGCAACAATGTATCCCCTGCTTTCAGACAGGTAATATAACAGATAAAACAAGTAACTGAATGATAAAGGACACTATGAACCAGCGGCACGATGTAGTGGTTCATACTCCAGCTTCATGTCCCGGGATCGAATCTCAGCCCAAAGATTAAATTTCCTGAGGTTTTTTAGGCTTTCCTTGGTTCTTTCAGGCAACTGCACAGATATGTAATAGTTCAAACAGTTTCTGCGTTCTCCTTTCCAGTTCATTACATAACCAGTCAGCAAAATGTCAACATAACTGACAAACTGCGTTAAATAAAATGAATATAACACTATAAAACTACACACCAAGTGATAATTACAAAAATAAGGATACACGGTTTATAAAAATATGGCTTGGATTGACCTGGATCAGGACAGGATCCAATTGTGGGCTTTTGCGATGATGGTGACAAAATTCTTTCATAACTTGTATCATTACTGACTGCTCCTGTAGGAAAATGTAAGGGGCATATGAGCAACATATTTCCACTTTCACCACATAACTGGGAATCTTAACCATCAATAATATGAATGGAAACATAGAAACTTACAACCATGTAAAACAGATGAAGATATAGGCCACCTACAATAATGTAAAAGGATATTATGCAGATTCTTGAAATTGCCTCTGTGCCTAAGCATCATGTCATAAAGTGGATATTAAGATTAACCCATTCTCCACCTTGGCAATATATAAGGTGAGCAGTCAGATTCACATTCTGACCACACACGCAAGACTGAGTGGGGTACCACAGATATTGTGGACATTGTAAAGAAGAGGAAAGAACCAACACTCTTGCAGCAACTGAACTTTTGATGCAGTCCACAGCCAGCTACTTCACTTCTGACCTATCAGTGGCATTGCTCATTAGTATCATAATGACAAGCACGCATATGGCATGTGCCAGGTATTGCCAGCAACACCCTAATGTCTCAAAAAAAGTGGCTTTGTGTATTAATTTAATCACATGATTTTTATTTTTAGAGTACATTTCAGTTGTTAATGGAACAAAGAAGGTTAGTTAAGTTTTAATTTTTTTACTTCTCTGGGTGAATAAAAATAATTTCCTTTATGACCGAGTATTCAACAAATGTTCACCTTTCAAAAACATGAAAAATAAATTTAATGTGTTCCATGTCCGTGCACTCTATCATACAGAAACACTAATCACCAACAAAGGCACAAAGAGAGTTTTATCATTAATCGTAACATGCTCCTACATGTTTCGACCCTGCCGGGCCATCTTCAGGGAGAACTTTCTGTTACTGTTACACTACGGTTGCACTTTACAGTTGAGTGAGAATGTGCTGTTAACTGTGAACTACATAGTTTTCGGGGGCGTGAACCCTCTGTGGTCCAGGCCTGAACTGAACATTAGTGGGGTATGCGTGGAATGTGAGCTGGCCAGGGGAGGTGTTAGATTCCTCCCTGCCTAACAGCTCCCCTGGCCGGCGCACATTCCACACGTACCCCACTAATGTGCAGTTCAGGCCTGGACCTCAGAGGGTTCATGCCTCCAAAAACAACACAGTACACAGTCAACAGCACATTCTCACTCAACTATAAAGTGCAACCCTAGTGCAACGGTAATGGAAAGTTCTCCCTGAAGATGATCCAGCAGGGTCGAAACATGTAGGAGTGTGTTATGATTGATGATAAAACTCTCTTTGTGCATTTGTTGGTGATTAGTGTTTTTGTATGAAAAATAAATTCCCTTGGTGCACACCCCACAGAAACGTGATGCGCACACTTAATGATTGCAATATATGAAACTTACAAATTTAAAGGTCATGATCCTGGACACGATCAGTTACTGAATAAGTAAGGTCAGGACAGAGTTTGTTGAAATGGCACACCTATGCCAGTACCAAGAAATGGTAATATTAGAAAAGGGTGGAACTTTGTTGGTACAATTCATGGTATCCATTTAACTAGGTAAAAACATCACAGACCTGAGGCTTAACCCACAAGATTGTTCTTCATAAATGTGAAAACAATCCAATAAGTAATGTACTAACCAAGTTCCACTGTCACATGTGAAGCTCTAATTTTTATTATAAGCATTTATTTTCAAAATGTTCATCACAACATAATTCTATAAAGTAATTCTCTGAGCTTAATTATGTTCCTGAAGTTTAAATAACTTCTTACAATAGCATTTTGTAATAAAAATGCTTTTATACATACATATTTATGTGTTAAAATAGTGACACTGACAACAAAAAAGCCTCATAAAAAACAAGACTAGAATGCAACATACAAGCAGCACCTGTATGCAATGTTTTTGCTAACTACAATCAGATACTTACAAAATAATCCACTAAGTGGATGATTTTCAGTCTTATAGTTTGTTTAAATTGGGTTTGAAATGGGGAAAATTCCCTACTTTGTAAGGCACTATATTTAGGGACTTGTACAGTTCAAAACTGTATCCGGTACTTACCGCTGCCTGCTACAGACCTGCTACTACTGCTATCAGTTGAACTTGGTTTATTATCCCTTGTAAGAGAAGACCCCCTCCTGGTACGGGGAACAGGGATCAGCCTTAATTTTGAATCATCTCCAGCCTTGGTTCCATTTGTGGTTCCGCCCTGCCCTATGCGTGTAGTACTACCAGCTTTTCCAATGGAACGGCTCTCACTGTCACTAAGACGTCCATACTCACCTAGCTTCCTTGGAGGTGGGATCTGGGAACGTGCTGGTGATTCCCGTCCCTTTGGTCCTGTTGCATCTGACCCTTCACAGGAAGTGGCAGGCGTCTTCCTGCCTTCACCATCACTGAGTCGCCCATATTCACCCAGCCGACGTTCCTTGCTTCCTGCAACTTTGTGTGTTCGCCGAGGACGTGGCAAAGAACTAGGGGGTAGGCTACCTGACCGGTTACGAGTGTTTGTGGGACCACCTCCCAAGCAAGATTCTTGCATTCGTTGCTGTTGTGAGCTACGACCTTGCTTCTCCAATAGTAGAATTTCTTCAGGGCGACCCTGTTCATAACGATTAGGTACTAAACCTTGCAGGAAACCAGGTTCAAATAAGTGATGATGGGGTGACGTACCCCCTACACCCGCCAATAATGGCTTGGGTAGTTTTCCTTTTCGCGGCGTAGTGCTTGTATTAGAGAATCCTGGAAAACAGCAAAGACCCCGCTGAAAAGGAAGAAAGAAAGAGAAACAAGAGTTGGGACGGTCCAGGAACGATGATGAACGGTTAGGGTTAGTGGCACACCACACTGCATGCGCCAGCCAGGCAGGTTACAAAAGGGAGAGCTGTGCACATTCTGATCCAAAAGGATTAAGCAAATATCACACAAACAACACAGAGCTTAATCCTGTTCATATCCCCAATTACACAAGATGCTGCTATCAGAAACAAAATAATCAAGTTGCATAGCAGCGCCTAAACATAACACTAGTTGCATGCAAAATTTCAGATTTGGAACTTTTTTGGCAGTGAAGATTCATACTGTGGTCTTCTGAGTTACAGCACCATGTAGTCTGGTATGCAGTACGAACTAACAGATTACACGGTGTTGTAATCCAGAAGATCACAACTTAGGTTCAGTATTTATTGATATAACTCCTGTCTAGTAGACAATGTCTAACCCTGTCTGATCACAGGTCAATAACAAATCCACACAACAAATCTGATTCCAAAGTCATATGCTGATGTATTACTGAATGACTTTATTTTTCCAGCAAACACTCATTCCAGCTGCAGAATTCTTAACATCTGATGTGACTGCAAAGAAGTAACTGGATTTTTTTGTTCACTTAATTTCCCATCATGTTTTCTGTTATCAATGAAAAGGAAAGTAAACAAAATGCATGTTTTGGGTCCTTTCCTTTCAACATATAACCCACACTTCAGGTAAATGGAATTCCTGTCCATACATGATTAAAAAGTTGCTAAGCTTTCTTTTTAATTATAATAAAAGATGTTCTCATATTTTACCTCTTACAACAACAAAATAATTGTGTTTTGTTTTATAGCCAGCACTAACATTAAGGATTCTAAATATGCAATACCATGTTTCCGACCCCTTCAAAATTTTCCCTCAGAATTTTTCCCCTAACTGTTCTAATTTCAAAGACTGGGAGTAAATGAGGAAATAGGTACGCATATAAACAAAATATAAACCTCGAACTTAAGAGCACAATTTAAAAAAATTAATTTTGAAAAAAAATTAAACTACTTAAAAACTGTATTTAGAACTGAAATATATGGGTTGTGTCAACAGAAACACAATAAGGGTCGAGAAATATGAACAGATTTGAACTACAACTAACAAATTCAATCTTTCAACTGAGTAACTAGCTACACGTGCCTATTGTATTTTTATTTTCATTAAATAAAACTCATATCAAGATTTTCTTGTAAATATTTTCGTTTTCCCTCCAAATTAAGATCTACAGCTTATGCCCCATATTCTTACATGCACAGCCCAAATCAGGACAAGGTGTTACACACAGAAAAAATATAGAACATACCGAGATACAAAAAGCCAAATTATACAGGGCATTTGTTCAAACAATAAATAATTATAAGACAGTTTCAGCATAGTAGAACAGACCAATAAAATCATGCATATATTCAAACATGCCATGTAAAATTATTGCGCCCATGTTACTGGGTGGTAAGAAACAACAGGGGCAGAAGCATCAGGGCCATTTATCTGTACGCCACTGAGTTAAAATTACATGTAATTAAGGATTAAACTCTGACGATATACATATCTTATTTTTACTGACATTCAACTATATATTGCACACTATTTTTACCAACATAATTCACAGTCTTACTGCATTTTTGAGCAAAAACTTCATCATAAATACAGCATAATATAATTACTTGGCCACAGATCCATGTGTCACTAACATTAAGAATTCTTAACATATTACTGTTTTAAATTGAAAACAATTCCAATACACTGACATCTCTTCGATTGCTCTCACACAGGACACTACTTGTGACATGATGGCAATGCAACAATAATATGATACATATGACACAATACGGGCCTCGCACACTGGAGGCAATCCACTAAAGACAATATTCACTGCTTCAATATGAACACGTCATAAATTGTAACAGAAATAATTAACTACCCACGAAAGTGAGCCTACATTATGCTTTTAATTCAATTACAGGTAAAATAAGCAATAAATAATCTTAACCAAAATTGTTTAATACTTTCTCGATGTTCTGCCACACAAGATCAATTTTGTTCACAATCCTTCCAGTCATATAAAATTGAGTCTTCCCTAACAAGCAATGTAAGTTTAATATTTGCATCCCCACTCATGTTTACATTACACAGCAATGTAGAGCCCATGATACATCCACCTTCCATGCCACAGATCATACATCTGTGGCAATATGTCTGTGTCTATGTCCATGTCTATGATATGATTATACATCTATGGCAATACGTCTGTGATACAACACAGCACGCTGATTTGTCATACCATATGGGGCCACTGTGAATATAACGTCATTACGTAATCTGCAGTGTGTGAAGTCCGATTTGAAAACAAGGGTAGAGTCCCATCGCCACCATACCTTAAGGAATGTCCGGTGTGAAAGTTCCCTTAACGCTTAAAATGGCCAGTCCCAAAAAAATGACAAACCAACTGCAGAATGATACAGCCACAACATTCCCTACCACTAAAACAAATGTTTGAAACTGGACTCCATCAGATTTACTTCAGCACAACCAATTTTTCCCGTCTCTCATACATGTGCATTCCACTGTGTTTCACCTAAACTTATGAATAGCCTTCTTATTTACCCATCCATGCTACATGCTTACCCATTGTAATTTCCTTTGATTCATGTTTCAGCATTATTAGAAAAGCATTACAAATCACATTCATTCTCTTTCAGAACAATTTCCTCAGTTTCCTAACCAGTCCACTTGTTGGGTCCAAATATTTTCTTAGCACTTTTATTTCAACTGTCCGTAACTTCCCACACAGCAAGTCATTACGTCACCACCAAACAGACAAAATTACTTAACCCACATACCAAATACTGCACAAATCTTACATGGGACTTCTACAAGCAAAACTGTAGTTGATGAATTATCTTCATACGAATTTAAGTGTACAGATAAACGGACCTTTGCTCTGGCCAAATGAGCAGACCTTTGTGAGATATGAGGTTCTCACACCACTGTAGTTGAGGATTCAGATCATTGCGCCAAGTGGTTCTTGATGTTTCCAAGAAACAAAAGGCCTTCCTCTTCACAGGCTAATCAGTCCAAGAATAGCCAATATGCAATAAATGGAGGTTGTTTACACGCAAGGTGTAACCAGTTTGTGGCTGACCAAGACGGTTGTCGAGCCAATCTGGGAAGGGTGAGAGGGACCTGGGAGTATATATGTGGCCCCAGGCCGGAGTGGATGACACCTTTGTAAACTGGCACCATGGACCACAGATGTGGGGATGTTCTTGGACCACCTGAGTAACGTACACTGAAACATCCAATATCCGAATCAACATGAAGATGGAGAAAGATGGCCACCTTCTCTTCTCAGACATCACAATCTAACTACAGCCCTTTTCATGGTCATATGGTACTCCCATGCTCATCTCACACTTCCTTGATTGGTTCACCAACCGTTATGGCCAACCATTAACCGATCACACCTCGCCTATACATCATCACCATTTAATTACGTTGGCTAGTCCTGGATTGCTTGATCTTTTGAAAATGCAGGCACTACATTCGTTCATGGAATGTCAGGAATCACTCAGCCAGCAACACTGCACCACATGCCAGATGACTTGAATCCTCAAGCAGACTTCTGCATAAGTAAACTCCATTAAAAATACAATCCTTGTAAACATTACACACGCAAAACTGTCAGGAGCATATTACTCCAGCTATAAACACACACACACACACACACACACACACACACACACACACACACACACACACACACACACACACACACACATATCTCTGTGCTGTCAAATCAATACACAGTAAAATTTATTGGATTTTACAGCAACGATACAATAAAGATAAAATGCAGGCTGCTAATAACTTTCTGGACTAAGTCCTTTAAATTTCTGATGCAAATGTTAACTGTTTATTAGAGAATATTAATGAACACTATGAGCATATAACACAAGGGTCCTACCTTGAAGTTATAAAACTTGTCCTGTTTCTATAAGAAGATGATAGGTTTATAAAAGTTCAGACATTCCTACAATTTAGGAAATTCCTACTTTAGGGCAATGATAAAACATATTATGCTACTCCAAACATTAGTATGTTACGCTTACTACAGGGGAAACAATTTGCATATAAACTCTAATTTGCATTCTACTGCATTCAGTTCATTGCCAAGTATAAGATTGTAGGTGACAACTTTAATTTTAAACCCTATGACTATATACAAGCTGTGCTCTTCTGGGATTTTATGCAGTGTGAAGTGGTAATTCCATACTGACACTTCAGGACAACCTAACGGTCCCATCTTCAAGGGCCAAGTAGTCCCAGTGGACTTCTTGATCCTTGAAGCTCACCCAATGGCTATACTTCCATAACTAATGCTTCCACTTAAGGTTTCTTGTATCTCTGACTTGATCACACAATCAAGATAAAGCAATCCACCTTTGAAGTGGAAACCACCATAAAGCAGAATCCTATTTACCACCAGTGACAGTCTCATAACGACCACAATGACCAATAAGAGCAGACAGTCACTACAAGATTTCATCAGTCTGTGCTCTACAAGAACCTGGTGTTCCACAGGCACAGATTTGTGGAATATAACAAAATATAACTTAATAAATAAATAAATAAATAAATAACAAAATATTAAAGAAAACTGGCTTCATTAATTCAATTTTCATGCCTGTTTTTCAAACTATAAGTCAATGAATTAAGATACT
Organism: Coptotermes formosanus; assembly: GCA_013340265.1. Lineage (NCBI taxonomy): Eukaryota > Metazoa > Arthropoda > Insecta > Blattodea > Rhinotermitidae > Coptotermes > Coptotermes formosanus. The sequence continues at coordinate 1,409,764 of BLKM01000329.1, read as the reverse complement.
ATGTGACCTCCTTTCATCCCAGGGAAAAGTGAACCTCCTATCCATCCCACAATACAACACAGCACATGTTGTTAAGAGGCTACAGTCACTGAATACACATTAATGCAAAAAGTCAACTACAGCTTAACACTTGGCATTTTTAATACTTTAACTGGTAGCGCATGCTTAAAGTTTTTATAAAATAAGCCATGTACAGGGTTGCCAGCACTGACTACTGGATGTCCATGTCTGTCACTAAATTTCACATTCAGATTCTTAAAAATTCCCTCTCTTCTTTCTCAGTGATCCAAATATGTAATTAATCTAAACCTTCACATGCAACAAAATTTACAAACTACACCAAACCAGTGGCCTCTACCTTCATAAGGTAAAACAGAGTGAAAGCTTCCCATTACAGCACTACGTTTCATTACAGAAAGAATCACATCAGGTAGTTGTTACTGAATTAACATTTCTTCAAAGGAATCTACATTCACAACAACATAGCAGTAAGTTCTGTGTTGTAGCCAAGCAAGTGGATCCCTCACATATTCTTGTCTTGGCATATTTTATCACCTGTTCAACTAAGATCCTGGGGAAGAAACACCTTAAAATGTGAATAAATTCAATGCAAAAATTATTTGGAAATGCTGTCAACTTTGCTCCAAACATTCTTCATAATTATTAACATAAATTTCATACTATCATTTATTGTATCTGGTTTTAAATAATAAGAACTTATTTCATATAATTAATCAAAATGATTCTTTAAAATGATTCTTAATGGTAGAATTTATGCTCCAGTCATAATATTATCAGTAAAGGAACTTGAATTTGAGTATGTAGCAGCACATGTTTCCCAATATGCAGCCTGAGACATGCACAGTAGGTGTGGCAACCCCACGGCATTGTAACTGACTGAGAGCTCCTACCTTACTAAGAAGCTGGGAGTCGAGCTGAGAGTCCAGCTCCTTGAGTTGATCATCCAAGGACTTCTTTGTGTCATCAAAACTCTTATTAGTTGTGCTACCATACTTGCGTGCACTGTAACTGGTACCCAAAGGATGGTGATATGCCCCTGAGTCACTACCAGCATAAGAACTGATGCCTGTACTGCAGCTACTTGTTAGTACACTGCTCACTGTAGAGAATACACCTGTAGTTGATACAGGATCTACAACAGACAATTTTGAAAAGAACATTATCGGCATCTGGAAACCAAAAAACACACCGAGAAAAAAAAATCACACATTCTTATACAGTAAGCAAGGAATGCTGAGTCCTCAAAAAATAACTTCTACTTTTAAACCTGAATGTCTCAGCTGATTTGAGATATAAAATCATGCGGGCTGTTGCATAATTTTCACCAACTCAAAGCTTTTGTCCCGTACTTGCCATACGCATATACATGACTCTCACAGCGAAAAGCCCACCACATCACTGGTTTGCTGAGTGTAAGCCCACTATACTTGTTCAACCTGACTTTCAACACATATGGAATGAATCTCTAACAGCCAAACTGATCTACTGATTTTTTACTGGTTTACTCATTTCAGAAAAAAAAAGGACCCTCATTAAAGCAAACATTACAAAGAAGAACATGAGCTTCAGAAGAGGATGTCAAATGAACAGTACACTGTGTGTACACAGTCCGCATAACTCTACAACATGTCACAGTTCGCAACATCCACAATACCATAATCCAAAATGTATTGTATAAGCAGCTGAAACAATGTGCTTGCAAAATTCAACTGACCCATGAAATCAAAGACAATGATCCTCCAAAAACAGTCAAATATGCAAACTTCATAAAACATTAACCTGACAAAGACGAAAACTTTCCAAGACAAATACTTCTGATAGCCGAAACTTCATTTCACATTAATACGAAGTATAATGTTCCAGTGTCTTTGTGATTAGTTGAGAAAAACCATCGGCTAAAGATTAGTGGAATGGCCGAGATAAATTAGTAGGCGATAGGCTGTAAATCTATTTAGGGGCATTGACGTTGCTCTTCCACTACTGTTAGCCTTGTATTCATTCTGTGATAATAGAATGCAATTCTGTAGGGGTAGGTTTACAGGCTTACCAAGGCCTAAAGGTGAGAGCCCTTTACTTATAGCTTTGAAGGTTATTAGTTTGATTTAACTTAAGGCCTTATTTCTGGTCTTAGTTTGTTCTGAGGACGATTGTGCATACTATTGCCCCTATGAACGAGACTGATGATAGAATTATAGCCACATAACAGCCACATGAAATTTCTGAATACTACAAGGTAACCCAGCATTTTTCAGATGATGACTTCGGGGAAAAAAATGTTGTTTTATATTACAGTAAATACAAGAAATTAAATATTCACATTTCAAACTACAGGGTTCTTATTCAGTAACCTTGCATACAACATCTGTATTCAGGGTTGGTTATTGCCTGGAAGAAAGTCTGTCCTTCAGGATGCTGTCAGGACTGACTGAAATTTTCACCTTCTGGCACGTAAAAACAAATGTCTATTACCCTTTAAATGACCTATGTTCACATATGTAAATGCACATAAAAAACACCTCCAGAAATTCGTTTTATATATTTACGCACCAAGAAAATTTACAACATTTTTAAGACATGCTGCATAACATCTGTTTTACTTTCCAAATTAATGCCATTTATTTCAAATTTTATCTTAACCCACACCGTAAAATTTAAATATCAACCCGATCATTTAAAGGTTAATACTACCATGTCCACTTCTTCAACATGGCCATGCCATTGGGAGTTCATGAAATACCTCCCTGTGGGTGCTGTCACTTCATAAGTTCAGTTTCAGTCTTGCCAGGCACACAGAGACCTGGTTATGAGACTGGAAACATTAGAAACTGAAACAGAAGTCTCAGATTTTGCTTGCTGCATACCAAATGCAACTGGGCTTCAAAACGACCACTATCACATGTTGTGTCATGTTGCAAATATGCCTCCCAATGTTGTGACTCAAAACATATCTGTTGTAAGTCCACTGTTTTTCAATTCAGAGAATTTATGATGGCTCACTTCTTACCTAACTCTTCTCTAGTTTTTCAATTCAGAGAATTTATGATGGCTCACTTCTTACCTAACTCTTCTCTAGTTTTTCAATTCAGAGAATTTGTGATGGCTCACTTCTTACCTAACTCTTCTCTAGTTTTTCAATTCAGAGAATTTATGATGGCTCACTTCTTACCTATCTCTTCTCTAGTTTTTCAATTCAGAGAATTTATGATGGCTCACTTCTTACCTAACTCTTCTCTAGACACAGATGTCCCAAGTACAGCTCCTAAATCTGAATTACCATGCAAACTAGGGTGAGGTGTGTGATGAGGTGAGCGTCCTAACATGCTCTGATACGAAGATGATGAAACATCCTTCTCATACGTATGTTTCTGAAGAACACGGATCATTGCATCACGCTCTGCAAGCTTTGATTCAAGATCCTTCATTCTGAAATGTGATGCAAGACAATAAAAACAATTTTCGTTTAGTGGTCTTTAAAATATACATTTTTTTAATACCATGAAACTTTTTAAATTTCATACAGGCAGTTCTGAAATAGAAAAATGGACCAGCACACAGCTGTGAAAATGCACACACACAGCCAAAAGTTTTACGCTATGTGTTAGCTTCAAAGCATAAAAATCATCCATCCCAGAGAAAGCACCATGCCTTCAATTAACTGCAAATACTAACAAAGACACTAGTGAAGCATTATCAGATCCTATTAGAAAGTGACCTCCAAAAAACCCACCTTTACTATTAACAGTTGGTATGTCACAGTGGGTGTCAACTTACAATTCCACATAATGTATAGAAATACTTTTATCCCAGTATTACACCCATATTATGAGACACTGGTTTCAATTTTGTGTGCAGTGTTTCAGGAATATATCAATGCATATTGTTTGACATGACTGACTGTATCATCAGTATGTCATATTAATACTGTATCATTACTCTACAAGGTTATCAAATCTACGTAACAAGTAACAGTATTTATGTATTTATTTTCGTATCTGAAATAAGACAATGATGTGATAAAATGAGAGTTAAGGAAGCTGTCGAAGTGTGTCTCGTGAGTAAGTCCACTGTGGATGAACCAGTACAAACCTTGATAATGATTCCTCTCAAATGCTCTGCAGTGACAGTATACATAAGCAACAAACTGAAAAGAATCTCTGTTATGTCAATGACATTAAAATATTTTGATAGCAACATTTCACTCACTACATATTTTCTTTATAAAGTGTCCATGTAACAGACTTTTCTGATTATAACATTAAAACATACACATGCTTTTCTTCACTATTGAGCTGGATTTTCATAATAATTATTGGCACCTACATTTATCACGTTTGATATATATAGTATCTGTCAGGAAGACGAGTGTTGCTGGAGAATACTGGACAATATACCTTCACAGTACCATCAGGTAGAGAATCTGGTTTCGAACAACTGCAGATGTTTGGACATGAAAAAGTGTACTTGAAAAAACACTGACAAACTGATAATACAAGTGCAAACATTAGTAAAACTGGCCTCAAAAAGCAAGTGATGTAACTTTATTATAACATTTCCTAGCATTAGACAACAGTACAGCAAACAGTACCTTGACTCAAGATCAGCCACCTTCTTCTGAGCTGCATGTACTTCATCCATGTGCCTGATTTTCTCTGAACGGGCTTCAGCAATCAATTTCTCTGTCTCCTGACTTGTCTTCTCTAAAGCAGCAATCTTAGCATCCCTTGAAACAAATTTTCAAGTGTACAACACTCTGCAGCAGTGAAGTTTTATCTTATAACCACTTGAAAATTTTCAATATTATGACAACACATAATTTCATATGACCTGAACCATACAGTGCACTTTATATGAAATGGCATGAAGAACAGGCTTACTTCGGAATGCTAGCTGCATCAATAGCTGCCTGCCGGAGGGCACTTTCCTCCAGGTACCGCTGTTCCCACTTAGCTACCTCTCCTTCAAGCCTCATAATCTTCTCATCACGTTCACGCAGCTTGCGTTTCAGTTCAGGTGCTGTCTCCCCTGACTGAGATCCATTCTGGGAACCATTTACTCCATTTTCACCTGAACCAACATCACCTTCATCTGTACCTCCTCCACCTGCTCGAGCTCGTTCATTACGAAGTTCTCTTTCCAGCTGTAATCGTAGCTTGCGTTCTGTTTGTTCCCTGCGATCACTTGCCAGTTGCAGAGATGATAATGCTCTCTGCAACTGTGCCACACGCTCAACATACATCTGTTTCTTGCGGCACTGAAATAAAGACAAATTACACAATTCTGTGAGGTCGTCATTCTTTGTTTGTTTATTAATTAATCTGTTTATTGTTGTTGTTGTTGTTGTTATTATTAGTTTGTTTCATTGGCCAGTTGGTCGGTTTGTGGGTGGGTCACTTGCTGGAGGAGGGGATCAGTGACCTGTTCTGTCAGTCAGTTGGTCAGTCCATTAATTATGATAATGTAAATTAAAACCAACAGCCTAAAACTTCTATCTGAGAAATTACTTCATGTAACATACATAAATATATAAATTCAGGATGAATACCCAAACCACAGTGAATAATTATCTTTATTTTCAGACTCTGTCCATCATAGTGTTCAAAAGCATGTAAAAATATACAAAATTAACAGCATTTTAGAAATTGGTTCTGTTTGTTTTCACATAAAATGGTGAAGGAGCACATATTCAGCTGGACCCATTAGACTGAGCTATTCTCAACTTCAGGACTTGCTCTAATGGGCACAACTGAATAGGTATATCCCCACCTTTATACCTGAGGACATGAAAAGCTCCAGTACGCAAAATTATGTTTACTTCTTTGCATTTACTTTTTTGTGTTTCTGCACCAGACAATGGGTGAAGTCTAAATGCTACGCAGTCCTGAATGTAATATAACATTCCTAGAAGTCTATGGAATTAAAAATTTACGATATCAAACAATATGTCGTCGTCGTCGTTGTCATCATCATCATCATCATCCACTGAGGATTCAACAAAGTCGATCATCTTATGACAAGGACCTCCCCAGTCTTCTCTGTCCTTCCACAGGAGTACCACTTCTATCATGTCCACTGTTTAGCTAATCTATTTTGTACATTCTTCTTCAATTGGTCCCTCAAACTCATCCTTCCTATGTTGAGTGGTCCCTTATCCAACCCCTTTCAACGGAATCCTTTTCTTGTACGAGTAACAGACACCATGCCATTGCGAGCTTAAGCTAACCAGCTTTTCTTCTAATGTTTGTATTTTTACAGCTTCTTCCAATATCCTGGTTTCAGATTTTATCCTCTCTTGTTCATTTCCTAATATGCTCTAAGAATTTCAACTCTAATGTTTGTGATCTAACTACAACGTACATCTTACTACATGTCCAAGTCCCTGTTTCCTATGCCCAAATACGCAAATAATAAACAGTAAAAGTACTGCTGTCCCTCTTCATGCCATAAAGTCAAAGAGGGGGACAAGAAGTATAGTTCCACTCATTGTCAACCTTGGTGCTAGATAGAGATGGATCATCAACATCACATCCTGACTGCTTTACCCTGGGAAAGAACCCAGTATCCATTGAACCAAAGGCTGGGTGGACCCCAGAGCCAGTCTGGACACTTTGGAGAAGAGAAAAGCTCTTACCCCTGCGGGGATTCAAACTCCAAACCCTCCAGTCCGTAGCCTAGCCTCTATACTGACTAGGCCATCCTCCCTCCCCACAGAAAAATAATATAATATAATATAATAAATATGGAATATGTCATCAGGAACATATCCATATATTGAAATATTTTCCATACAGGTAATTCTTACTCATTTTAAGTGCACAGTTTTAGTAAAACAACTTAAAACGTGGTTTTGGAGCAATACAAAGTAAACTGAGATATGATTCACCTCCTCTTCTAGTCGAACAACATTGCCCTGAGCATTTGTTAGAGCAGTGTCAAGGATATCTATGTGTGTCCTCTGCTCCTGAAGTGTTGCACGCTGGGCTGCTAGTTCAATTTCTTGTCGCTCTTTTGCAGCAACAAGCTCTTTATCTGCAGATAAAGAAGGAAGAACTGTAAGAACATACTTATGTTCCACTGAGATCCAACAAACAATAAGTGAATGAAACACTGTCACCACAAAAGTATTTGTATCCAGAAACACACACCAATTGAATCATGGCACATGTACAATATACAATCTGAACTCCTTGCAACATAACATGAGGCTGGTCAGATAGAGTACAAGTCTGACAACATATTCTCACAAGCAAAATCTTTACTTATTCCTGCCTCTTGCATTTCACTTACGTTCAGATAAGTCCTGGAACATACAAAAGGTAGATAACATTACGATCTTCTAACCACAGCAAAAATTTGGGTTTTGAAAGTACAGGGATGCTCCGATTCAGTAACAGCAGATTCTGCTTAGAGAACCACGACGAAAGACAGAATACAGTAAATCATAAAAACTTCTTACTTTGTGTAATAAGTTGTGCAATGAAAATTTCACGTTTTCCAAGCTCTTTCCGGAGATTCTCAGCTGCCATATCTGGCAAATCATTTTGATTTTGGGGCCGGCCTGTTAGCAATTGTGTTGACAGAAGTTCCACTTTTTCATGCAGAGCCCTATTCACTTCTTGCATCCTACGGAGATCTCCTTGTAAACGTGACCTGGCAGCTCTTTCCAGTCGCTCACGCCGCTCTGATGCCTGTACAAGCTCCTCATGTGCACGATGAACTTTTCCTACCTCCTGTTCCAACTGTAATTTTGAAAACAAAACCTGTCATATGCACAATGTAAAATGAACACTGCAATGAAACCATAACAACTTGGACTTTTATACATTCTTTCAGAAGGGAAACAGAATAAATATGTAATGGGAAGACAACATCTGTTCATCAAAGGCTTCACCTTGACACTACTGCACAAATGCTGATGAAATTTGGTTTTGGGAATCTACAACAGTAGATGTATGGCAAAATAGATTTTATTTTCTATCAGTCCAGTATAAACTGAAATTTACTGAACTACAATAACTTTTTGGGAAAAAAGCTCAGAATACCAACAAATAATACAAAAATGATGCCAAACAGCATAAATTATCAGTCTGGTAAGATCTATTAATGTTAATCTGAAATATTTTTGATGCAGTGTACATATAATTAAACACATGGAACAATTCATGACAGTACACAGAGTAGTACACATACAACATCTGAAACTGAAGTATCTCTTGCCATTCTTGTTTAGATTATCAGTGTTCTACTTTCCATACATGATATTTTCCATGCTGACAATCTAAAGTTCAATAAGTAATGTGGTCAGTACAGTAACCTCCAAAAGATTGCAAGCTCAGTTTCAAGTTCCCCTGTGTTAAAGTGGTTTCAAAACATAAGTTCCTATTCTTTGCCTAGACCACCAGGTACAGTACCTGTCCTACATTGCAGTAAAACTTATTCTGTTACTGTTGAGCATCATGCATGTACAACAGACTTTGAACACTCATGCAATACACATTACTACCAGAGCATGTTTACTTCCCAGTATGGAAACTGTTTTAATTACTTACCTTCTGTGATTTGGAAACTTTCTGATAGCACATTTCAAGTTCAGCCTTTAACGAGCTATTCTCTTGCATCAATATCTCTACCATCTCAGCTGGAGGCCACACCTCTCTTCCCTGAGATTCAATATCCTCACGCCCATGAGTGTTTGGTCTGAAACGATATTGCCATCCACACAAACACTTCTAATGTACAATGCATAGAGCTGCTGTTTACTGCACATTTAATAAAACTAAAGCTTAAGATACATACACATCATGTAACAAACAGTAGTCATGTCATAATATGGAAGACCTCTCATGGTTTCCTATGGAGAATCTAGGTTATTAGGCATCAGGCAAGATAATCATTATGTACAGTAAACTGTAATCACGGCTTAATTCAGTGGTAGTTGCCTGTAGAGACTCATAAAACCATGAGACAATAGGTTAGGAAATGTATTCACTGCATAACTATTATGGCACATGTGATAGGAACTGTGCATGCATGCAAAGCAGGGAAATGAATGCTCATGTATGCAAAAACATGTGTAGCTACTGGCATATAGTGGTAATTAAAATTTCCCATCTGCATAAAAATTGAAATGGCTCAGAAGTTTCTATGAAGTTTGCTAAGATCAAATGTCTCAGAAAACCACCCATTACTTCTCAAGCTATTATATGTGCACAGATGGATAAACACAGCAATTTTTCATAGATACTCTGCAGAGATGCAAGTCATAACAGACCATATCCCCATCAAGACAAAAATGGGTAACCCCCAAATACAAGTCACGTGTACCATTGCTCGAACTTACCTCCTTATTACCCTAACACAAAATTTTGATTGTGGTTTTCTGGGTTAGGCCACCATGTAGTCCCACACATGGGTTCACTGCTGTAGAAGCCTTACACCTAATTAATGCCAGAGCTGCTGCATGTCCCAACACCATTCTCTACCCTCTACCCCCCCCCCCCGCCCCCATCCTCTTCCTTTTAATGAGACACCCTCTGTCATTCTCTTTATCAATATTCACTTCCACACCTAAAATCAGATTAAATTTACCCATACCCAGTTTACTGCAGTTTTTCTGTGACCTGGTTCTTTTTTAATTTATGAAATGACAGTTTCTCAAATACACAGGTTACATAACATTAGACTGGTGGATGAAGATGATTGATAAACAAGGAAGAGTCTGGAAGCAGTCATTTCTTTATAAGGTACTACTTCTGTAAGCCTGCATGTGACCTTCACTGAAAATGTTCATAATTTGAAGAAAAATATCAACTTATTAATTCTGTTATTTTCTCTAATGATTCTTGCTCTTCCAAGTGACCTGCACTTACAATACCTTTCACCTGCTGTATTACCTAGTAGTTCATAAAGGTCTTTTTATAGCATCCCCAAGTACAGGAAAATAAAATCTCTGCCTGCAAAATTAAGTTAGCCAACACACACATCATCTTCTAAGTGCTAAAATGTGAGATGGATGTTCAGTCATGCACTGTAAAGTAATAGAGAGTGGGTGATCAGTGCACATGGGAAATGCACTCTGTTGAACAGAGTGTTCATTTGCAATACTTTTGCAAAGGACATGTAATGAAGAAAGTTTACTAAAAGTTTGCACATAAATCCCTAACTAAAACTGCTACATATAAGAAGAATGGTGGTAAAATTTCAGACAACAGGTACACTGCTGTACAAATGAACTGTGAAGATGCTTTAACCGAGGAATTGAATGACAGTGGCTCTGAGAGGTCCCAGAAAATCTTTGTGGTTGTTGGTTGTTCAAAGTAGGGAGTCAAAATCCTCAACTCTCACAGCAACAAAATGTCTAATACTATGCATTTGTAAAGTTACATGCAACAACTCTTTCCACTAAACAAAGAAGCAAGAAGCTGGTACTGCAGGCAGTTTCAAGAATCAGTAGTAAAAGGGTGTCCTGATCAAGAACTCATGTGTTTCTAAGAAAGGGCACGGTTTACATCAAATATGAATGTAAACAGCAAGAATAGCGGCTACTGGTGTTCTGAAACTTGCCATGCTGTTCATGAAGTTCCAGTCCATGACCTAAGTCAGAGTGTGGAGTGCAGTGAATATGTGCGAAAGCACAGTGCCTGTGTTCTTTACAGAAACAGTAAATTCCTACCACTTCCATTGGTTAATTCTGACACCATTCTTCCGAGAATTAACATAAGAAGCGACAATGTACTGTTATTTTATGCACAGTAATGTCATGCAGCCCACACAGCAAGTTTCTTACTGACTGCCCTAGAAGAGGTATTCCGTGAACAGCTGACAAATGGCATATTGCGTCTTCCAAGACCTCCAGATCTGAATCTGTGCAGGTAGTATTTGTGAGGAACTCCCAAAGATAGACTTCATGTGAACAATCCACATTCTTTGCATGAACTGAGGGACCACACTCAAAAAATTGCCAATACTGTATTTCAAAAAAAGAGCTCACATATGTTAACAAATATTACCATAAAGTGTGAGGCCCACTTAGAAGTTGCAGGTCACCACTTTGAAACTCTTGTATGAAATAAGCTAAGTTTAACTGTGGGGGAAGACGACTCCAATAACAGCTGCCATGCTCATGGACACAATAAAAAACCTCCTTGTATAAAGTCAGAACACAATCATTTCAAATATAAGATTTATGTAGGAATCCAGGACAGGGTATTAAAACAGACATATTTATTTAAAAAATCCTTTACCAGGTGTTTATTTCATTACAATGTCAATAAAAGACACTTGCTCAAAAAATTTGTTAAAGATGGACAATAATACTAAAATGGAAACTCATGAGATGTAAGCAATATGTGAATGGGACATTGTTCCCATGGTATACGAAAGCATCAAGCAGATTTAACCCTTAGCAGGCTATAGGAAGAGAAAGCAAATTCCTTCAAATGCCAAGACTGAACACAGATTTTTACTATGAAGCACTTACGCATTTAGTCCAGGTGAGTTAAGATAAGGTGAGAGTAGAGGGCAAACTAACAAAAAGAGACTAAAGCACTTTCATTTATTGGGTCCTAGTAACATTAGAATAAAAAACTGGCACCTTCTTTTCATACCACATGACATACTAACTAACTAACTAACTAACTAACTAACTCCATGGAGCAGAGGCCTTCTTGAGAAGCTAACAGTTTCTCAGCTAGTCAAGAAATTCCCCGCATTTTATGGAACCCGAAGGTTCATTACCGCATTCACAAGAGCCCGCCACCTGTCCCTATCCTGAGCCAGATCAATCCAGTTCATGTCCTCCCATCCCACTTCCCGAATATCCATCTTAATATTATCCTCCCATCTACGCCTGGGTCTCCCAAGTGGTCGCCTTCCCTCAGGTCTCCCCACCAAAATCCGGTATGCACCTCTCTCCTCCCCCATACGTGCCACATGCCCCGCCCATCTCAGTCTTCTCGATTTGATTACCCGAATAATATTTGGTGATGAGTACAGGTCACTAAGTTCCTCGTTATGTAGTCTTCTCCACTCCCCCGTCGCCTCGTCCCTCTTAGGCCCAAATATCCTCCTCAGCACCCTATTCTCGAACACCCTCAGTCTTTGTTCCTCCCTCAGTGTGAGAGACCAAGTTTTGCATCCATACAGAACAACAGGTAAAATTATAGTTCTGTATACCCTAATCTTTGTGTTTTTGGATAGCAACCTGGAAGACAAAAGATTCTGCACCGAATGATAGCAAGCATTCCCCGACTTCAATCTGCTCTTAATTTCTTCATGAATGGAGTTTCGATTCGTTAGGGTTGCTCCCAAATATTTGAATTCTTCCACCCTTTCAAAGGATTTATTATCTATATTTATGTTGTGATTGTGTCCTGCATTCTGATTTCGAGACATGACCATGTACTTAGTTTTCTCAGCATTTACTTCTAGACCAATCTCCTTACTAGCAATAATTAAATCTCCTGCATTTTTCTTTATGCTATGTACGCTTCCGCCCAATATATTAACATCATCAGCATAAACCAGAAGGTGATGTGTACCATTCTATTTCAAGCCCTCCTGGTTTGCCTGAACCCTCCTAATGGCATATTCTAAAGCAAAGTTGAAAAGCAATGGCGACAGAGCATCTCCTTGTTTCAAGCCATTCTCCTTGTTTCAAGCCATTCTTAATAGGGAACGTGTCAGACAGATGTTTGCCTACCCGAACTCTGCTATATGTTTCACTTAGGCACATTTTTATTAATCTTACTAGTTTCATGGGGATACCAAACTCAATGAGAATATTATACAAGACCTCCCTCCTAACTGAATCATAGGCTTTCTTGAAGTCTATAAATAGCTTATGCACTGCCTCATTGTATTCCCATTTTTTCTCAAGTATTTGACGAATGCTGAATATATGATCAGTGGTTGACCTGTTACGTCGAAATCCACACTGATGATCCCCAATAATTTCCTCTGCATATGGAGTTAACCTTGACAAAAGGATGTTGGATAGAATTTTGTACGTAGTCGACAAAAGTGATATGCCTCGATAGTTATTGCAATCTGTCTTATCACCCTTCTTATAAATAGGCACAATGACAGACTCCTTCCATTCCTCAGGCAATTCCTCCTTATTCCAAATAGAAATAATAAGTTTATGGATTTCAGACCGAATAATCCTACCCCCTGCTTTAATCAATTCTGCTGGAATCTGATCAATACCTGGTGATTTGGGGCTTTTTAGTTTTCCAATAGCCATCTCAACCTCAAAGGCACTGGGCTCAGGCACTAGTGGCTCTGCTGTGTGTACTTCAATCTGCCTAACATCATTAACCCCGTGTATATTCAACAGCTGGGAGAAATGATTCCTCCACCTAGCCAAAATACTGTGGGAGTCTGCAACCAGGTCACCCTTCTCATCCTTTACTACATTAATTCTAGGCTGTTACCCCCTCTTAAACTCATTGATACCCCTATACAAGTCTCTTATATTCTTGTTCTTACCACATGACATACAGAAAACAAAAATCAAATGTTAATAATAGTGGGCCTTACAAGTGAAAAGTTAAATTATAACTATGATACATCACTTTACTCTCTGTTTCAGACTTCAAAAAATTTGTGGTCCCCACAGCAGTGAAGATTCACATTTGCGTAGTCTGGTAGGTGGGTATGAGCTACAGGACTGCACTATGAATCGTACATAATACTGACCACTTACGGACTAGGAAAAACTGCTTGCTCCACACTGTGTTTCTGTTAAACATTCAGTCCATGCAACCCACTTTATATTCTTACTCTTGACATATTTTATTATGAGTCATCTGGATCTGTATTAGTATATGCATGACAGTGATATCAAAACACATTGATAATATAATAAGCAGACACATGTTCCAACTTCCTTGCCTGCTTTCTGTTTTCTGTAGTTGGCAAGAGTGAAGGGATGAAAGAGCAGCATTCTCTCTTGACTCACTGAACAAGCAGATAATCTGATATCTCTATGGACTAGCCCCTCCCTTGTTATAAGAAGCTGGATTTGATTTTTGGGAGTTCTGTGTTTGGTTTCTGAGAACGCTTAGTCTAATGCCTTATGGCAATGGGGTATCTAAACAATACAAAAATGAGAGAGGTAACATCATTCTGTTACCATGAATTTCGCACATACCAACAAGGGGGTTTAATAAGGGGTTTCATCCTGTTTGTGTAAGGTCTGTATGTTTTAAATAATTCCAGAAGTGTCTCTGAAACAATAATCTTTTGTATTAAAAAATTATAGAAGTGAAGCTGGACACCATGAGTGAGATGTAACGGCTAGTTCGTTTAAAATAATACACCTGTTTTCATGCCATTTTAGTCACTGTATTAGTTCAAAATGAGGCAGTTTGTGAAGTAAACTAATAACAGAATACAGAACCACAAGCCTCTCATTGACCAAGGAATCGTTCAAATTTTAAAAATGACCTACAAGATAGTTATAATCACAATGGTAAAAATAATACTTATTATATATTGCTATAGCAGTAACTCACACCTTACCTTGGACTGGTAGCAACACCCATGGGGCCAATCACATCTGTCACAACCTTCCCCGTGCCTATCCGTGACAGATCAGGTTGTGATCGTGACAGACTAAGTTTTTCTGGTGTGATGCTGGAGTGAGGAATAATTTTATGTCTTTGCACCACTGTTAGAGGGGAAGATGAACCCATCCATTTTGGATACTCTGGTGGAGGTGGCAGACTGGACAGGTCATAGTCTAAAGGCAGGAGAGAGTCATGATCTAGTTTAACAGTCATTTCATTCCCACTGCTGCCACCCGGACCTACACGAGAAAGTGATGACCGCTTCAATTGGTCTGACAAGCACGGATTCTCATTTATGGAAGACTCGCCATCTTCAATCAATGGAGCATTTGAATCCCTTCCACTAGCCCCACTGGATGATGAAGGAACAACCTTGACTTCCTTTGCTAAATGCTTCAGCACCTATAACAAAATTATTTAGTAAACCATTAACTGATACACGTTGTAAAGAAAAGTCTTAAAAAATTTGTATCATGAGAATGGCCAGTGGCACAGATGATGTAACAAATATAATTCAGCTTCTAATGACACATACACTGTCAAACTGAAGTTTGATGGCTGATATGGGTTGCATTTTTTATTAGGACATATTATCTGAAGCCTAGTAAGGATGATATATTACACCCACAGGGCACAGATACGTTAGCAGATCTGAAATCAGACAGCCAGACAGTGTTAAGAAGAAGACAAAGCTGGAAATTACTAACTGGGAGAAGGCAATAGAGATAAACAGTACGGAGGAACATGCTTAGGTGGCAAGGACTGGGCAGTGATGATCAAAAGAAAATGTCATAACTTCTCTTGCAGGTTTTACACCTACCTCCCTTCTGCCACAAAGCTTCACTGTCTGAGTCAAACTCAAGGCACACCTGTTATGTGTTAGTTCTAAAGCTCTAGTGAGTGTATAAGGCTAATAAAAAAACTAATAGTGAGTTATGACGAGCAAAGAGGAATGTCAGCATCACCATACCTTCCCTTTTTTCCAGCAATACAATGACAGTGATCAGAACACACTGTGGAATACAGTAACTAAATTTCGAACTGCTAATTCAACTCCTTCCCAATTTGATATTTCTCCTTTGCAGGTACCATTTTTCTGTACAACTGCAGATTTTAATGAACAAAAGTTTACTTCTCAGGGGACCAAAAATTATGGATTACAAATTATCAAATTTACAGCATCAAGTCACTGTCCCTCCACATAAAGAAAGTCACACACTTAAAAAGACAATACATGCAAATACATGAGACTGAATTCATGACATTTAATTGTGAGTGCTTTTCATAGGAAGAATACAAATAAAATTGCATAATGACTAAAATTAACTGTTATTCTAAGTTCAGCCAAGTGCCTGGTCAGAGCTGATGTCTCATCTGAGGACCAAGTAATAACATGGTGGCAGGGTAGGCATATCACATGCCTCAAGGGCAATAACAGATAGGAACACAGCATTTCTGATACCACTCAGCCAAGAAAACTGAAGAACCTCGAGGAAAACCCACTTTACCTACTATAAATCCAGTGTGTACTGCTCTACATGAAACCCAGGCCTGAACAGTGTAAATGCAGCATTTAATCACCTAATGCACAGCACCACCACACCCTTGACTGATAACACAACACTTTGCCATCGGGCCACATATAAAGATGTGACTGCTAAGCCATGTGTTGTTGTCGGATCACATATTTCGACATTTTCATGTGTGACGTCGTATAACTGCGTCTGTGGGCTGTTCTGTCTCACATATCATATCAAGGTTACTGGCGGCTTGAAGCAGGATGTCTGGGTCGCAAGTTACAAACACACTGACTCCTTCCAACTCCACACTCATAGAATCACACGACTGCAACAAAGTGACCACAGAACGAGATACGCTTTGTATGTTCTTTCATAAGCTCCTTCGGTTACATTCATGGTTTTGAGTAGGTGGGTAATGAAAGACCACAATATTTTGTGTGAGTTATATGAGGCCACGTTCCGATATTTCTGATGATAGTGAATCTGAAATTTTGGAAAGTGACAGTGACGTCCCCACAATTAGTTTACGTAAACAGTCACAACCTTGTCCCTTGAGCAGAACCCGTTCTGATTTTACTTGGCAAGCTTGGCATTTGTAGTGACACCAGCCAGAAAACACAAGATGCAGGGAGGTTATTCAAAATGTGGCCTGTGTATGAATACTTTCTGCATAAATATAGGTCAGTTTTCAGCCCAAAGCCAGAACTGTCACTTGAAGAAGCCATGAACCCATACTGGGATCGCCTGAAATTTCTGACGTACAATCCAAGGAAAATAACAAAATATGGCGTGCTTGTGAGAATGGCGTGTGAGGCACTATTGGGTTACGTGTGCAACATGGATATATATGCAGCCGAGGGGAAGAAGCTGGAGGACACAGTATTATCACTTTTAGACAGAAACTTAGGCCAGAATCATCACATCTATCTAGACAATTTCTATGATAGTGTGAAAGTAGCTGAAACATTGCTAGACAGAAAGCAAGAGTCTGTGGCACTATGTGGGCTAATAGGGGCATTCCACAAGACCTAGAACGGGAAGCCAGCCAGTTGAAAAAAAGGCAGTCAGTGTTGGGGAGGAAGCGTGACATCATGGTTCAAGCGTGGAAAGAGAAAAGACCTGTGCCATGATAAGCACGATACACGACGCAACATTAGGGAACACACGAAGGAAAGACAGAAAAACAACCTGTAAATAAAGAAACCTTATACTGTTGTCCAATGCAATAAATTCATGAAGGGCATAGGAAGGGCAGATCAGTACCTCAGTTATCACTCAATTTTTAGGAAAACTGTCAAATGGTCGAAAAAGTTGGTATTGTATCTGCTAAACTGTGCACTGCTCAATGCATTTTTTGTGTACAGAACACTAAACACACACAAAAAATAAAGTTCAAGAGCTTCCTGCGCCAGGTAGAAAGGTCGCGGATATCAAAAGTCCAGAATACAACCAAGTCCAGTTCTGATGAACTGCAATGGCCAGAGAGGCAACCAGTGCCAACGGGGCCTAAACAGGACCCCCTATGCAGACCGTTCGGGGACTTCAGCAAACACAAACTGGACAAAATTGTTGCTGGTGGGGAGGACCAGAAGAAGTATCCTGCACAACAGTGTAACTGATGTGAGGAACATAAGAAGCAAAGTGAAACAAGGTACACTGGTAAATTCTGCATTGTTCTGCTTCACATAGGGTCGTTTTGAAATATACCACTCACTGAGGAACTACTGGACCTTCTATGTGCAGTTTCTTCAGTATTGGGTTCAGGAGTTTCATCTATACTGTCAAATTATAACTAAGAATCAATTCGGGGGTTTCACATTCAAGTGTGTAAAATGTTCCGGAACTGGGGGTATTTAATTCAAGGGCCACCCTGACGGCAATGTGTTAAGAAAGAACGATATTCTTAAAAACGGCTTAAAGATATTTTAAAACTACTGCATGCCATGCTACTGTTTAGCATTCAAACAAGAAATTCCCTGCCTGTGATTGGTTGAGGTAGTCATCAGGAATGTCTGTGATTTCTCGAACACTGGGATCAAAATGTCGGCCTGAGGTAGCTTCATAATTGGCACGAGCAGAAGGCTCCTTGTTTCCTCCCAGAGATGGTGAGGGAGAATGGGAACCCATCTTCTGACACTGAACAACAGCTTTTCCAGGGTCCGCTGTATAATTTCCTGAATGTGAGTTCAAGTAACCTGGTGTACCCGTATCTTGAAGATCACGAATGCCTGATAACCTGCAAAATCAGTCATGTTTGGTGAACAACATTCTGGAACACTGCATAGTGTCATCTTTCTGAATACACAGAACACATTTCTCCCATTTGTTTCTGCTATGCACTATCCCTTATCTCTGGAATAATTGAACAGACACACTTTTCTTAGCAGTAATTGTCAATTCTAAATAGGAATTAATTATGAATGCAAGAAAACTCATTCCCATGAAGTTCTGTTCCTCAACTGTAAATAGTAAATTTGGGAGGATGAAGGGGAATGACAGAAAGCACTTATGACACATATCAGTCACTCATGTACATGAATGACTTAGAATTTACATAGCCCTGTAATGAACATGTGCATTATACGGTACTTTAAATTTAAATTCCTTTGTCATAGGCAATAGTTGGAATGTACACCACATCATCAATGAAATTCTCATCATACTATCTGCTTATGCCTATTAAGTCCGTCACTGAAAAAGTTTGTAGTGTGGATGAAATTAAAAATCAGTTTATCAATTTCATTATTTTCCCTAATAACTCTTACTCTTCCAAGCATGCCCTACTCACAATCCCTTTCAACTGTTATATTATCTAGTAATTTAAACTGAAAATACATTTTGACATAAGAGTCACCCAGATGCAGCTGTGTAGCATAAAATTAGATGTGAAGGTGACGAATAACAAAGTAGGGTCGGGATCAGGAGGAGGTGGTCACGGGTTACCCAGAAGCCCTGGGGTTTGCCTGTATGGGCTGCATAAACTCACAAAAACTGGTCAAGATACCTATTTCATGCCGGATATGCCACAACTGAAAAAAACTTACCCACTTGCCTGACCAATAGAACACATTTCATTACAATTTGTCATGATTGTTGATGAAAATGGGCAAGCATACCTGTTAAATTATTTGCAATGCCAATCACAAAATTCTGAAACAGCTATGAACACTCACATAATATAATCCACCTACCTACAAAAACAATACATTTCAGAATAGGCATCTTGATCAATCTACCCACCGATGATGACACACATCTACAACACCACGCTGTTCCAGTACAATAATGTTATTGCTGGGGGAGTAGGGGGGTACACACAAATCAGGGTTCTGTGGGACTGCCTTCAACATTACATGAATGCTGAACTACTCCAGTACCTGCCAGTCCAGGGTTCATCCCCTGCACCGTGAATGATGAGCGTATTATATGAAGAGGAAGACACGTCAAGACTGCTACGATTTGAGCTAAGGTTTTCTTGACCCTGGGGCTCCTGACGTGCTGTATGTCGAATCACATAGCGCTCTTCATGACTGAGATTCTCATTTGAAGTTGACACATCTGTCTCACTGCCACTCAGACTCTGAGAGAATCCGGCACCTGGATGGACAGAGACATGAAAACTTTCAATCTCCGGGTTTGAATATTTCCATACTGTCTCTTTGTTAACACACCGTTGTTCAAAATTTAGCCCAGGACCATATTTGCAATTTCTGTGTTAGCTGACAGCAATAAAATTTGGGCATATTTAATGGAACATTCATAGCATTATAATAAAACATCTGAATTTGGATATGTTCAATAATTTAAATAAGAAGTGACCATCTCTGGTTCATTATGAAAAATGAACACATGTCAGTTTAAAAACTGTCCTGTCATACCAAGCACCAGTACCACACCCTCACGTTCATGTCTGTGCACACACATGTGTATGTCACTTGTATTATCAGAAAGCCCCATGCATTGCAGAATGTTAATGGTATTTTCCCGATCAACATCCTGATATAAAACAAAGTACCGAAAGAACAGTAAGACTTTACACGTTACTGACATTTCTATTCATTTTCCTGAACAATAATATTCCACAACTTAAACTTGTTTCTTCTTCTATACCGCACATACCATACTGGCACTGTGTACACAACAACAAATGTAGAACATGTTACATCATATGTTAAATCAATATACTTATCCGCAGACAGAGGAGAAATAATAATCATCTATAGCCACACTACACACCAATCATGAAGTTTTTTTAATAACACATAAACATTTAACTCTCACAGTACTGAATTTCTTATGCCTCTTATGTGAATACCTCCAGATCACATCTATACGTCAGCGACACAGTGTGGACATCATTTAAACACAGCCACACTCAGACATTTGCAGTAACAACCACACTTTCAATGGAAGCAATGATTACACAGCACAGACATCATCTGACTGGCCCCTAACCATTACTGGCCATGTGTGGGACTACTGCAATGGCACACTTCACCTGGCTGAGCATCGTATTTTCACAATGCTAATACAGTTGCCCCAGAGTTGAAACTTGGTCACCAACCCCATGATACCAAGAGGTCTACAATCCACATTTTTGGGTGACAGACGTTAATGCATAAAAAGCAAAAAGAAAGATAAAATTCAGTTTTCTTATTACCTTGTCCGGGTAAATGTTGTGTCCTCTGAGCACTATTGGTGAATGGGATGAATCGGCTTGATGGCTGCAGAGAGCTCATGTTCAAAACTGACTTAAAATGATTTAAATTTTAATGCAAGCACAAACTGGCTGTTCAGTACACCATGACTCTCAATGCAAGCAGCAAGAACTCTCAGTGACTATAGCTCTGTTCCAAAAATCTATGGCTCCTACACTGTTATGTCAAAAACCATCTAGAAATAAAGCAAAACAAATACAATATCAGTAGCTTATATTCTATATTATGTGCATTAATATTATGACTTCACTCCAGATACAAGCTTTGTTATTATTTATAAAATAAAAATAAACAGTCTTTTACTCAAAAACAAGATTGAACCTATAAGCAGCAGTAAATAAATGCTGGATGGTTACTATTCAAAAGACAAAAATAAGTTGTCTTTTACTGGAAGCAGAAATGAACCTGTAAACAGGAGTTAATAAATACTGGCTCTGTCCACTGGGCAGACAGAAATTCCACTCGCCTGATATTTTTCCACAAGACAATCTGCAGCTACCCACACCATTACAATTGCTCCACACCAGCCTACACATAACAACAAGATGTACAAAATAATGCTACTGATCTTTACATTAATGCTTCTCATCTGGTGGGATGCATACCACTGGGGGACCTCACAGTCGGTCAGACAGGTTGGATATTTAGTTCTCAAAATAAGAAATCCCGCTACTGATTCATGTAATAATAAAATTTACATAAGTGCAAAAAGATGTTTCTTAGTGAACAGAAACCTTGTTTTCACTACAGTAGGAATAAAGCTTTCTGACAGAATGACTGGCAGGACACAAAACAAAAGGGTTCACTATCAATGCCATAAATTACACTTGTATAATTTGCATACAAGACATCATTTGCCATTCAACATCTGTCAAGAACCAGAAACATTAATGAAAAAACCCAAAGGTATTTCTGCTTGTCAGCTTAGATTACACTTGTCATGAGAGAGCAGATGATTGCGTTTGCTGAGTCCTGCCTGGAAATTATCTCACAAACTGATGTGCTTAAATATGTAGTGCATCAAAAGTGAAAGGCAACGAAAGAAGGCTGACATGTCATCCACTTACCCCAACTATATATATATATATATATATATATATATATAAACTTATAATTATTACAATATCCTTCTGCTTTCCTTACAATTTCCTGACCAGAAATACAGCAGACTTCAATGGTCAAAAAAGACAACATGCCACTGGAAATACTTGGTCTGAGTGCACAAGTGTTACAAGACTGCTCTGAGAAGATACGGTTACCAGCAATGTCAGTATGTGTCTTCAGTTAAACTGTTAAACAACTTTAGACATCTGTATGCTCATGGCAGGTGTAAAAATATTTCCTTTAAAGGCAGAAATCCACATGATTACAGAAGATATAATATTCACAAACACTTGCTTTATCACTACAAACTTTGTGTTTGATACATTTGCAACACATACACCTGCATTTTCCACCCTACCCCTTTAAGAGTTAAAAATAAACTGTAAAGAGAGGCAGGAAAGCATGTAAGTCCATATAATATACAAAGCATTATTCAGTAATGATACATGGCATATGCAACAACATCACCTCTCCTGTTGTTAGTTTTTTACCATCTGACATAGGTGCCTCTGTTTGGAAAGTACTGAGTTCACATCTCAGCTGGGTTCCTGGCTATTGCAACTTGACAAGTTCATACTTTTCTCAATCTCTCCAACAACAAAAATTCCAGAGGTGTACATACACTTTCAAATGGGACATAAAGTCAGCTGCCTATCAAACTGCATTACTACCACTGATGATCACCTACCAAACACACTGAATGCTACATGAATTCTGCACTTTAAATGGAATCATTAAATAATGCTATACTACATCGAGGGAAAATTACTTAACAAAGTCTTAACTGCAAGAGCTATAAAGAACATCAAATATGGTGTAAAGACATTCATAACAACTGGGTTGGAAAGTACTCTAAGCATGTAGGCATCCCCTGTTTGAATCCCAACATTCAAACTGAGGGACTGAAGAAACACACACACACACACACACACACACACACACACACAGCAGTTCCTTGTTCAAGATTTAAACTACATACCTCCAGAATAAAGTCACAAACCAAAACTTTACATTATAGCCACTCCAGTACTTTCTCTGTATCTAACACACGCAACAGATACAAAGCAGTTTTCTGCCACAAAAGATTACACTGCTGGGCACTGCACACATGTTAAAAACAGTGGTTTAAAAATGACTGTAGATTGGCTAGCTGCTAACTAGAACAACAATTTCAGCAGTAAATTTCCAATTGACTGCATTCTTGACAGTGAGCAACATGGGAATTATGAACAATTTAAGCTACTGGCCTGACATCCAGCACTAAACTGCATGAGTGACTCACACATCCACATAATCTCGTCTGGTTAAAAGTTATTCTTCCACAGACAGGACTGGAATACTTCATGGGATGAGCAGAACCACAAACTTTAAATTTAAATCTGCAATCCTCCCACGTCATCCTGATACAATGCATAGGTTAATCTGCACCCTAATGGCCTGTGTAGGAAGCTGCTCACAGGTCATATTACTTTTCAGGTGCTCTCTGTATTTACAAGGGAAACATCTGAATGCTTCAGCAGATATTAGTGGAATTTCATACAACAGCCCTACACTGAGACATCACAAGGAAATTAGGATGCTTAAGTTATCACCCATTTAAGCCCATACTTTACTTAAATAATAAAACAAATTTTAGAACAACTGTATTAAGTATACACAAAATCTAAGAATAGTTTAAACACAAGTTACAATTGTCAAAAAAAGAATGTTATATGAAGCAAAATTTCTCATCTGATTAATCGACTGCCAGAAAACTCAAAACATGGCATTATCTTCCTAATGAGTTTCATCAATATAAGCTATTTTATCAAAAAGTTATTACAGAGAGACAATACTCATATGTATCAGTATATAATGCATCTTTTTATTGAGAAATCAATCTATAAGTATGCCTTGTATCAAAGACTCAAAACAGAGGGGCATAACAACACATTTTTTTAAAATTAAATTTATGTCACCTGGAGCTTTCTGAAGTTAGACTGCACAATATAAGAGATAATTATGCTTTTTTGAAAAGGTGTTACTGTGCAACTGAGTAAATAAAGAAAGCAGATCAATCAATGGCTTTGCTGCTTGCTTAAGATACAGGCAGGCAGGCAGGAGGATATGCCCATTTTCATATTAGGTCACAATGATGATAGGGATGATAAGACAGTAACACTTTTGTTCGTAAAACTGATGAAAGGGCTCGTTAAATTAGTAATGCAACAGATTTTGTTTTGAAAGATTGTACACATATATGACAGATTTTTAAAAGTGTCCCAAACACCTCCACTTAGAAATCCAGTAGGCTATAACCCCCTATAAGGGTCTCTTATGGTACAGAAAGCTTAATACCTGTAAAGATTGTTATAACTAAGTTCCTTGTACAGTATTACATCATGTGCAGAGGCAAAAAGAAAACTTCAAATAAATGAAAAAGCCAAGTATCATGAAACGTCACAGCCATAGAGGCCAGGGTCAAGCAACAACTACAGGCAAAATCGGTGGTCCCACAAACCTATGAAAGGATGTCAAACAGGGGTCATCAAAATTATCAAAATCTGGATAAAGATGCATCACTAGCACTCTGCACTGAATTCTGAGCATTAGGTGATAACCACTGGCCAATGATATGGACAAGTCACTAATATTCAAAGAACTGGGTGTAAGTTGAGAACTCAAGCAAATTTTCTCCCTGCTACATTGTAACTCCTGGGAAATAACTAAATGTCTGCAAGAAAATTTCCCACATAATTTACATACAACTGAAAAATATTACAAACTGCACTTAACTAATGTTAGTGTTCAGCCAACAAAAGCAGGAAACAGGTTCTTGGGACAGAATTACCTGACTATGATGCAAAACTGACAGAGACCACATACACTCATTCACAGCTGTTCTACTCAAAGGTACCAAAAGAATATAACAAAAGCTACACCTGGTGAGAATTTTTAAGCAAAAAAAGCACATTCCAATCTCTGGGGAAAGAAACGAAGTCAGTCAGTAAGACATTACAGAGGAAAAATATTACATTTCACATCTTTCATATGGCTCAATGCTTGAATTCTGCACAAAGATCTGCTGAAACAAGGGTACCCAAGGAACAAGAGCACCACTTTCACCGGAAGCAAACAGCTGCAGCAGGCAAAGTAAAGAGGAAAGGTGTTCAGGGAAAAGCCATCCAAAGTAACAGTTTTACAAACATATGTAAGTGCAATACAGCCAACTGGACAAACTGGCAGTTAGACAAGGATGGCCACAAAAAAAATCAAACCTGCCTTCAACTGAAATTCCATTGGCATGCAAAATGGCAGCGAACAGGAAAGCAAAACATGAGAGTTTGAAGAGCAGTGTGTAAAACTAACGTGACTCCTCACTATACCACACACAGCTACTAAATGCACCTATCCATAATCTCATCCTGAACTGAGACAGTGATTCAAGTTGTAAAGATGATATTTCCCCAGATGCAATGTGTAATAAACAATTTTGAAACAGAAAACAAAGAAATTACCTTTCTTTTGCATCAATATTTCTGAGCATGACAGTCACAGTTCTTTGTTTTCTTTTGTTTTTGTCCAAACAGATTGCAAACACCAATAACGAAACACACAGAATTTTGGTTACTTATACTCTTAGATGAAAAATCGTTGTTAGCTGAGTGAGTGAACTGTGTTTACACAATAAAATATACAGCCTATTCTTCAATATTTGCATCTTAATTCCATTGTGAAGTTGATAAGACTTCCAGAAATAGCAAAATAGACCTTGCCATACCCTGCTGTACCAACACAACACAAAGATGTATGACAGAAAATTATACATACTCAAAAGAAGGACAAAAAAGGTAAAGAAATGTGCCTTTAAAAGTTTGTCCCTCTCCTGTAAAATTAAAAATTAGGTGATACACCCTCCTGTTATGAAGCCCTCAAAATGCTGATATACAAGTCTTGCCAACTGTACTGATGTCATACAAAATATATTAAAAATAAACAATACTCTAATAGCACCACCCAGCCCAAGTAAAAATGAAGTCTGGAGCCCTTCAAACAGAAGATCAAAGGCACTGCCTGACCTAAAACCAAAAACGCAAAAAACTAGTGGCAAAAATTGTGGTGGGAAACACTCCACAATATAGACTAGCGTTAGATCATAGGTCAGATGAAGTCACCAGCTGCTCCTGTATTAGGGCAATCAAGTTATTGAGCATGACAGTGTCACACAAGGCAGACATTAATAGCTAGTTTAAAACTGTTACATTCTCCAACAGGTCTGAGAAGTGCACATTCAGGTAGCTGTGTAACACTTTTACACTTTTCCATATTTATTACTACGTACTTTTCTTAATTTTTCTAAGTTTCTGATAAAGAGGTAAAAGCCAATTCTCCCCTATGCAGAGGCTCCCAGCAACACACAGCCAGAGGGTGTAAGGTTAAAGCTACATGTGTTACAGCCCTTAGAACATGATTAAGAGTCATTAACTTCACTCTTGAGCTGTCCTCATGTTCACAAACCATACCACAGCAACTACAGTTGAAATCCATTGATACTAGAGGTTTATCACATATGATGGCTCTTTAACAGTCTGGAATACAAACCAAATGTCCCTTTTGGTTAGTTGGAAACCATAGTTTATCCTTCCAGTCTGGTGATTTGTGTTGGTCCCTATCCTTAAATAATTTCCTGGTCACAAATACTAACTCAACACAGCATGTCTCAGGGCATACAGACACAGACACTAATTTTCTGATCATACAACGTGTGTCATTACTGAGTACTGTACAGTTTTTGTTAGAACTTTACACAACAAACACTTTTACACCATTAAAAAAAAATAATATCCCCAATTTCAGTACCACTCCATACCTTTTCCAGACAATTATCCATACATAAATAATAATTACGATGTAAGTGCAAACCATTACACTGTAATTTTTTTACACTTAAATATATTTTCTTTTATTCCCAGTTTCATAAGTTATTACTCTTTTAACAAATGAGTTATCCAAACCATAAACTACATGAAGCATTTATTATTCAACTGTCTACCTTCATGTTGCAAATATCTTCAAATTTCAATGATACTACAGAAAATATGTTTTAAAGTCCAGGTACACCAAACTGAGAAGTCTGTGCTCCTTACTGCAGTCACATTTCAAACAGTGTTCTTTGCAGTTCACTAAGTGTACTTTTGGCCTCTCTAAGGCAAGCAAATCAATGATCTCATGTCAAGTATACCTTTCTGTGGGCCAATAATGCTGAAAATCGGAAATGCACAAATTCAAACGTCACCAAAATGTGACTAACCACATATAACATACACGAAAAAGTCCTGACTGTCTTAGGTAGACTTCCATTATTGGTTGATACCAACCTAGCAACTTTCAATTCAAGTCTTCCAGATAAATAAAATAAAAAAAAAATAAAATAAAAAAAATAGCAAGGCAGGCCACGTATGTATGGCATTAACGCCCAGGCGCATTCGCACAATCACTTTTGTCGTGGAAAAGCATAAAGTATTACATACTCTGAGTGCATGTTTGTAGTCTTAGTCACACAGCATGCAAGGTGCATGTGCCCTGTTACATTGTCATCTGTGGCCTGTCTGGCTCTACAATATTTTTCCACATTACCTCATAAACAGCATAATTTTCAGAATTTACTGAACATAAAATGTGTGTTTTGGTATTCTCTACAACTTTTGTCTGAAACATCTCATTCTAAAAAGAATTCAGTCACATATTATCATAAATGTACGTATGTCTTCATGTAGAGTACCCCTTACGCTTGTCAGATTTTAATAAACTTGAATTTTCTCAACAAATTTTCGAAAAATACTCAAATATCAAATTTAATGAAAATCGGTCCAGTGGAAGCCAAGTTGTTCGACCTGAATGGAGAAAACAGAAGGCCAGACAGGCAGGACAAAGCTCACAGTCGCTTTTCGCAATTTTATGAACGCATGTAACAGGTGCACACTCAAAGGAGGGGCTACTGGGCTGCACTCCCGAACCCCTCCCCTCGCCCCCCCTCCAACCTGAATTTAAAGAACACAGATTTTGTAGACATGATATCAAAAGTTTTACATGATTTGCCCTTCAGCCAAAATCAGCCACTGAAACTGGCTGATGACAAGCACATTAGAATTTTGAAAAACAAATTAATAAAATAAGACCAGGCGCTGTGATTGGGTCATGGAACACGTAGTTATATTTGTATGTATATAAATGCACTTGCACACAGTGCTACGTTACAGTTACACTTACAACATGACTTTTATAACATAATTTTAAAATCAAACATAAATTTTATATAGCTTTAAGATCCAACCCCTCCCCACCAATAAAAAATTCTGGCATTCTGAGTGCGCACATGGTGCCTAACAATTTATGGGCTGTTTATGTGTTGATACTAGGTCACAGAAAGGCACACAAAAATTACCAGATCCCAGACCTTCATAGTTCAAAGCCAGTTAGTACTTAGAATTATAACTCCTTTCTGAGTCAAGCTTTTCGTACTACTTACCCTACTATGAATAGCAAATGTACGATGACGAAAGAAACAGAAAATATAATCAAGTCTCTTAGATCTAAGAACTCATCAGGATATGACGATATCTCAACCAAAATATTAAAGATTAGCTCCCCATACATAATCTCATCACTGAATCACATATGCACTAAAATTACATGGGAATATTCCCGGATAGACTGAAATATGCAATTGTGAAACCAATTTATAAAAAAGGAAGTAAATATGAAATGTCCTATTATAGGCCCATCTCAATTTTAACCTCATTTTCTAAAGCTACTGAGGTTATGTATTCTAGACGGTTGAATCATTTAACTGTTCATAACATTCTAACCCTGAACAATATAGTTTTAGATCCCAATTAACAATGGATAATGCAGTATATCAGTTAACAACTGCCATCCTAAATGCTTTAAATAGTACATATACCATGAGAGGTTTTTTGTGACCTTGAGAAAGCCCTTGATTGCATCAATCATGGCATCTTATTGGCTAAGTTACAGTTTTATGGATGGCCTAAGAAGAACTGTGCCCTTTATAATTCATACTTAACTAACAGATACCAAAGAACAGTAATACTGAACAGTAATGGCTATCATGGAGTATCAAATTGGGTAAAAATTACAAATTGTGTCCCACACGGATCAGTCTTGGGTCCCTTGCTTTTCCTTGTTTCTGTTAATGACTTACCCATGTTCATTCATAAAAAAGTGTTGCCTGTACTGTTTGCGGATGATACTAGTATAATATTTGCTCAACTGAACATATATGACCTAAAGGCTAATATTGGTATCACTATTGATACTATAAATAAATGGCTTAAGATTGACATCCTACCATTAAATCTTGACAAATCTTGCTTTATACATTTCATTACTAATCAAAATACTCTATCAAATTTGCAAATTGACTATCAACAAAACCAAATACTTACAAAAACCCATATAAAAGCTTTGGGTATTACTATTGATAACAAATTATCGTGCAGCATTCATATTGACTTATTACAAAAAAAGTTGAACACTGTCTGTATTTTAACCAGAAATGTAAAACCTTATATGACTGAACCAACTTTAATAATGATTTATCATTCCCCATTCCATTCCTCTCTAAGCTATGGAATAATGGTTTGGGGAAATTTTTCATATGCTAATAAAATTTTTAAGTTGCTGAAGAGGGTAATACCAATTATGGTGGGTTATGGATATAGGACTTCTTGTAGGACTCATTTTAAATCTTTAAAAATTTTACCCCTTAGATCCCAATACGTTTACTCTTTATTAAATTCTGTAGTAAAAAACAAAAATTATTTCACATCTAATGCAAACAGGCATAACTTTTATACAAGAGAAAGAGATAATTTACACTATCCTCAGGTAAACTTGGCACTATATCGAAACAGGGCCTACTACTCTGGCTTAAAACTTTTTAATGCATTGCCTCCCCACATTAAAAATATTTCTGACAATTTCAAGAACTTCAAAAAAGGTCCTTAAACACTTCCTGTATACACACTCCTTTTACACTGTTGATGAATTCTACAATATGTACAGTAACCTAAATAATAAATAAATTTCTTAACATTTTAATCTTCCAGACATCTCAGTTACTTTTTATGAACAATGGTCTCATGGCCTATTCCTGCGATATATTGAGATGGGTTGAATCTTTTAATGTTCCTTAACTTACTTCACTTACTTAAATTTTACTTCAATTATACTATTTGCACTTGTGATTTACTCTGTGGACAATTGTGTATGCTCCTATTCTATATTGTAATAGCATTTTACTTTTCCTTACTTCATATTTCCTAGGAATCTGTTCTCATGAATTTGTATTACCCCTGTATATATTACTGTTTATAACTGACATGTTCCACATCCAAATGTATTGCTGGATATATGGAATATTAACAGATCTGCATCTACATTTACCATATGACCTTAAAATAAAGCGTTATTTTCTATATGGTAAAGAAGTCCTAATATGCCTTCAATTTAACCTTTTAAAGCCCAGTGGTAACTTTACGTACCACCAGGTTTAACATTAAAAAATTCTATGTGGTGCCCACATTGTGTTTATGTGTTTTGTACGGATCTCAGAACAACCAGCAACTTTTGCCTTATAAAACATTAAGAGATTCGTTTTTATAACCGAAGTGGAGACTTTACAGCGCAGTATGCACTGGGGCCTTATATAAAATAGACACGCTTCGTCTTTAAAGGGTTAATACTTGTTGCACATTTGCCTAACTCGATAAAACTGAAACTTACAAGCCCAGAGAATGATGCATTTAACAGATTTACCCACAATTCATTCACAGTCGAGTTATTATATGCAAGTGGAGAGCCGAAAAGGTGGTCCAAAAGGAGCTGCAGATGCAGCTGAAAAAGCGAGCACCGTAAACGACAAAAGGCGTGATATCAGATCACACATGCGTCCACTTTGGTCTCTGACGGTTCTTGGTTTGAAAAGCTCATGTGATGTTGAAAAATGTAAAATATGTGAACCTTGACTCTCTGAATCACTTCTCGCGTTATTCCATATATACTAAAACACGCCTTAATACATAGGTTAATACTTCATATAAAGTGGTATACGGTGCAATCTTAATCAAAATTCAAGTTCGTTACTAATTTCAGCAACAGTATACAACATCTGGACAAGAACTGCTCCTTTGCAGCGTAGTTCTTACAGGGGACACGACGAAGCAAATGCTTTCACACATCCGTGCATAACGTGCTTAAAGGTTCGTGCATTTGCTAACGCGGTACGTGCTTCAACTGCAGATCTGGAGCCAAGCCCGGCAAACATCTGCTGCCTGGTAGTCAGCAGTAACGTATGTTGTATGATTAAGGCGTAACTCTGCAATATGCAGTTATTACACTCCGTAACGTCAATACAAAAAATCAGTGACAAGGAGTTTTTGATAACTGGTTTATCGCGAGTCTATTCGAATAAAAAATCCGAGTTACGCAATACAGAATTACTTTCATACCCTCAGTGTGATGGATCGAACGTTTTACGTCAACGGACAAAACAACTGGGTAATGTTACGAACTCACGATCACATGTCTGCCGGTTATCTTTAGACACAGTTACACGTTCATTAAAAAAATTACATTACATAAAATGTGCGTACAATATTAATGTGAAAGTTGTCTTTCTGCATACTTGATGTTTAATAAACTACATCTAAAAACGTATTTAAATTTGCAGGTACGCCACATGTCAGATACCCATTTGGGTTTCCCACATGATGAACACGCGAATGCAGAAAGCTTGTTATCCGAAACTGTTCGTCAGCCACGGCAGTATTTTTGCGTGGTGAAATAGGGTAAGCTAATAAAAAGTCCGTCTACTACAACTTTTGTTATTCTTTCTTTCCTGCAGGTGGTCGGAAATCGGCTACAGGTTTCGACGTTTCATGCAGTCATCTTCAGGCCGTGTTTTTACGGGGTAACATGGCCTGATAATGACTTCATAAACGGTCGAAGCATGTAGCCGATTGCTGACCACCTGCAGTAAATAAATAAATAACCAAAGTTATGGTAGGCGGACTTTTTATTAACTCATCTTATACACAAAGGGATAAAAAACATCAAAGTTGAAGCAGGGTACTTTGGAGACGCGGCGAACTGTTTCAAGGGGCCTTCCTGCTGCCATCACATCAAAGGTGTCGAAGACTATGGTGCATAATAATGCGCAGTAATAAGAATATACTACTACTGACCGTTACTCAGGAGTAAAACTTGAGCCTAGACAAGTGCAAAAACCTCAAAGCTTGATAAATACTTTTTCACATAGTAAAAAGGGTATACTAAAACGAAGCGTAGACTTTGTCATTAAGGTACATGTGCAAAACACTCATTTTACTCGCCTACAAATCTGAATACATCAGATGCTGTCCTATAATTTACCTTTCATTCGTAAGTACTCAAAATTCCGAAAATGCGAATGGTGTGAACATGTTTATTCTCCGGAACGTCTGGTCGACCAAGGCTGGAAAATCGCACAAATGCGGTTAATAAAATAAAATTCATAACAAGTATTAAAACTCCTACATGCCATCCTCACGGAGTTATAGACAAAAGGAACATAAGCCAACACGTTAGTCTCGGTTTAAAATGTTAAATTCCAAAACATATAAAAACTGATAAGTAAAAAAGTAACATTGTGATACTAAAATTATATAATAGTGAGCAGTTCCAAGCATAAGTCCGTAGTTCTTTACGTTCTGTATGCATACCAACATCTGCCTCGTTCTTATGTACTCCCAAGGGACCTCGTCCAGGCAGGGCGTGTTACGTATGCCGTATGGGGCGGTATGTCCCAACGCCCCATACGGCACACATAACACCGCGTCACATACCTTGATCAAGTCGTACGAACGCTATGACAAGGTAAGGTGCGGGGACCCTATACATGCCACTAAGGCCCAAAAGGGTGCAGAGGTATAACTCTACCCTTTCCTTAGCCTCATCGCTAGAAGGGTGTGGGGTGGCTAGCTCCACGCCCCAGCCGCTTTACCCGCGCGAAAGACCCGGTACCCATTGTACAGAAAGCTGGGCGGGCCCCAGGGCCGGTCTGGACGGATGCGCAAAATCTCGCCCCTACAGGGATCCGGTCCCCAGACCGACCAGCCCGTAGCGGGTCGCTATACCGACTACGCTATCCCGGCCGCCACCCTATCACAATAGCCAGTCAAACATTTGGTTAAGTGTACCCGAATATGAATGTTTGCCAAGTAAACCGGTGGGGGCAGCAGTACGACAATTATTCAATTGACTGTAAAACGCAGGATTACTGCCGCACTATGTCAACTACACCAGTCGTGTGAACGCGGCTTTAGTGTTACCGACTACAAAACATAAGTTGCTACATCTCATGAAGTATGTGTTTCAGAGGTACTGCTCTGGTAGACGTGAGCAGGAGCTTCGTCTGGTTAAGTACTGGACTTGTGTATCTAGAACAGTCCAAGTCGTCAATTTACGCTTATCAGCTTCGCAGTGTCATGACCTCACAGAGGTTGTGCCAAGCTGATTTATAGTTCAAGGATCCTAGATATTTAAAAGAGTTGATATTCAGAGCGTCAAAATACCTCGAAGGAGAAGGCGGCAAATTAATTCAAAACGTCACTTCTACACCTTAGGAGACCAAACATAACGAAGCTGGGTACACTGTGAGAAACTAATAGACGCTCGGCTACTCAATAAATTCCCTGCCTTTTAATGGAACCCGAGATCCATTACTGTTCACAATAGCCCGCCAATGAACCCTATCTAAAACAACCAAGAACACGTACAATGCATTATAGGTAGCAATCCCCAGAACTGAGTGAACGTCGCATATTCGATTAGAAAAAGTGCTATGAGCAAAACAAAGTTACTGCAAAAATTAGTTCTGGTTATCTCCTTTTACATCCCTGTATCATGTCAGACAGCCGGATGCAGTCCTATAACACAGTTGAATTTTTCGTGTACGAAAACTATGTTGGCAATGGTCGAACTCACGCGAAATTTGGATTTATCTTTCGCATTCCACAGTGATAAAACACATGATAAGCGTTGCTGTGTGTCATACTAACCCCTCCCCCTTTCTATCAGTCACACTCACACATGTCGAAATAGTCGACATTCCAGAGGCAGCGGCTGGCATTTCAGCTGATCGCTCGCTTCTACGCGGCGGAACCAGAAGCTAACTTTAGTCACGGGAGGGAGCCAAATCAAAGGAGGGAAGGCCGCTAATAGCTTTCCATTTCATGTTGCATTTTGCATACACCGTAGTGTGTTTCATCTGCAACAGAACCAAAGACAACACTCAACAATCTAGTAGCATGTCTGCTGTCTACTACCTAACCACAAAACAGAACAAATTAGGTCTCAAATTCAGTATTCCACATGAACGTTGATCTACCGATGACGGACATGTTTCAACCAGGGATGGTGGGGGGAGTAGTAGGCCATGCGTTATTCAACGACGCTACATCAGTTCAGTGACATTACATACTACAAACAACATTCATTATGAATGTACACGCATTATTAAGTGAATGTATGAATATACTCTGACCGAATTTACACTCCGTTGCTCGTGATACGCAAGACAATGGATTGATTTGCACCCTTGTTTCGTATCGAATGGTTAGCAATTCCGTGGTTTTCTTTAGCGACCACAAGGCAAATGCTAGAGAATTTCTTCCACTTCCAAAATTCTCTTCAGTCATCCTATGATTCGATAATATACAACCAAAGCAGCTGAAAAAAGTCGTTAAATCCATTCGTCAGCAAGGTGCACAGTAACGTTAAGGGCGGAGTGTCCAAGTCATTCTTCCTGGACTACACGGACCCTGCTGATCGAAGCAGCAAGCTCCTTGGAAACGTCGGTAGCCATTTACGAATCGACACGACGTCATACCTAACGAGACTTGCATCCCCACCAACAACGTTGCCAGAACCTCACATCTTGCAAAGACAATATGTTAAGGTACCGATAGCACAAGCTGTCTCCCTTTCAATTCCACTTCCAGGGTATATAAGAAATCACACCATCAGGGAAATAACCCCGTATTTATTATGTGTTTGGGAATACAGGTCAAATACATCCCTTACAACACCAAGCCGACCGTACTGTAAACGTATCTCAGCATGGTAATGTGGGGAGAACGGAACGGTTCAACCCAACCTCGACTTTCCTCTAAATAAATATTTATCTGTACTAGGCTGTATGTTACAATTGCTACACGGACGAATGCAAACCCACGTGCAACGGCATTATTACTTCAGTCTGATGTTCTACCGGCGGTGAATATTAAAACATGGTCTCCTGTGATATGACGCCGTGTAACTTGGTAGGTACACATCCACCAAACTGAACGGTGTTACAAAATGTATTATTATAATTCAGCCAACTTCCGACTGGTCTAGAAATAAATGAAGATATCTTAGCATGTCCGCATTTCATCCCCAGAAGGCAGACTAATTCACAGTTCTAATACAAAGACAACTAATAAGTACTCAAGAGGTGAAAAAGTGAAACGAAACTGTCCCTCTGATTAATTAGTACTGTGTCATGAAGACGTATGAGGGAGTGGGAGACAGCTCCATACATTCTTAATCCAGGTACTGGATAAATGTAAACGGTCAGCTTCATGGCTCAGCAGGAAAAAGTCCTCCATACTCACTGAGCGACCTCCGGAGCCGATCTAAAAGCTGTGCAGCGGAGCGAAGTTTGTCGCCCTTCCCGTGAATCGAACAAAGTTCAAATATTTGGCAAAGGCAGAAGAATTAGAAAAATCACGACAAGATAACCAACAAATTAAATCTGGAGAATGTAGCTACCATTCGGTTCAGAAGCTTTCATCCACCTACCTAAAAATCTACATAATCAAATTTTACTCTCCTCGGGGTTCCTCCGGGACGGGTGTAACTAACTACGAGATTATATGAGTCACAACCCAGAAGACCGACATCGTCAGTCACTCCGGTGAGACCTTAAAATCCGACTGCTCTCTGTGAAGGTGGCTGTTGACATTTTTCCAAACAATACAGTTTCTGTGCATTCATAAGCGGTACAAGGTCTTTAGATTACTGATGTATGACATCCCCAACTCACAGATACAGTACGTACAAGGCAACAAATAATAATTACAAGTAAACTGTTCTTTATATCCTGTTGCGTATCCGCTATGACAAACAGTACTCTTGCTTCCTATCTGGAAGACATCGAGTTTAAATCTCCGCGGAAAAACCGACATGCCAAGTTCTTTGTATTCCTCAGTCCCACCAGGTAAGCCCAGGTTAGTACATCAAATTTGGTTAAGAAAGCGTATTTCCATATTCTTTCAAAATTAGTCACTAACCATCCTATCACTGAACTCCAATAGAGCAACCATCAACACCATTTTAGACGCCTTAAATAAACAATAAATAAATGATCTACGCAACTTCTAATCGGAGATTTATGCCCTCTGTAGGATGGCCTGACATAATGAATTACACACTGAGAACTGACGTTCTCACGGCGGAGTAATATTCTTCTGAGATGCGACGCCGTGTAGTTTCACAGCTGGATACCAAGCTTTCAGCGAACTTGCTACACGGCGTTACAATCCGGGAGGCCATATTCGTGTCACTCATACAATGTCCATCAGGTCAATATGCTTGTTATATTGCTACAACTGATACAGTTTGCAGCTGCAAGTCTTCAATGCGCAAGACACTACAACATAACCCTGAACTACTCACAAACTTAATACGTACATAATCCACTCAAGGAATTATTTTGGCTCAACATAGAGCCGAAAAAAAATACATCTGATTAATGTTATCCTCACTGTTCTCTCTCACTGCATTTAAAAGCAGAAAGAAAATCTCAGAACGACACTTTTTTAAGTATAAGACGTATTCGCACCATAACTGTGTTATGTTAAACTTGATTCAAGCTTAAAAGAAACCTTCCAAGGCACTCGTTGAATAGGATGGCTTCACTACTACTTGTAATAAAATTTGTATCAGTAAACGTAACACATCAACACTTCTAACAGCAAAGCACTACACAGCACCATATATGAACCACGGGCTCAAGAAACTAAAACACACAACGGTTACGCAAACATGAAATAAAAGAACATTAACGTGATGTCTAGAAGTAAAAATATGAAATCTTTAAGTACCAAATGACAGATCAAAACTGGAGATTTTCAAATTACGGAGTTTCAAAAGAACATACAAGGCTTACAAATTTATCATCATATGCATCTAAACGTACAGTAATTAACGGAATACGTGGCCAGCTGCCTTTATGACAACATATTTCTTCAGGACCGTTAATACAACGTTCGCTACACAGGTTATACATTACACTAATGACACAGTTGTTCTGGAATATGCGTAACTATCGCTAATTTCGACATATGCCGTAAATAATAGTGTGCGGACCCTAGACCCTCACTATGCAATAACAATTCGTTACTTACAATAGTTAGAACCGAAGTTTCAGAACTTCGTACTATGTCACTTCACAAAAACGCACTCGCACGAATCTGCACACAGAATGAAGTTTTCTACTTCCAAATTCCTTCACCAGATTGCACTGATGTTAACATACCATTGGGCGTATTCACAAAATCAAACACTCAGTGTCTATATACAGCCTATGCCGTACTCCAGTGCAGTGAGCGCCAATTTTCAGCTCACTGCCAGCCATTTACCTCTCAATAACAGCTGTTTGTTAGCACTGAAAACATCCTCGTTAATTGCATATAGTTTAAAAATACATAAATCTCAGTTGACAATTTATATTTTTGTACTTTTCAACTACAGGTGTGTATGATTGTCATTACTCCTCTACGGATTGGTTTTGATACTTCTGCAACTTCATTTTATACTTCTTAACGTACCTACCCTTTGTATTTGACCTCCCTGAAGATGGCCACATGGTTGTCTGAAACATGTAGAAGGTCACTATGTATAAAACTAATTTCAATATACTTGTGCGCATTTGTTAGTACTATTTTTGTATATATCCAAATAATGCACTGATTATGGTTCATATAATGTGGTGCAAAATGTTTACACCATTACACAAGATTATCTCATGGATGTATTGCATGGAGAAAGTATCACTGTTTTGAGTCAAAAAGATCATGGTGGTAAAACCATTAACACTGTGTGGTGAAAATGTTGCTGCCAAATTTAGATTAGTTCAATTTTAAGCTTACAGTAACCAATTCTCCAGTAATACACCCCAAAGGTTCGTCTCTTCCAACCAAACTGAGGCTCTGGGAATGACCCTCAAACATTTACATCCCCCTTTCAGTCTAACAACCTATTCTCCTAAGATTCACACATTCTTTCCATTTCATTCTCAGTCTTGTAAGTCATCACTGTCCAAGGGCTTTTGTCACGAATAAAGATGAATATTATTTCAGCTGCTCCAGCTACATGTCATGCAGACCACAACTGTCTTCCTTTCACTAATATAGCACCAATTCTTAAAGGAACAACTAACCAGCTCCATCGACCACAGTGTTTTCTGGGAAGGTAATAGTTCCTCTACTGCCCAAGAAATTCTCTAGATTTTATGGGAACTGAAGGTTCATTACCATATTTACAACAGCCAACCACATACATAAAATATATCCTGCAGCAAATTAATTCAGTCTGCACTTGAAATCTTATTTTTTTAAGATTCATTTAGTATTATCCTTCCATCTATGCCCAGACCTTTCAAGCTGTCTCTTTCCTTAATGTTTCCCCACCAAAGCACTGCACGCATTTCTCTTCTCATCCATTCAAGCTATGTGAACTACTTATCACATCCTCTTTGTCTTAACGATATATATAACCTATATATTATAATGTATGTTTCAATTTTGTATAAGGTGACCACTTGGGAGACCCAGGCATAGATGGGAGAATAATATTAAATTGGATCTTCAACAAGTGGGATTGGGGGGCATGGACTGGATTGAGTTGGCTCAGGATAGGGACAGGTGGCAGGCTCTTGTTCTTGACTAGTTGAGAAACTGTTAGCTTCTCAAGAAGGCCTCTGCTCCATGGAGTTAGTTAGTTAGTTTCAATTATGCATGTCATTAGAACTACCCACTATAGCACAACCAGTGAAATGAATCCTGCCGCAGTCTATGGCAAACAATGGGATTTCTTTATTATGAACTTTCCAAAACTGACCCTCTACCATAGTCAGTGCCTGTTGAATGCCTCAAATACTGTGCCCTAACCAATTCAGCAGGCACTTTGGAGACAGGTACCTCGACAGAAAAGATGTTGAAATCTAAGTAAAATAAGCCCAATCCATGTTCTAATGAAGTGAAGAATCTGATAAGATTTGCCTAGGCTCCCTTGCAAGGCCTTACAGCGTGACACCTCATCTTATTTACCTTTACCCTCTATGATGAGTAGACACTGATAAAACTAGCAGACAAGTTCACTCCAACATTTTACATAGCTTCCATTAGTTCTAATCCTTGCAGATGCTCGATCTCCCAGTCCTACCAGCATTTCAACTCGCCTAACTAATAGTAAATTAATCATCATTATTTTAAAGCAATAATTTAGACAGTTCTCTTGTCAGCATCTTGTACATGACCCAAATGAATAAAATACAATATAATATCAGGACTCTGGTCTCAAAGAATTCTGATGCAGTATCGATTGGTAGATGGTACCAATGTTTCAGAAGAACCTACTGTTTCCATTTTCAGCGTAGAAGATTCTGCAGCCTCACATCCATAAATTAACTTAATTTTTACACTCACCGCTGGGAGAACCGGACATGTAACCTAACCAGATAACAATTCATACATACATACATACATTCCATGGATCCATAAGTGTGTCACAAAGACAATATCATGCAGAACAAGTCATACACAAATATATAAAAAATCTACAGTGCAAAATACTATAAACATTATAGAAAACAGCATCATAGATCACCTCTACATACAAAAAATTTGTAGTTGATGTCATAGATAAAAGTCAAACAAGAACAAAGGATCATATTAGCACATAACACAAAGTGTCTTGTATGTGCTGAACATTGTAAGCAAAATAATAATTGCTAAACGTAAGGTAGCATGTATACATATTATTCATCCCATACTAATACAATTTTCAAGATGCAGAAGAGGGCTACTAGGATTACGATGGGATGTAGTAACAGACTCTCAAGCAAAGACTTATACAAGAAATTAAAAATCTTGCCTCTTATGTCACAATATATATTTTCTTTATTGATATTTGTAGTCAATAAAAAGAACTGTTTTATAATGAACATAGAAAGCCACAATATATCTACTGGGCAAAGAAATAATGTATATCTTCCTCAGCCAAACTTAACCACTTATCAAAAGGCAGCATATTACTCGGGCATCAAAATCTTTAATCTTCCTACAGCAATTGAAGAGGTCTCAGACAATTCAAAAAAGTTTAAAGTTGTCTTGGAACATTTTCTGCATGTACACTCTTTCTATACTTTGGAAGAATACTATAATAGATAGCATCTTATATACAGTATAATAATAACCCTATATTTTATTTTTGTATATTTTTTATTATTCATGATTGTACACTTATATAGTTTTTAAATCTTGTATTTAATAATTGTATATTTTATTCTGATGTACTGTTTTGGTTATTATGCTACTTGTGTAATATGTACTTTAAACTTCATCCTTTCCTGTAACTGACTAGACTGTACAAAGGATTGAATAAATCATATAAATTGTATTGTATTTCTACTTATATTATATTATACTGTATGAATTAACCTAAATACACCCGCTTTAGATTATGTTTTTGACATGACTGATCTATGTTATACAGAGCTTATATATGTATGACAATGTTCTAGACCCAAGGTTGTACCCATGACTGGATCTGTGGAATGTAAAATCAATTCAATTCAATATTCATTTCGGACTTTTATACGCATGAAAAATGTCAAGCTTCCGGGGCGGTATAAGTGAAGTCTTCACTCCTACGGGTGGTGTTGGCGGGGCAGGTTATTGTTGACTCATAAAAGTACTCTTTTCGTAACGGCAAATACCACGGGAGACTAATACTATTACAACACACCTTGACACGTGCCGTCATCCCGCCGAACTGGGAACACCAGTAACATCCCAGTCTAAAAACACGTTACACTCGAGTTGGTGTAGCCCACATACACTCAACACATACCTGTGGAAAACTTGTGAAGGTTCCGTTGATAAGTCCTCGGACGCCAACGTTCGGCATTTCGTATTATGATTTAGTCTCAGCACCTGCACAGAGTAACTCAGTCACCACGTTTGCCAACACAGACAGGTATTTGTGCTGCACTAGTTACACCCTAATCCGTGCATATAAGCACCGAGTACAGATATAAGCCGAAGTAAAATAAGAATGACATTGATGATCAGTGGTGAGAAGTGTAATGGGGACATTTGTGTTGAGAAGTATTTTGCCGGTTGCTTCAAAAGTAAAATTTTCTCGCAGTGTACCAAGAAATTTCGGGAAGTGGAAATGTATATATCCGGAAGCAAGTATGTATATAGTCTGGGCAATGATGTTACGTGCTAGGAATACAGGCTAAGCCGTGGTTGGTAGATGTCAGACTTCGTGAGTTAAATGACTTGTAGGTTACAAAGTCGTTTGTCGGACTGTGCGAGTTTTCAGGCTAAGGCTGAACTGATAGGATGGCTGATGTTACTAATTACAATCTCTCTCACTTTAAGAGTAGAATAATGAGCCAGATATGATGGAGGTGCTGTATGACAAGTTCAGAAATCTGACACACGGGCACATTTTTTTAGAAGGGTTTCGGTAAGGACTCAGCCAATGTGTCTAGGTAAGAGGGTAATCTCTAAATCAGATTTCATCTATGGAGGAAATATTTTCCTTATTCGCAATGACAATAGTTTTAAAGCCGTTTGCATTTCACATAGCACTGAACTGTTTGCATTAGTGACAATTCCAGCTCCCGTTGTATCTTGAACAAAAGCCATATTTGTAAGTGACTATGCATATGTCATCGCGATACATTCCATTGTGTGGTACCTTAATCCCACATCCCCAACAGTTCTCATCATGTCAGATGCTAACCAACAGTTACCACACCAACCATTGATTTTATTGCACAGTCTTTTGTACACTACTGGGAAAACATGTCTTGACTTTACAAGGTTATTGCAAGTGTCTCTGTTTTATGTTAATTTCAAATATCAGTTCCTGTGTAAGCTAGTTAGATATGTCTGAACTAGAAAAACATGCATATAATAGTTACAATCATCTTTAAATAATTCACATATTTAAAAAGTATATTACTGTTCATACTTGACTACCCAGAGCCTTGCTGTATGTCTAGTAACACAATACAGACATTGTAGCTGAACCAGAAAAACACACACATAAAATAGTTAAAATAATCTTTAAATAATTCACATACTTGAAAAGTATTTTATTCATACTTGGATACCTAGAGCATTTTTGTATGTCTATAAAACAATATAGACATCCTAATTTTGACTAAAGAATAACAGAACCCCAAAAGTAGTATATGTGGTAAGTGAAAACTGTAAGGAACATGAAATATTTTGAACACAGTTTACTGTCATTTCAGAGATTATGTGTATATCCGGAGCACATCTCCTTGAATTTATATTTGACAAGTGAATGTATGTGTTGCTGCTCGTGGTTGGTATTTTCATGCAGACACTTTTATTCCTGTCTGCTTTTCAGGCTGTACATTAGAAGATTTTTTAAATATATGCACACAATTATGTAAGACCAGCAGGACGACTGTTAAGAACTTTACACTGGTACCTCTACGGTAACAGAATCAAAAGTTTCAATACTGCATTCCCTCATGGGAGCAACTTTCAACAACCTTACATCCTTACAATGCAAATATTCATTTTGTTCTTCGTATAGTTCCCTTCTTGGTGACAAGTTGTCCAAAGCATTCCCCACAATATTCTCTATGAGTTTCTTGTTTCTCAGAGTTCAACACTGATCATACAAAAGCCTCCAGTTAGATGCTTTCAGCTCATCAACAGAAGGTAGGACAAAATCTTAGCATAAAGACAGCTAATCATTCAGCTGATCTGGCCATTGAAAATGTAGCAAAGTTGATAGTTTCAAATTGTACTAATCAAAAACCTATTGGTAAAAATTGACAGCAGATTAATCTTTTATTTTTGACCTCCTGTCTAAAAATGTAAAGATTAAATAATACAGAACTGTGACTTTGCCTGTTGTTTTATGTGGGTTTGAAACTTTGTCTCTAACATGGGGAAGGAATCCAAATAGAGGATGTTTGAGAACAGGCATAAAGGGAAGGAAATAACAGGACACTGGAGAGAACTGCTTTACCTCTTAAAGCCTAGCGGTAACTTTACATACGACCAGGTTTAACATTAAAAAATTCTACGTGGTGCTTACATTGCGTTTATGTGTTTTGTATGGATCTCAGAACAAACAGTAACTTTTGCCTTATAAAACATTAAGAGACTGGTTTTTATAACCAAAGTGGAGTGTGTTTACAGTGCGGTACACACTGAGTCCTTATATAAAACAGATACACTTCGTCTTTAAAGGGTTAATGAAGTGCTTCATGATTTGTACGTGCTGGCAGATGTTATCAGAGGAATCAAATCAAAAGGGTTGAGATGGATGAGCCATGTCACAGGCATAGGTGGTAAGAGAAATGCGTAACAGAGATTTTGTGGGAAAACCTGAATGAATGAGACCACTTGGGAGACCTAGGCATAGATGGGATGATAATAATAAGCTGGAGTTTAAGGAAACAGAATGGGTGTGGACTGACATTATTAAAGAAATAAGATGCAAGGGCACAGACTGATATCATGTGGCTCAGGATAGGGACAAGTGGTGGAGTGCTACGAATGTGGTAAGAAACCTTCAGGTTCCTTACAATCCAGGATCTTTCTTGATTGGCAGAGGAACTGTTAGTTTCTCAAGAAAGTTTCTGCCCTATGAAATTGGTTACTTAGTTCTCTTACTCAGTTTTCAAATTGACTAACATCTGATCGGTTTCTCTAAGAAAATTCATTATGCATTTTTCCCCCCATCTTAACCTCCGTTTTAGTAGTGTAACATCAGGTGACCTGATGAAATTATGAAGTTCCTACTGTGTGATATCCCAAAAAATTTATACATTTTTTCATATTTAACCTTTAGCATATGGCCTTTT
The DNA here is from genome assembly GCA_013340265.1 of Coptotermes formosanus. NCBI lineage: Eukaryota > Metazoa > Arthropoda > Insecta > Blattodea > Rhinotermitidae > Coptotermes > Coptotermes formosanus. The sequence continues at coordinate 1,365,603 of BLKM01000329.1, read as the reverse complement.
ACATGCCAGTTTTATGCTGTGGCTGGAGCACTATTCAATTTAAATGCCCACTGCAGGTCCCTGTCTTCCCTTGGGAACAAGAGGAATGTACAGTTAGTGGGACAACACTGTCCCATTTGTCTGTTGAAGGCTGAACATCCCAGCTGCCTTTCATTATTTTATGTTGTAGATATACCACAGTGGATACATTTTTTTTGCATTAGCAATCATACAGAAACACAGAGCAGATCACTGAATTAAGTAATTTTAAATATAAGGTATGGAAATGAGCTTAGCCGCATGTAGCTCAGTAATCCTCCTCATTTTGATGTTTTGCAGTACTCACAAATTTTAAATAATTTAAGCGGTACAGGCTCTATGACCTTTGGCCTAATTGTAATTAATCAGTGGCTGATTATTATGTACAAAGTTTCTCTGATGTGTAACCACTTATTGCTGACTTGCACACAATGCATCTGGTAATGCTTCTAACCCATACACAAGAAAACAGGTTCCATTAACAGTTTGTTACTTATAAATATTTATGGAGATATGACATCACTGCTTAGACACACATTTGTGAATGTGTGAAATACTGAACTAAATTACAATGAATACTTGTAATGATTTTATCTGAAACTTGCTATAAGCAGAAATGTAAATGGCAGTGCTAATTAAGTTAGTAGCATTATTAGCTGTTCAGTTCAATATGGTTAAACAACACACTTTTAATATCAACCAACTACAGTTCTTCTGAAATGTATTCAAATAATGTATGAAGTACGGTGTCAGTCAGTAGTACCTGCTTACTGCAGAATATCCAGGTTCAGTTATTATGCCTGTGAACTTTTGTACTGGTAATTACTCCTTTGTATTTCACCTTCACAGCTGTCATATATCAGAATTCACTTGTAATGTCTTAAATACCATGTAAAGGTTATAATTCTATCGTTAGAGTTCAAGGAATAGTTTTATGAAGTGCAGTAAGTACATGAGATCAGCCAATGTCCCCGCAAACAAGGCCTGTGAACATAAAAGGTGCCGTTATTTCCTGGCTTTCTTGGTTGCTCAGAAAACTAAGTTCACTTTGTTCAAAAAGAGGATTTATCTATACATTATTAACACTAAGCTGTACCTGAATATTTCTGCATTCTAAAATCACAAGTTAATAACACTTCTAAACTGGCATTTTTTTAAACTGTATGATTCCTTAACTGCAGAAGTTACTTAGTACTGAATGAGATGAAAATATGATTATGTATGGCAAACTGAAATAATTAAGCGTTATAATGGCATGTTCTTGGCACTTGTCATGAGGGGATAAGTAAACCCAAAGAAACCTTGCTCCTTTTCCTTGTACTTTTTTGTGAGGAAACCTTAGCCGGGATGGTCTGTAGAAAAAAATAAGTAATTTAAAAATGGAAGAAGACTCAAAGACATGTCATAACAAAAAGGGATCATACACCAAAAATTAGAAGCACTCCACTATCTTTATGGTTAGTTGAAAATCATCATCTGGCCCAGACACAAAAGTGTACATCCCAGAATACACACCAGATGTGTTACTGTTTGAGTTAAGGCTGTTTTTCATTAAATACAGCCCTCTCGTGCCATTCCTTCTTCTATAATCTGTTACGATAAATGTTTCAAAGGTCAGTGAGAGCATACATCACCAGAAGGTACTTGAAAATGTGCAACTCAGTCATAAGCACTCTTGCTGTCAACAAGGTTGAAGAGATCTGTGCCTAGGACAAACACAGATACTGTGAACTGTAAAACAGATAACACTAGTGAGTTTCTGGTGATAATCAGACTTGTCCATCAAATACAGAATAACCTTCTTCAGATTAACATATGTAAATATTTCTTGTTATGTAGGTAAGTGGTGACCAACCTTCATTCCATGAATTGAGAAAGCTTTGTTTATGACTCAGGTCAAATAATGAGGTAATTTATATTCTATCAATATGTTTCTAACTTGTTTTTTCCCTCCTGAATAAAGAAAGTGGGCTTATGGAGTAACCTTCTAGTTGTGGGGGGGGGGGGGGGGGGGGGGGGGGGGGGGGGGGGGGGGGGGGGGGGGGGGGGGGGGGGGGGGGGGGGGGGGGGGGGGGGGGGGGGGGGGGGG
>BLKM01000329.1:1333373-1363450 GCA_013340265.1 Coptotermes formosanus | reverse complement strand
CCCCCCCCCCCCCCCCCCCAGCTTTTGAACTGGTCGCCCCATTCTCAGGACACTTAATATACATGTGCTGGCAAACAGGGCTAAGTCAACATCATGCCTTAACATTTTGTAGACTCAGTAATAATATGGTAGATACCCAAATTTATGAATTGGTTGCAACACTAGTGCCACTTAATATAAGGCCTTGAAATGATGTATGGCAATTAGGTCTTGGAAAAAAGACACAGTGCATTTTTTTCTGGAGGTACAACAACAACAACAACAACAACAACAACAACAACAACAACAACAACATGGCAGTCATGCAAACATTTTATTTAGCTGTGGGTTTTATGCTGATAACTAATAAACCACTGGAGCTGGGGATGTGAAAGCTGGAATGGGCTATATCATGAACATACCTGCCTATTATGTATGAAATACAATTTAAGTAAGCAAGTAACTTACATCAAGGCTATACAGAAAATAGACATAAACTTTCTTGAGCAATAATTTCTCCACAAAAATAAAATTAATAAATTAATAATGTGATCATCAGTAACAACAGTAAGAGAACTACAGACTAGAAAGACATGAAATAGGAAAACAGCCTTTATATGAGTTCTTCCTGGAATTCCTAGTTGTATTATATTTTGCAATAAGCAAAAATTACACAGGTCATCAAGGCTATGGTAACATAAAATACAGGTGACTTTTTAAGTTAATCCAAGATGCAAAGATTTTCAACCATGTCACAGGATTGAAGAAAACTGTAAGGACCACTTTTTGTACGTACATTTTAAAAAATAAGCATCAATTCATCAATGTTTGTAAAACTGGAGGCAAGACTGTGTTCATCACATGAGAGTGTGAGAATATGATAATTTATTGGTGAATGTAAGTTCATTCTCATTTAAATTGTCATTATTTCAACTACAGAATAAATGGTATGTTATATATCTTGCATATGAATAAAAATAGTAGGTAAAAAGCTAGACATGCACATTACAACTTTCTGCTATTTTTTTCATCAGCACACATGATTTACTTGAAGTGATCTTGTTTTTTGCACACAATAAAAAAAGGTAGATTAAGAGCTAGTAGTTTGAGGGACGAGAAGAAAGTATAAATTTAAACATATAAATGACTACTAACCACACTAAATAGAGCTCCTACCCACATCATAATTCTGAAGTATGAATATAACAGAAGGTAGGATGTAAAATTACATCTGCAGTGACTTTTTGGTTGTAACATGCAATGGAAAGAAGTATGTCATAAGGCAGCAGTCACCTACTCTTTACGGTTTCTCACTTGAGTGTGGACAACAGTTTAACATTTAAGTGTAGTTCATGATACACCTTGCTAAACTATCTTATGAGTCCATGGACCATGATTTAGGTGTGATGGTATTATTCTTCTTCAAAAGGTATGTATATAACGAGTAACTTCTCTTTAATGGCTTTCTGAAATTGAAGCCACTGACTGACATTGATAAGCAACTGCTGTGTGAACAGTTTTCAGCCGTGCAAGGTTTCATTCTTAAGTGCTGTACAGAGATGCAACATACAGTGCACCATATAACTCACTGAATGAAGAAAAGACTCCACCTTTAGAGAAGTTTGCAAATAAGTAGTAATCTTGAAAAGAAAAGGAAAAGTAAAATATACAATGGGCAACATACATTTAATTGTTAGGTCCTGGGTTGACGTGTGTGTACGTATATTTGTTTCAGTGCAGATATTCCAGTCAACAAACAGAAGCATGGCCTCTGTACCAGCAAGTGGGCCCACAACAAAGGACCTTTCTTACAATGATATAATTGAATTAAAACAAAAGGATGAAATAATACTCATCGATGTACGGGAGCTATCAGAGATTCAAGAAACAGGGAAACTTCCTGGAAGTGTACATATACCACGTAAGTTTTTATGTTTTCACTTAAGTCTGGGGTAGGCAACTCACTTTCAACCATTCCAACATAAGAGACAGGACAGTACACATTTGTGGGTCCGAATTAATTGTAGATTGTAAGGGGGGAGGGACTCATTTAATGTGTCAGTATTAATGGACACATCCCTGTGGATACAGATGTGAAGTACACCATAGATGAACATCTTATGTTGAAGAAAAAAGGCCTAGCAAAACTTAGAAATTAGCAAGGCTACAAAGGGTGTACTGCATGACATGGTACACAGATACTACCAAGGCATTCTTTACTTCAAAAGGTCATGTGGTTTCATGGTACATGCATAAATATAATTCCATTTATGCTTATCATTTACACCTATATGAAAAGACTGGGCCTCCCTGTAGTGACGTTCACAAAACTTGCAAATGCTCAGCAGCATTATGTGTACGTCTCTTACACTGAATTTCACTTGAATCAGACAATAAATTGTGCTGCTTTTCACAGAATTCATAATTGCTCAGTACATTTTTTTGAACATCTCCTGTACCAAATTTTACCGAATTTTACCCTATATGGGTAAAATTTCAAGTAAGTATGACTTCAACTGCACCAATTTCCATGAAACTCACAACCGCTCAGACGCATAATGTGTACATCTGTACAGAATTTCACCTAAACCCATGAAGACGTATGGAAAGTGCAATGGGAAATACGTGTATGCCCTTAAGTATGACCGTCAGTGAGCTGATTTTCACAAAACCCAAGCTTGCCTGACAACTTTTTGTAAAGAACTCCAACACTAAATTTCAAAAAATCTAACAAATGGTTTATTTGCTAATACTAGCTTACACATGGACAAGCAGCCATGGTCTCCACATACAGCATTCACTGTTTTTACTTTGCAAGAGTGCCAAAAAATTATATATTCATGTACAAAAGGTCTCCCTTATTCACTTCAAATACATCCTAGATGATGGACTTTCATCACAGAAAGGCAGATATTTCTGTACGATATGTAGAAGAAAGTATGGGAAAACAAATATAAAAAACTATGAAAATTAATGATGAAATAGATTGGTTATAAAAACAAGGTATTAAATGAAATAATTTTCTGAGCAACTTATGCTTGCCTTTCACGTAAGTTCAACTGGAACAATACTCGTTTACATTCCTTGGCTTCAACCAATACTGTTTATTGCTTAGATGGCAGCAATACTAGTACTGCAACTGCATTACGAATTTTAAATACATTTAAAGTTGTGCCCATGCCATAGTACCATACTGTGAAGGTATATGGAAGGCATGGGGTTAAAGTTTCATGCATTCTTAACTTTGGAATTACATGGAAGAATCAGCTGCACACTGTGGTTTTAGCCCTGGGGAGAAACCACGTTACCATCTGTCACTAGGAGGCCAGATGAGTTCCACACTCAATCTGGATGCGACAGTGAAAAGAAAACCCAACAATCCAGCCTCAAACCAGTTAGTTTACTGATTGGCCTATCCTTATTCTTTTCATGTCAACATGTACCCCATTATTAGTTCCATATTTTGAAGAATGTATGAATAGATGGCATGAATCCAGCTGGGTGTACTTTGATTCACTTAGTTAAAATTTAACTTTTATTGTAGTTGGGGAAGTGAAGAATGCACTTCAGCTACTGTCTCCAGCTGACTTTCTAAAAAAGTATGGTATCGATAAACCAAAACTTGATGCAAATCTGGTATTCTCGTGTCGTTCTGGAAAGAGAAGCAGAGATGCAATGGAAGCTGCAGCATCCATTGGTTTCCTCAAGTAAGTTCAGGCTTCTTACCGTCCATCAATCATCACATCACAAGATGTTTGTTTACATTTGCTTATTTAATTACCATTTATCTGTTAAACTGTGGTGGAATTTCAAGAAATCTGTGCAGCAGGGTAGTCCAACATCTTCAGCATAATCAATCATACGGACACAAGACAATTTTGAGCATTGTGCATGATATTTGCTATCTTGTAAAACTATGTCAGATTATATGAGTGTATCAGTATGATTCTTACATTTTGAAGCCTGGAGGCTTTAGTATTAATACACTTATTGCTGTAACAGGGCTGTACCAGTGTAAGTTTCAAATACAGTGGAGGATTTTATATAATACAGTACTACTTTTTGGCACAGTAATGGATGGGAGTGGCATTGTGTACATTTCTTCAAAACATGAAAGTAGCACAAAATAAATCTGATCACCAGTGAGGAGTTATAAAATAGAAAAAGTACAAGATGAGTATGAGACTCTAAATATTTTTTGAACTAAAATTTTATTTTTACTTACTAATTGGACATCTGTGGGTGATGTTTCATTACCATGAATTAAAATATGGATGCCAGCTGCTCCTCTAGAACTGTGATATTTAAAATACCACATCCCTGGAATATGGTATGTTAGCACTGATATTAAATATGCCCGGTAACGGGTAGGAACTCTCTTTGGAGATAGTCGTACTTCAGGGCACAGAGCCCCTGCTGACGTGAGCTACAGGTCCTCCTGGCCCGGGAGGTAGTACCTGTTAAGGGCCCCATCCTCAGGGATATGAGGGGGCTGGATGGGAGTCCTTAGCCATGGTGAAGGCAACCGATCTAGGGGAGAAAACCCTATACAAATCCTGGCCTCCCAGGCTGGGGGTTTGTCATGGGGCCAGCTTCTCCACACAGTAAAAATCATCTTGCTAAAAAAGCTCAGCGAGGAAGAGTAAGAAATCATGGATGGACAACCTTAGGACGACCAAGGCATGTTAAAAGGATAAGAAAAGAACTGTTTGACACAGGGACATGGAATGTTAATACAATGCTGAAAGCCAGGAAGATGCAAGAAATTGCGGACCAAATTGTGGGCTCCCAAATACAAATAGTTGCACCTCAAGAAATAAGATGGAGAGGACATGACTTAATAAAGAAAGATAAATATTCCATATATTATAGCTGTAATCCCAACGTCACAGGCCAAGCTGGAACAGGTTTTATGGTACAAAAATCTGCAATGAATAAAATACTAGGTTTTGAACCAATTTCTCATCGCATATGCAAATTAAGAGTAAAAGGAAAATTTCACAATATGACTTGCACTGACTGAAGATAAAGAAGAGGAAATTAAAGAGCAGTTTTACAAAGAATTACAGAGTACTCAGGATAGAATACCAAAACATGATGTAATAATTATATTGGGCGATATGAACGCCATACTAGGGAAAGAAAAAGTATTTAGTCAAGCAATAGGCTGTCACACTTTACACAATGTATCTAATGAAAATGGAGAAATGGTGGCAAATTATGCTATCAGCAATAATATGTTTTTAGTAAGCACCAACTTTCAGCATGAGAAAATTCATCTGGGCACGTGGATATCCCCTGACCAACAAACAGTAAACCAAATCGACCATGTTATGGTTAGTAAAGGAAAAATGAGATTAATACATGATCAAAAAGAGGTTATAACTGTGATTTGGACCATTTTTTGATACAAATCAAAATCAAACAAAAGCTAGTAACAGACAAAAATAGACAGGCCCTAAAATATAAATGGGATAGACAATCATTAAACCAAAAGGAGAAAATTGGCCAATACCAAGAGAAAATACAATCAGAGTTGCAAGAAATGGGAGAGGAAACAGATATTAATCAAGACTGGCAAAATTTGAAACAGATGATATTAGAAGCGGCTAGTGAATTTAAACTATCTAAAGATTCAAAGAATACTAACAATTGGTGGGACGATGAATGTAAGGGAATAATTCAGGAAAAGAATGACGCAAGGAAAAAATGTTTAGTAAGAAGAACAGAACAAACCTGGATAATTATCAACAAAAAAGAACAAAGGCCAATAGAATTTGTAGAAGAAAGAAAAAAGAATGGCTAGATAATAAAATTAAGGAGATAAATGAAATAAATAGAAACAGGGATACAAGAAAACTCTATAAAGATGTTAGAAATTTATCTAAAGCAACCCTCTGTAATGACACTAGTATGTAAAGATAAAGATGGCAATATATTATCAGAAAGAAAACAAATACTGGAAAGATGGCAACAATACTTCACAGAATTATTAAATCCTGAGATAGAAAGAATAAATAATATAGAAATACATGTGAACTTAATAAATAATCTGGAACAGGATGAGCCAACATATGAAGAAATAAACGAAATAATAAAAAATCTGAAATCCAATAAAGCTGCTGGTCCTGATGATATATTACTGGAATTCATAGAAAATGGCGGTTCCCCACTAAAACAGAAAATATACCAATTAACCCTTTAAAGACGAAGCACATCTGTTTTATATAAGGACTCAGTGCGTACCGCAAGGTAAACACTCCCCACTTCGGTTATAAAAACCAGTCTCTTAATGTTTCATAAGGCAAAAGTTGCTGTTTGTTCTGAGATCCATACAAAACACATAAACGCAATGTGGGCACCACATAGAATCTTTTAATGTTAAACCTGGTCATATGTGAAGTTACTGCTAGGCTTTAAAATGTTAATAGTGAAGATATGGAAACAAGAAAAAGTACCATCTGAATGGACAGAGGGAATCCTATGCCCAATATACAAAAAAGGAGATCATAAACAATGTAATAACTATAGAGGGATATCCCTACTGAATATAACATATAACATTTTTGCTATATTATTATACAACAGGTTAAGTGAGATAATTGAACCAGAAATATGAAATTACCAAATGGGATTCAGACCTAATAGATCAACAATAGATAATATATTTATTGTGAGACAGATTTATGAGAAATGCTACAAATATAATATTGAATTACATAACATATTTGTGGATTTCTCACAAGCCTTTGATACAGTTAATAGAGATGTAATATATAACAGCCTAATCAAACACAACGTCCCAAATAAATTGATCAGTCTAATAAAACTAACATTGCAATAAACCAAAATGAAGTTGAAAGTTAATAACAGCTATTCTGAATGGTTTGAGATGAAAACAGGGGTTAGACAGGGAGACCGACTATCGGCTTTACTATTTAGTGTAGTGTTGAATTCAGTAATGGACAATTTAGAAGTCCGAGGAAACATAACCACAAGATTAAAGCATATTTGCGCTTATGCAGATGATATTGTAATAATTGGAAGAACAAAGCAAAGCTTAATTGAAACCTTCTGTAAACTCAAAAAGGAGGCACAAAAAGTTGGCTTAATAGTAAATAACAATAAAACTAAATACTTACATTGTACCAGGAAAATAATCCAGCCAACCTATATAGATACAGGAGAGGGACAGTTTGAACAAGCAAATTCATTTAAATACCTGGGAGCAATGGTAAATACTGACAACACTATTGAGGAAGAAATTAAAGAAAGAATTGTAGCAGGTAATAGAGCATTCTATGTTCACAAGAAATTATTCACATCGAAATTAATATCCCGAAACGTCAAATTACAACTCTATCAGATGATGGCAACTGGAGGATTAAAACTAATCAAGAAATTAAGTAATTAAAGGACAAAACGTAATTGGGTTTATTAAAATGCAAGGATTAAGTTGGTTAGGCCACGTCGAATGCATGGCTGATGATAATAGTGTTAAAAAGATCAAGAGATGGAAACCCATGTCGAAAAGACCAATTGGAAGGCCTAAGACATGTTGGGAAGATGACGTTTTGGAGGATATAAAAAGCATGAAAATATGTGATTGGAAGAATGTAGTACAGAATAGAGACAGATGGAAGAAAGTGGTTGAGCAAGCCAGAACCTTGTATAGGTTGTAGTGCTTTATAAGAAGAAGAAGATATTAAATATGGCTATCAACCTGTAGTAGCAGGTTTAAGATCCCCAGTTCCGGGCAACAATGGCTAATGGAGGGGTCGTGATGATGATGTGTTCTTATGTGTGATTTGTGTCCAATATGACACGACTGCTGCGCAATCATGTATTAATGCAGTGACATGTTTCGTATCCTCAGCCGATATGCTACATCATGGATCAGTGAAATGTATATAAATGTTATCTGTGATGGGAAAACTGCACACCCCCCATGTATCTGAATTAGGCGACATACTTTTGTAAGATTGTGAGCAACAACAATTGACCCACAAGCCACATGTAGCTTGCAAGATGGAGTGTCCTGTTGTAGTGTACACAAAAGAGGTTGTTACACCAAGAAAGGAAGGCTTCATACCGAATATACATACGTTACTAGTCTGGTTATGAAATAATGACAGGTACAATGAACAGTCTTTGGTAGATTTCAAGAAATGTGTCAATTGCGTGACATAACACCATCCCAGATAATAAGAAGTGTCTGGTATGTGAGCTTGTTCCTATTTACATTCTCATGATGGTGGGTGTATTAACCCTGCACGTGGGAAAACTCCTCTAGAAATTCAATTTATATATTTAGGCAACAAGGAAATTTACTGCATTTGTAAGACATGCTGCATAATCTGTTTTATTTTCCACAAAATGCCATTTACTTTATAATTGTATTTTTTCTGTTCAAATAGTACACTTTTTTCATAAACCATGCACTGAAATTTATATGCTCACCCTGGTAGGATAAAGGTTAATTCTACACAGAACTTCAGGCATCTATAGCAAACATAACAGCAATGCTTGTCACAGCCTCACATGGTCATGCAAAAATCTGCATACGTGTCTGTTACAGTAAAATTCCTTTATACAGTCAAAGGGAAGGTTATGATTTTGAAATGGCATATATAGCCTGTTAACATGTGCATTTGAGAGTCCTGCTGCAGCAAGACAGTGTCCACCAAGAATACATTGCATAGGGATTCAGTGGTGAGCAAGAATGTGACTGTTACATTTACGTTATATTAATGCCTGTAATTTGTGCCAATTTTCAGTTCACGTCATTATGCTGGTGGGATCCTCGACTGGCAGAAACATAATCCTTCTTAATGTACTTTTATTCTCAAGATCAACAGTGCAATACTAAATCTACTAGTGGCAGACATGTGAAGAAATAGGAATCATTACTATTTAAATGTATAAAATAGTAAATTACAACCTTACTAACTCAATTTTCTAAATGATACTTTTCTGTTATATGGTATTATTGGAGGAAGAATATTAAAAATTATTAAAAAGTATTAAAACTGTTATGCATCTTGTTGCAAATACTGCTTGATCTTAAATGTATTATACAAAGTTATAATGACCTCAGCAGCAGAATGGAAATTGCCCTTTTGCAGTGAATGTGATACTAAAAGTTATTAAAATATTTTATGAGGGTTGTTCATAAGTGATTGGAACTTACCTGCAATAAAAGCCTGACACTGATGACAGCTGCAGTATCACACCACAGCACACTCCACATACTCCCCCCACCACTGTCATCCTTCTGGTAACTTTTTCATGGCTGAAGCATACCAGCCTTTCAGGATAGCATACACTGATTCCCAGACACCATTCTGTAACCTGTCACTGTGCAGGAATTCTCTATCACACAATAACTCCATCTTGTCAAACAGGGCATAATCTTAGGAACAACGCAGGTGAATATGACAGATGTTGTAAGACAGTGGACCCATGGGATGTCAGTGTTTCTGTCGTCTGACAGTTGGTGGTGGGCCTGGCATTGTTATGCAGCAACAACATTTGCTGTGTCCATTTCTCTTTGTGCTGTTGCTGGATTCTGCTGTGAAGGTGAATGAACTGGGAAATGAGTGTGCTGCATGACATATATGAAGGCTTATGCTGCCACCACGTGTGCAGGTGTTCTACTAACTGAAGTCTATAAAGTGTGGGATATAGCAACCACCCAGTTGCCAGCTATCATGCAGTGTTGCCGATAGTCCCAAACAATTGTGAACGACCTTCATAATATACAAATGCACTAGCCTGAAAAGTAAGTATGAACTATACAACAAGTGGTCCTGGCCAGACATTTGAAAGCATACTTTCTTAGGCAATATATGTTATAATGTAACCATATAATACAGTACTCAGATACAGATTCTGTCTCTGCTAAATTCACATGATATAACCTCAAAGTGATGCACCACTACTGTGTTTGTAATTGTTGACGTATGACATTCATACATAATTTGCACAAATGGGTATTATCTACAGTCGAACTCTGTTATAACGCCATGAAAGGGGCTGAATATTTTGTGTCGTTATAAATGAGTGTTGTTAAAACTGAGCAGAACAATGTTACGGTTAACGGTGAGAAATTAATTGGTACCACAGAATACCTGATGCTATAGATGAGGTGTCATATAAACCAATGTCATTATAACTGGGTTCGACTGTATTTTCATACAAAATTTCATATACCTATCTCAAATGATCCATCAGTACTGCCTAACTGCAAGGAAAAGATACACTCTGGAAACGACATCAAGAAATTACAAAAATGTACGCCACCCAATTAACAACAGAATTGACTAAAAGTATCTCACATCAGACGTCATATTCAGAGTCCCTGTTCTTGTCTCACATATCCGCTAGTATGCTGTCTTCTGGTTACTGAGCAGTACTGCTACCAACAGCTCATTGACAGATGAATCTGGAATGCTAAATACTTCTGGAGCCATTTCTTAGAAGACTATAAAACAGGAAGTTAACTACAAGAAATGCAAAATCTTCATTCTGCATTTTGCAATCCCATTCAGTTAAAAGTTCTTTATTTCATTCTTCCTGTAAAGCATTCCTAAACTGGATAGTAAAGGGGCGTTAAATTGGTCAAGCCCATCAGAGGCATGCTGTAGGTATGAAAGAATTCATACGGAAGAGGGATGTTTGGTATGACTCCACATCATGGCAAGAGTACTTTCACATTCATGTTTTGAGTAACGATGGGCTTGAAACAATACGCATTAAAGTGCAAGTTTTCTCACAGCAATGTGGATGAAGTATCAGTTCTTCTGGAATGTGACCCTGTGTCACAAGGTATTTTGTTCCTATGTTTTGAGACCACGTAGTGGTCAAAGTCAGGAACTAAATATCCACTGATGCTTCACATCCCATAAGAAATGATACCTCAAATCACGTTTGGGAATATACTGTTGGTAAAAAAAAACAAGCAGGTAGAGGGAAAAAATTAATGTAAAGTCACTCAATATTTGGACAAACACACCGTATTTACTCAAATATAAGATGACTCAAATCTAAGACGACCCCCGAAAAATAAAACATTGCCAAGAAAAAATATTCAGCTGGGAATAACAGTGACACTAACGCTTTCTCATGGGTAAGAGTGCAGTATTAGTTATGACACTTCCTGTTAAAACAAGTAACTTTTGGCAGTCTACTCCTGTACAGAACTTGTAAATTGCATTTTTCTTAGTTGTGACACTTTAAAGCCTGATTCAAACCAAGGCGGTATATGGGAGCAGTAACGGGATGATAAACTAGCAGTACAAGTGTACTTACACTGGCAAGGCGGTATTGTTTCTTGGCATAACATAGTGGTCATTGCCTTGTGCTACTCTTGCGAACATGTATGTGCCATCTGAAGATCTGTTGGTATTAGAGGCATTACACGTAACGTTTTGCCTATCTCATCCCATATTTTATCCTTCTTTTTTTGGTTTTTATAATCAGGTCTTACCATACCGTATAAGATGGGATATTCCTTAACGCTTAGTCATTTTTATTTTCAAAATGTGAATTTCAAACCTCCAGACACGCAAAACACAATGCAAACTGTATGAAGTCATGTGCTAACTTCAACACGGTACGTGGGAGAATGCAGCATGCTGCAGTACAGAAAAATACCTCAACAGTACCACTGTATCATGGCGGGATATTGCGGTCAGTGTGAGCATTGCCATTTAAAATCCAAGGAGTAACATATAGCATTCCATTACCACTCCTGCGTACCACTTTGGTTTGAATCAGGGTTTATTCTATACTAACGATTATTCATAATGTAGTGCTTTGCAATACGAAGCTTCATGGTAAATCCCAACAGTGTCCAAACCCCACCCACCAGATCTTCCTCGCTTGCTCGCGTGACCACTCCGATCCATGGTGACTACCGCTCCTTGCAACCAATCAGTGTAACTGGTACTCAAGTGTAGTGCAGGCGGGGATGGTAACATGTACCCCAAACTTTGCAGCACTACAATAACATACAGTTTGTACTTCTCCAGTTTAATGTTATAAATAATTCACAAATGTTTTCTTTTCATTCAAATACATTTAAACAACTTTAGGCATGCTGTGTTCTCTCTTTCATCAACACATGACGATTTTGCAATGCAGGCCTTGGTTTAGCTCGCCACAGTCCCGTGCAGAGCGATCCAGTGTGGCATGGACAGTTACAATGTGGTCTGGTTTGGCGCTTCATATGCAAATTTAAGATGGCCTTACATTTTTAAGCACCAAATTTAGGAAACCATCCTCTTATGTTTGAGTAAATATGGTATTCATGATACATGACTCCATCCTAACCCAGGTATTTGTTCCATTTAGGTCAGCTTTACGGAAGTTTAGCTCACATCTTTGCCTTCAAATCACAATTTAAACTCAACAAGGAATTAAAACATATCCTGAGCCACTATTCAACACTCTAAATACAGATACCATAACACAAATGTCTGTACAAAAATTTTATGTATGTACTGCTAACATACAAAATATTCAGCCATACTGAAATTTCATTTATATATAAATGATGGAGACTTCAACCACTCACTTTTGCGCATTACCTTTCTCAGTAGCCACTTTGCTGTTAACCATTTCTTTAAACTGGCTTAATATCCTGTACTCTCGTTTCTGACGTTCATCCTTACTGAACATAGTTAGGGCACGCTTTTCATCAGCAGAATATATCTGGTTCTCCTTACGGATACGCACAGCCTCCATGCGACGATGTCTACAAAATGAAAAGAGAATCAAATACAGTTTGTGACATTTGAAGTACTCATAGGCATCAATTATGGTGCCTGCTGCCTTCTGAAACATGACAATGTGTAGTCTGGTAGATGTGTACTGACATTTCAGGGGATCCTACTGCCTCCATCATCATGCATTTTCTATCTAACTACATGGCATCATGTCCCAGAAGACAGCAATTTTCAAATAACATTCCTCTAAAGAAAGAAACTACTAGTATGAGACATGTTCTATAAAATGGGACTTCATCAGTATGACTGTACATGTACAACATACCATTTTCTTTCTAAAACCTGAATATCTTAATCATTATAGTATAAAAAAGTTACAAGAAGAAAAAATGTACACAGAGTTTACACAAAGAAAATAATGTCTACACATCAACATGTTTTTAAATGAAGTGACAAAATAACTGAAACACGCAGAAGGAGAAATAAAACATAGAAAATCTCTCCACCAGTTAAAGGTTTAACTTTGTAAGGGGTAAATGAAGTAGCAAATCATCTCAAATAACTATAAATAAGACAACCAGATGATGATTCAAAAGAAATGTAACAAGTTCATCAAAAATCTAAGGACCTGGGGGCCATTTATGATTCCTAAATTCTTTTAAATTCTTCCAAGCCTGTAGGTGTGCAACAGAGTTTGCATGTTACCATTATGTCATATGGCAATCAGTCTTCATGCAAAACTGTTGCTACTAAAGATGGCAAGTACCTATATGCAATGTGAAATAAGGTCTTCGCTCTTTTGGGATGTTACACAGCATTGATTGGTACTTAGTTACCGACGTTGCAGGACAACTTATCAGTCATATTTCCAAGGGTCAACCAGTCCAAGAAGTCTTGGACTGCTTGACTGATAGGCTGTCCTGAAACGCAGGTAACTAACTACCAATCAACACTGGGTAACATCCCAGAACAGCACAGATGTCAATGTAAAATAACCTCAAAACTTTAGTTTCATTGTCATATTTTTAATTTTTATCCCACAAATAATGGTTCACAAAGAAGTTGGTGGTGTGTTCATGATATAATAACATGCCAAATTTGAAATGCCTACACATTATGGAACATTAACTCTTGTTGTAAAATTGAAAAGTAAAAACACATCCTATGTAGTCAGCATATTAGTGGTTTATATTCTATTTGTTACGTTCGTTTTTATTTCTATTAGGTAGTAGTCTCAAAAATTCCTGAAGCTGCATAAAAATGAAGTGTGCTACAATATGAACCTTCAAGTACTGATTCTAGAATAAGCTAATCTGATGTCTAGATTTTTGTCTGCAAATGCACCAAGCAGCTACAGGCATGTTAACAAAACAGTGACAGGACTTGCTTCAATAACCAAGCCATAAATGAAGCAAGATTTCAGGTTTCTGCCATGGTGCAGGTGAGGCCTTTACTCTTCTGGGATGTTACACAACAGCTCATGGACTGCTTGACCCTTGAAGATGGAACCACAGACTGGCAGTACCAAAACTTTGGTAAACAACAACCAAAATACACTGTGTAGCATCCCAGAATGACAAAGGCCTTGCTGCAACTTACGGGGATAATTATACAGAATTTAATTCAACAATTGCACAATCAACCATAAACAACCATCTGTCACTTTACTGTGTACCTCCTACATGTTTCAGCCTTTATATGGCAATCCTAAGGAAGGTCTCAAAGGAATACAATAATGGCAGATTCGGTTAAAGATGTGCATATGTGGAGTCAAAGATACACTCTATCCAATTAAAATTTCTAATATTTAAAATATAAACCAATTACAAATATTTTTCATATAAATGTTTTACACTTCATGTGAACATATATCATTGCTGACAAACATCTATTGAGTATATCATCTTCACTCTGGTGGAGTTATCCTGAAAATAATTAATTAATAATGTAACTTCCTTTAGTTTTATGTATGTGATGGTAAAATTATAGTAGTTTAAGTGCATTGAGTGTACATACCCTGTGTTGTCAGTAGGTGCTTATGCCATGGTGGTTCATTGAGTACTGAAACTGTGTTTGTGCTAGGGGTAGTGTTGTGGTAAGGTTTGTTTCTTCATTTGCATGTTCTAGTGGAGTGTTATATAATAGTTCATAGCAGGGGTTCAGAATACATGTGTTTTGTTTGTTGAAATGTAATGATATGCCATTATTTTATTCCTTTGAGACCTCCCTGAGGATGGCCTTTTGAACGCTCAAACACGTAGGCAGCACATAGTAAAGTGACAACTGGTTGTTTATTTTTGACTGTGCAATTGTTGAAATAAATCCTGTGTAATAAATCTGCTGCACAGAATATGGAAAACATTACATTTACGTGACTGACTTAACTACAAGGGCATGAAAAATAAACATGAAAATGAGACATTATTGGAAACACATTCCTTACCTGCTCCCGCTCATAACATAGCCAACAGATTCAAAAGCTGCTATCTGGTCTGATGTAAGACCTATTTCTCCTCTTCTTGGAATACGTTTTCCCTCTGCCACATATGCTGCCATGGCAGCACCTTCTCCAGGCAGGAGAGCCTTCCCATAATCTTTGGTAGAGAGAGTGACATGCTGCTTCTGCACTGGTCCTAATATACCATCTTCATCTTCTGAGCCAGAGCATTCAGCTTCTAAAAACAGGAATAGTCAAAATAACTATTCTGAAACCAAATCAATGGTTTCTTGCAGAAAATCAGAATACACAATTTTCTGGTCAGCATTTGTTGTTATATTTAAGAAATTATTCTACAGAACACAGTGTTTGTTTGCTGTGTTAAGAGTTCAATGGTTGCATGAGTAAGGATTTCTACTCTGCTATTATATAACTGAACAACTGCATGAAAGGAACCTTATTTACAAGCAGTCTACTGGGGAAAAAATATATACAACCCATCTATATACATGCACCACAAATCCAAATTTAAATACCATAAAAGCATTCAGAACAAATCCAAATTAAAATATAGCAGTTAACAGCAATTAAAATGAAAATGGTTGTGTATGTCTTTAATGGCACTCGCCAACAGCTGCAAACAATTACTATAGTGTCTGCTTATTGTTCATTCTTATTTAACCATGCTACTTATCCTACACAGTTCATTTAACACCAGCATAAAACAAACGTAATTTCTGATATATAATATTACATCAATTTAGGTGGAACACCTACAGGTTCACAAAATCCTCAGAATCATGACTTCTTTAGTATCTCAATGCTGTTAATGTTAGAATAAAAATAATATATATAGCATGAGGGTGAACCAGGATTTTAAAATCATCACAATGAATTGAATTAAACACTACTATACAAGTCCACATCGTTCACCATGACTGTCATTTCCTTTCATGTAACATGAACATGAAAAGTTATAACCTGGGAAACAACTTACTGTTTTTCTCAACCCACACCTCCACCCCTTCAGCTTCCTCTGAAGAACTTGATGAACTACTTGACACCCGTTTCTTTTTCTTCTTCTTTGACTTTTTATCCTTTTTAATCCTCTTGTGTGAACTTTCCTGAAATAATTTTAAGTGCCAAATTGACATAATACCACAGATTTGATTTCACAGTCGCACAAACACTGCTGCATATTATGTACAGCTTACTATTATGCCCCAGCAAATAAACACACAAGCACTAATACTGTCATGACAAAAGTACAGTAATGACAATCAGTTACCCCAGACTGTTAAAACAACTGTTCCTCTTGTCCACTAGCATAACCTAGAATCCTCCCACCATTTTCAAACATGTTGACATTCCCACTCTTGTCTGACCACAGGGTTGGCAAGATGTAAATGTATCTTCGCAAAACAGTATTCATGATCCCAAATTAGCCAGGCATTGCACATCATATCCACTTACAGGACCTCAGCCTCCCCTTTGCATATCTGCAAGGTGGGTAGGGGTGTGATCAGGGGCTGGAAGAGTAGGTAACACAAGTAGTACTGGCAATCCATTCATGGACAAAGGCAGGCTGAGGACTTTCTCAAAAGACCCTCTGCTAAAAGAGCTAAAGAACTATTCCATCTAAGCTGAAACCAACCAAGAATATTGACTGGGCTGCTAACAGGATGCTGTCACTTAAACAACCAGCTATTCAAAATCAGACTGATACACAGTCCCAGATGTAGCAGATGCAAAGAGGTGATTGAAATATCCTCACATGCTCTTTGCAAGTGTAAGGCATTGGCTACAATAAGATTTAGGCACCTGTGTCAGTATTTTATGAAACCAGATGACTTTGAGGAGGATACTGCACTTTGTACAGGGTGCACGAATGCTGAAATCGTGAGCTAAAGGGCTGCACAAAAGATTGATAATACTTGAAATGCACGGGTCACTATAATGCCTGCCCCTCTGCATTCTATTCCATTCTGCTGTATCCATGATCCCATGCAATGATGAAATTATACACCCACTTTTCAGTAAGAATTCAGGGATGTCAACTTTACTTGAAAGCTCACATTTTCATCCTGACACTGTCGATGCAGGTACGGACTGCTCTAGAAATCGGTACACTCCAGTATCAACACTCACGTTACTTGTAAATGTAAGGCTCTCTGGTTGGTTTGTTATGTCTACTTTACATTAATTCTCTTTGATGGCGGAAGAGAAAAAAGTTGTCCCCATCCACACCATGAAGGCATGTATGGGGAGCAGAGGTATAGTTACACTCACTCCTAACCTCAGCATTAGATGCATGTCAGTGGTCAACTTCACACCCCAGCCCTTTACCTCTGAGAAAGAACAATGGCACCCATTGAATAAGAGGATGGGAGAGCCCCAGAGCCAGTCTTAGCATTTTGGAGAAGAGAATACTCTGTTGCCTCTGCCAGGATTCAAACCCTGCATCGTCCAGGCCACAGCCTAGTTGCTTCAGCAACTAGGCTGTCCCTGCTCCTATTCTAAGTAAAGAAAGAGTGACATACACACATTCTTTATACTGTTCACATGTTTCTACATTTTAAGCATGAAACATGTTATACAGTGCAGAGATCATGTGATCAAAAGCAAAAGTTGTCACACACATCATGTCACGTCACTTCCTGTTCAAGAGAGGTAAATCCAATATTATTAATGATCTTCAACAATCAGACATGCTCAGAAAGACATATTAATGTCCCGAAAAGTCAGAATACACACCGAACTTGTGTGCAATATCTTGGAACAGACAAAAAGAGTACCCCTGTTTTTACTTTACAGCATTCAGCCATCCAATACAGCCTTTACTTTAACAATTTTGTTACTGTTCATATTTGTTCCATGTGGTATCAGATTTCTATGCATTACCTTACAGCATGAACATGGGGGAAATACAGAGAGGAAGACACCTCCCATTGTTTGCTCTGAATTCTTACCTCTTGCAAATGAGAACTACACATGCCATAAGAACAGCCAACACCAACAGGCTGTGGAAGTACCAAATATGTATAGTTTAAACATGGTAAGATGTAAATTATTTAGTCAACTGACAATTTTCTTTTTTCCCTGGGTGCTTCCAGAAAATAACTGTTAACACATCACCTTTGGGTAAGCCATAACTACTTTCTCATTGTATCAAATTCTGTACCAAACACT
Organism: Coptotermes formosanus; assembly: GCA_013340265.1. NCBI lineage: Eukaryota > Metazoa > Arthropoda > Insecta > Blattodea > Rhinotermitidae > Coptotermes > Coptotermes formosanus. The sequence continues at coordinate 1,345,117 of BLKM01000329.1, read as the reverse complement.
AAATAAATGACTTAAAGCTGATTCATGACATAACGTAATTTCAACTTACTGCTCAATCTGCATTCCAACTTATCTGATAATGCAATTTAATTTACTGCTAGTTAATATTTCACAACTTTTCTGTAAATTGACTTTACTGATTACAGATGACCACTTACTTTCTTCTTTTTATTTGACTTTAACTTCTTCTTCTTTTTTCTTTTTGGTACAGATATATCTGAGTCACCATCCCTCTTTTTCGCGTGTTCTGCTGTTGTCGAACCCTCCTCATCAGAACTAAACAGCAACGAGCAATACGGTAACTCATTTCTAAACACAACAGCTAAAAGCAAACTATCACAATTCCAAATCTAATTGAAGCACAACCACACTGATTACAAACCACAAACAGAAGTTATATTTGGTAAGATGGTAATTATGATAATGGTGAATGATACATCTGCAGAAAGATGTGGCCTTCTACATCTCTGTGTGGACCTAATCCAGAATATAGGAGCTAATCAATAACACTCTTCTGCCAAACTGGGGAATACCGTACATGCACGAACACACTGGAACACCATTATGTTTGTAACAGGAGCAACACTTATAGCTGAACATATCAATATTAACATATAACATAATATACACATTCTGTTTTACTGTGTAAAATTTGTGTTGAAAGTAATATCAAACAGGGTTACCAGCAGACACGAACTGTTAATGTTCATGGCATTTACAAAGGGGAATAGTGGTAGTGCCCAAACAGCTTAGGTTGTGTCACCTCACATCATAATGCGTTACTATTTTTGTCAAAGGTGACCATCTGCCAACAAAATGAAACCTCAGAGCAAAAACTTTGGCGCAATTAATATTTTTGCTATAGCACAATTTCTGCAAATAAAATTAGTCCTGAGAACGCGTAATTTGTCATTAAACTGAACATCCAGAATCTGAACTCCATGGATTACTATTTATTTTTCATTTTTATGTCTCCTGCATGTCAACAGAATTAATTCTGCATGCCTAATGTTACTAATATGAAAACTCAAAGCCCAACTTCCCTCAGTATCCAAGAATGAAATGAAACCTCAAAACCTACCATTCATATTATAAATACTTTCGTTCAAGTTCAGTTTTTCAATAAAATTAAACCTGATTAAAACCTAACACTCACCACTAAACTGAAAACTAAAAGCCAACCTCCACAGATTACACTATATTTATATTTTTAATGAAACCAGCATAGGAATAAAATGAAAACTGAATGCCTAATGTTCGTGTAACAAACTTGAACAGCACAGACCAACGTCCATGAATTACTAATCTCTTCTTTTGTCCCAATACCACACAGCATAACATTCGTGGTTTTGTCTTGCATCTTTGGTCCCATGACAGTCTTGTGTTAGAAATCGTGATATTAATGGTGTCAAAAGCATAAACTTCAAGCATTATTATACTTACATTACCACTTCATAGACATACAATGCTTTACATAATAACATTATTACATGGAGTTCCTGAACAAATGTTTGCATGAAAATACATTTGCGAACAATGACAAGGGATTCAAGTATTATGGGCTAAATCGCATATTTATTGTTTGGAAGAGTAAAATGGCAACTGTGAATACTAACTCTTCGGAAACTGGAGGGGACTTCCCCCAAACTTGCATAACTCCTGTTAACCCAATTCTCTCCCGCTCTTGTCTGCGTTGATCCATGAAATCATCTTCTTGTCGATATCGATGTCTGTCCCTGTAATTGTGATAACCCTGTCCACCAGAATTTGGATGTTCAGCATCTGAGAATTTGTCGTGTGGCCACCGGTCCAACTGTCCATTGACATTTTGTTTGTCTTTCGCTCCTAGCCCTCTACTTTGTGACCCTTTATCAGTTCTACTACTGCGACATTTTTCTTTGTGCCTACTGGCACCGCTTGAATTGTGAGAAGATTCCACATCTCGTCCCATAACGTACTACAGATAGACAGGCCTAGCAAAACTCTAGCATTACATAATAAACAAACGCAACACACTGCATCACGCCACAACAGACTAACACTCAGCACCAGCCTGTACTAGATGATCTGTGGCACCAACTGTATACTCTGTGCCATGCCACCACAGAGTAAAGATTATAAATGAGTTGCAAACAGCACGGATTATTGCGATCGTATGAGAGAACGTGGCGCAGAACCGGTGTTCTCGCAAAGTGCTGTTGTGGTGGTGGTTGCATTACATCAAGACTGCATTTTTTAGAGTGCATATGGAATATATTACTGAACTGGGAAATTCTGCAGAGGTGAAAGCAGAAATGTTAGTCACTTCAGATGTGTTCAGTAATTTATAATTTAACGAAGGATGTCAGTTGTGGAGATGCATGACACATGAAGTGTGAGTTGGGATGTGTGAGGAAGGGGTTGTGACATCCTAATATCATGCTTGGGGCGAACAGGTTGTGTTGTCAGTATTACCAGTAAGGCCTATTAAATTGCGAATTTCGGTTGCAGTAACGATATTCTTAGGAGTCAAGTGTTGTCGCGTGGCTTTAATTGTAGCACCTATAAGGGGTGAAAGTTATATTTTATAGTATCTTAGTACGTGTTGTATTTCATGTGTGACTTAAGTGAACTCCCTCATGTTTGTCTGAATAAAGGTTGTGTAACATACTGGCGGGGGGGGGGGTAGTGGAAGGAGAAGTCCTTGGGACTGTATATTTGTAGTTATAGAAGACTGCATGTGGCAAAGATTGAATGAATCATGGATGTGAAATGTTAGGAAGGTGGTATAAATGAATGCTGTAAAAGATTTTGACCCAGATTAGTCAAGACTTGCTGCAGTGACCACCCAGCCTCATGTTCAGTGGGTGGTCAGGATAAAGTGCCTGGAGTGAAGCTGACCAGTCACCTGCACGTGATGTGGAGGTTATGAATGCATGGAACCGTATCTGTGCAGTGTAGTGTTAATCTAAGGGGTGACTTTACCTTCAGTTTTACTGCTTCACATTTTCTACCTTGATGTCGATAATGGCTTGCTTTTGTCAGTATATAAATAAATATGTCTTTTGCTTCTAATATAATGAACTATGGTATTAATTGTATTTTCAGATTATGTTGTCAGTGTGGTATAGCTATAGAGCCAAATCCTGCAAATATGTGTGTAGCATGCATAAGAACACAAGTTGATATTACTGAAGGGATCCCGAAGCAAGCAACACTGCACTTCTGTAAAGGATGTGAAAGGTAATGGCACACAAATTTGTCTTCCTCATCCTCTTTGCTGTATATCTGAATTGAAACCTTCAGCTACATTCAGACATGCAGTATTACAAATACATGATGTTGGTGCCTCACATTTAGAATGCAGAGAATTACACAAAATAATCATGTTCACCTTAAAAACAAATGTATGAACAATTATCAATGCACAATTGTATACAGAGTAAACTGCAGTAAACTGAAAAGCCAAATACAAATTTTCACACATCATAGAGTTACCATAAAGTGCATTATAGCTAACCAAGGAGAACCTAACTAACCCCACATTCTGCTGTATCACATACTGTATACAAACTAAGATGAATTTAACAAGTACAGTGTAGAAGGATTAAATGAATCCAGAAGTATCAGTATGCTTAATTCATCATTTAAAATCCATCTGTCACACAATAATCCCAAACTTTGTTGTTACAGTTCTAGTACAAGCCCAAAACTACCCAAGAATGATAAAATGGTAACTTCTCCAATTGTCAGCTTTGACCTGTCAAGCCATGTTCCCTTCCTCACACTTTGACAAGTATGATGGTTATTACTCACCTATCAGAAAGTATCATGATATAACTTGCCTTAGATAGTGCTGTTGCAAAGCAGAACTTGAAAATTGGAGTCTGCACCGCTTCCATTTTTCCATCGTAGTTGCTACATTATCAAGTCTGCTCTTAACTGCACTGTTATTAACATTACTTAGCTTTGTAAATTCCTGCAAAGAGATCCTTATTCCATGCCAGAGTAGCAGCACTGATCTGAAAGACTGTATTATGCCATTAATGATGCACAGTGCCCTGTTGCCAGTTCAGCAAAAATTAACAGGGACTTTTATTGGAAGTGTGTTGCCATGTTCCTCTCCTGTTGCATGTAGTGGAGTTCCCTGTCTAAATACAGACTTCTTTATAGGTATTATGATCCTGGCTTTCAGTGACACCAATATTCTTGTACTGCCCATTGCTTAAGTGAGTGTAGTCAACCTGCACAGCATGGGTGGTGGGTTGGGTCGGCTTTCCCCAGCATGAACCACTACCAAGGTCAGCTACAAACTTCACGATCAGTAACAGTGGCTGTTTGTTATGAGGAATGTTCATAGAATCAATATTGGCTTCCTTCAATGACCCTCCACCTCTGCCTCTCAGTTCAACCTTCTGTCATACATGTTGTACTAAACTTATCTGGTTTCAGCTACACTTATCTGTTAATACAAACAGAAAATATGTTTTGTGCCACCATAAGAAAACTACATCTTTTTGGTTAATTTTTAGATATCTTCAGCCACCATCTGAATGGATTGCATGTGCCCTGGAATCACGAGAGCTTCTGTCTCTCTGCTTGAAGAAGCTGAAGGGTCTTAACAGAGTAAAACTGGTTGATGCCGGTTTTGTATGGACAGAACCACATTCGAAAAGGATAAAGGTATGTTGTTAGACACAGTATTTTAAACTGTTAGTGTCATTACATTTCTCATTTCAGTATCTTCATAAATAAAACTGGCTAGAGCTTTATAAGCTATGAACTAGACAGCTGGGATTCGAGGATACCTTTTGTCAGAGTAGTACTTGTACCAATGAATACTGGGTATGTCTTATGGCAAAGCAGTCAGAGTGTAAAGTGAAAGACCCACCTTTCTGAAGAATAAAGGAAGCTGATGTCAATATCATACATTTCAGTAGCAGTGTCAGCATCTGAGTAACAGGCTTAACTCTACTGCTATCAACCACTGATTATTTTCACACTGATTTTTCTCAAGTGTATGATTTGAACCAGGGCTGTGGAGTTGGCACACAAAACCTTTGGCTCTGACTCCTCAATTTTTAAGTCTCTGACTCCAACTCCTTCACAAAAGCTCAGTATGTATTAATAATGGTAAACCTACTAAAATGGTATCATAAGACATTTCAACACTACCACGTGAATCATCAGGCTACTTTTTAGACCTATAACCCATATTTTAGTATAAGGCTAATGATTATTGTAGCTAATATCTATTCAAGATTTTATCTTGAGATTGGAGTCAGAGTCAGTACATTTTTACCGACACCACGAAAATTCCTTCTGACTCTGAATCCACAATTCCAACTCTGACTCCACAGCCCTGATTTGAACAACTAATGATGTCCTATACACCGTGGGATGAATGATTTGTTGGATGACCCATGGTATGCTTTAGAGGTTAAGCACGTTTTTGTACCTAAATACAAATGTATAAGATTATCGCCAAAATGTTACATTGTGTTCATTACAAGATGTTGAAAATGAAAATCATTTAGGCAGTTCTCAATCCTCTGTTTTGTCTCAGAAATTCAGCCATGCAGGATGGTACCGTATAGGTTTGGTACTGGACTGTTTTACAGAGGGGAACACCTTACATATATATTTTTGTACATGAAATGCCATCGTTGTTATATTTCTACTTTAAAGCGAGTAGTTAAAAGAGGCACACTTACAGCATTCTTCATGCTAAACTTCCCTGAAAAATACCTCATCACACAAAACATGAACATGAATGTACATATCTCCTGAAGTGTAATTATTATGTAAGATGTCCTGGTAGTGTGGTGAAATACAATGAAGACTAATTATTTCCCACATATAAATCAGTTCCAGTTTGAAATGAAATTTGAAGAACACTAAATTTGTCGGATTATATGTTGCTTATTTTATTATTCCTGCGATTAGGTGAAGCTGACAGTCCATGCAGAAGTGTTAGGTGGAGCAATTCTTCAGCAGGTATTTGTCGTTGAATACACAGTCAGTCACCAAATGTGCGATGATTGTCACCGCTCAGAAGCACAAGATTACTGGCGTGCTGTCGTAAGTATTGTGAACAAATTCAGAAAACGTGTCCATCTGTACTACTTTTTATCCATAAAAACTTCTGTAATTTATATGTTGTAAGTTTCAGCTAGAAATGTATTTTATTTTTTGAAGCATCATATCTCGCTACATTTGTCTGCTTGAATGCCTGCATTTCTGGTTTCCATTCTCTTCAGGTTCAAGTCAGACAGAAGGCAGCAGACAAGAAAACATTCTATTATCTAGAGCAGCTGATTCTGAAACATAAGGCTCATGAACACACACTTGGAATCAAACCTATACATGGCAAGTAGTGTTATCAGTCTCCAAAAATAAACTTCAGTTTACCATCTACTTGCCGTAAATGTCATTTTTTTACTACCTCACCTGTGGTGAGTGGTAACTGTGTAAACGCACTAAAGCTTGGTACATGATGGTGGTGATGATGATTTCTGCTAGTTCTCCTATCATTAATGTTGTTTCTTCTATCCAATTACATATAGAGGGCCTAGATTTCTTCTATCCAACAGAAGCATATGCCAGAAAAATGGTTGATTTTCTGGTATCTGTGTTGCCGTGCCGATACCAACACTCCAGGAAATTGCTGTCTCATGATATCCACAGCAATGTGTATAACTATAAATTTACTTACAGGTAAGGCCTGCAGTTTTCTGAATTCTGAAGATAAAGGAAAGGATACTAAATTAAAAACAAATCAGGGCAGGACTGCACACTATTTGTGTAATTGGTGATTGGTTTCCATTTATAAAGTTTTTCTAAATAAGTAATTTAATTTGACACAATTTAGGGATGGGTGAAACTTATGACCCAAGAATGATACACAGAAACTTTGAGAGACTGAGAAAGTATTGACTAATCATCACAAAGGACAGGTACAGAACACTGTGGAGTAGTGATTATGGCTCCTGCTCTAATAATTTAGTGGTCTGAGTGTTGGGTGTGGTCAGAATGAAGATTTGAAAGCACATACTTCTGATTGTTTTAACATATTGATTTCTGAGAAATGATACTTCATTATAGCAGGTAAACTGTAATGTATAAATCCATTTATATACTATACACAGTCATACTGAACATCTCAGTTTCAAAGTTAGCATATTTAGGAAGTCCTGCTAGGCAAGTGTTGGTTTAGTATCATTACATGTTCTCCTCTTTTCTACAGCCTTGGTAATTAACAGCTTTTATTGTCAGATTTCAACAAACAACTATAAACATGCAGTGGCAGAAGACACAAAGTTTTATTCAAAAAGCAAACTTTCACCAGGGGTTAAGTGGCGAAGGCATGAAACTGAGCTCAGTGCAGGACACCAAGGTCAAGAATACCTGGAGATGTACCTTCTTTACACATTATATATGCATGTCCTCATGCTTAATTAAGGCCAGGGAATTTACCTTTCCCGCATATTACACTGTAAAGGAGGTCTTCCCTTCTCTTCTGAAAATGCATGGACCTCTACGTCCATTCCCTAGTACATGTTCATGCCTAGTGCTTGTTTAAGCAGAGGGACAAATTTACCCTTTACATGTGTACATACTTTTCCTTATGTTCAAACAGAAGTTCTCCCTCTTTCTTTACAAATAAAACAGTGTGTCTGGTTATGTGGTAGTTCTTATACATAAAACTTATGCTTGTGAGAAACTTAGCAGATGCATTGTTTCAGTGTGGAGATTGTTCCTGTATCAAAGGAGAGTGTGGTCTGTTTGCCACACAAACTTACACACCACCTTGGAGGAATCAGTCCTTTATGTCTTGTACAAAGGCTGACAAACTGTGTTCACCTTATAGACCCAGCTACGACACAAAGTAAGAGCTCCAATATTGTACACGGCAGTGAAGTAAAAATTATATTTGTATAGCGAAAGGAACTGTGCTTGTTTATTCTGGCACTAGGAGGCAAAGGTCCATCACCGCAAAAAGACAAACTTCCAGTGTGTTTATTTGAATAAATTCTGATTTCATCATCTGGTACAAATGGATGTTACAGTTGCAGAAGTGAACAGTACCACCTTCTGGCGTTATCCATTTGACAGCATATGTAATCCAAAACAGCTGACAGAGTACATCATTATGGACATAGACCTAATTCTGAATAAGGACCGAAAAACATTCCCAGGACAAGGAGCTGTTTCCAACAAGGTATTTAGATATGACAACCAAACCTGAATAAATGCATGTTCATGCAGAGCCTGTCTAACCCTTTAAAGACGAAATGTGTCTTAGTTTATACAAGGACTCCGCGTACCGCGTAGTAAACACATTCCATCTAAGTTATAAAAATCAGTCTGTTAATGTTGCCTAAGCCAAAAGTCACTGTTTGTTCTGAGAGCCATACAAAACACATAAACTCGACGCAAGAAACATTTAGAATTGTTGAATGTTAAACCTGGTGGCAAGTAAAATAACTGCTAGGCTTTAAAAGGTTAAGTGACCAAGCAACCTATTTCAGCATGTACTGGCTGATGTGTGGGTGGTGAAGGCATCGGAGCTGGGTTTGACTGAGAACACTGTCCACACTCGCACCCATTTAGGACACATCCTGAAGCCAGGAGACTCTGCTCTTGGGTAAGTTTCATTTGACATGGTAACATGAATTTACATATAAAATTAGACTCTATTTTAGAGTCATGAATGGAACAGAGTGGGAGACATTGCAAAGACATGTCCACAACAAAAACTTAGATATCATACAGTGGTGTTTACACAACCCTGGATCTCTTATGAAATTATGAGATATATCACATTAATATCTTTGTTGTCACAGAGTGGACTAGTCTTTTACTAATTATGGAAAGTTAAAATTCTGCCCATGACTCTGTGCCTTAGAAAAATTACACAAGAAATAACATGCAGTGTTAAATGTGTGGCAGGCAAGAACTAGTCAGTAATTTCCTACTCTGGATCAGTTAATAAACCCGTGGTACATGATGTAGAAAATCTGACGATTCATGGATGATGGGAAATTCCCTGCTACTATTGAACTTAAAAATAAATTATGGTCACATAAGCGCGCCAAATGGTCCCTGTCTTCAGCCAGTCAAAACTTCACAACCTATTACTCTTCAGATCCATTTTAATACTATCCTCCCACTATGCCTAGGCCTCAGGCATTCAAAGCTACAAAATACAAATTTCTGTGTTCTGATTGAAGTTTCTAGCTAGTAAATACCTCAGATTTTGATGAGTAAACAACATAGAATGAAATTTGCTTGCAATCCTTCATGTGTTTGGTTCCATTTATTTTACAACAGTTAAAATCTGGTGCAAATTTAACCTTTTAAAGCACAGCATTCATTTACTGTATGTAACACCTCCAAGATTAAAGAAAAAACCACATTTTGGCCACTTCGTGTTTCTGTATTTTATGTGATTCTACAATCAATAGCAGTTCTTTCCCCAAACAGCATTGACTGAGCTCTGCAATTGGACACGAAGTGTTTTCTGAGGTAGGCTCTACATTTTTAAATTAGCCTATTATTTAGACAAATTTCAGACTTCAGGGGGTTAACCCAAGTCTGTGTTGCAGGGTGTCAAACAATGTTTGTCATCCAGGGCCTGTGTGTTGTGTAGATTCTACTCAGCATAACATACAAAGTTTTTTCTTTAGGGTTTTCCTTATCTTAGTTTTATTGTCATTACTGCTAGAAAATTATTGGTTTTGAAATAAAGTTCTACCTTCCCTTGATACAGGCTCTTCATTTTACGTTCGTTTCTTATCTGTAAATATTCTAAGTTCACCTGCGAGTTGTGCCTTAGGGGTCCACAATTTGAAATAATATTTGGGAGGGAGGGGTCCACAGAAGTAGTGGGACTTTGTAGGTAGGGTCTGTGGTATCAGAACAGGTAAGAAATGCTGCCACAGAAGACATAAAATTTGCTTTAGATACAATTAAATGTGGTAAATAAGCTTGATGTGTAATGCGTGTAATATTTTTTAATTATATTTTTGAAGGTATGCTTTGGGTGACAGCAACATTAATGATCCCAACTTTGAAAAACTGGATGCAAGTAAGATACCAGATGTTATTCTTGTAAAAAAGCATTATGGTGCAAAAGGAGCTAGGAGGCGATTACGTAACTGGAAACTGAAGCATCTTGCTGAAGAGAATACAAACCTCAACACAGCAGCAAAGTAAGTGAAATGTTTATTTGCATGAAGAGACAAATCTGTTTACTTTATCATGTCTACTTAAAATGCATAATTTATACCTGGCAGATTAACTACCTGCTGATAAGGCCAGGAATCAACAATTGTCACCCTAAGTCCACATTCATAGTGGACCGAATTCAATCCAGTTCATATCTTAACGTCTTAGAACCAGGGGCTCTTTCCCTGGAAGTGAAGTGCTTGAGGTTTTAAGCACACCATTCACCTCAACTAGTTCAGACATTGAGAATGCAGAGAGCTATACCCCCACTCCCATGTCTTCAAGGTTTAGTGCTTAATCAAGCATAGGGACAACTTATGGTTTATTATAACTGTTGTTCATTTTTAGTGACTACCTTGAATTTCTGGATGATCTGGAGGAAGATCCAGCTTATCGGCAGAATGTGAACATCTTCCGTGATAAAAGCAAGGAGCAGACAGCTGTGGATGTTGATGACTTAGGAGATGAAACTATTCCTCATATTACTCTGGATGAAATGCTGGATGACCTAACTCTGGAAGATGTAGAGATGCGTGAGACATAGTAGTACAACTCAGTGCTTGTCTGGTATCAGTAAATGTAAAACAATACTTCACCTTGAACTGTGGCACCACAGGTGTTACAGAGTTAACGTGTCCTGTTATCAAAGAAAATTCACATTTGATGTCACAATTTATATTCCTATCCTGCAATGTGGCATTATCTGTGTGAATCTTAAAGGATGACACTTCATTTTCATATGGACAAACAGCAGGATTATAAAATTAGTTGACTAAATATAAATCCCATGCAAGATGAGAATTGGGATGCCCAAAAAAGCATATGTAACAGGGTAATAGGTTCTGTTGCCTAGTATGTGAAGAAGTAGAAACTTTATTTTAATCTTAAGGGTCTGTCCTCATGGAGTCCCTTAACATTCTGAACTACCTAGAAGTTCTTCAGACTACCACCATAGTATAACCATATTTTTGACCACACACTGAAATATGTTTTGAATTATGTTTTTATATTGCCTAAAGAACTTTCTGTTGAGATTGTGCTATGTCATCAATTGAAAATGCTGTGAACTACAACAGAAATACTAAATCCTGGGCAACAACAGAAATTCCAAACAGTGATACATATAAGTTACATTGAGCTTTCCTCCCCTCCTGCTTCTGGCAATTGTTACAGGACACAAGTATTCAGACACACAAGAGGGAAGGTGTGATCACATTTGTAACAAATATATAAATAAATACATAAATGAGTTTCAAATTGAAAGTTAATCCTCCTCTGTAGTTTGTAAACTGACAAATGTACATTCAAGGTGTTGGTATGCTGTACCACCACACACTGCTGGGAAGTCTTTCTTTACACATTAATTAAAGTGTTGATATTTCCTCTCCCATGGCACAGTTCCTACTTTGATGTTAATTTCACTACACTGAAAACTGGTTAATGAACTGTGATATTTAAAGTCCATAGAAGTGGGGGGGGGGGGGGGGGTTTTTTTTTAAAGTAAAAAAACAGGACAGAAGCAACTGTCTACCCCT
>BLKM01000329.1:1110750-1333273 GCA_013340265.1 Coptotermes formosanus | reverse complement strand
TTTGACAATGTCACATGCAGGTCCTCATGAAAACACCATTAACCACATTACCTACTCAGGAAATAAGGAGCTGACTGAATGTTATTGGACATCTTACACAGATTTAGAAACTCATGTTTCAATTGCTGATTACATGTGTAACAATTCTAATCAAAATTTTATAACTGTACCTTTGTTTCAAAAAGGAATGGACCTAGTATACTCAGTATACAGACAATTTATGAACTATGGAAAATGCACAGGCATAATAAGATGTCTCCACCTTTTGTTCCAACCCCTTGTAGTGACCTGTTATGTGGTGCAGTGCAGAGTGGGAACATGGAGTCTCTGCAGCTTGTGGCCATTACAGCAAGCTAGAAAAGAGAATGAAACAAACATGGCACTCTGTGCCTCACATGGCATCCAAACTCCTCTGCTAAGACTCATAATATTGGCCCATGTGTGTTCATGTTACTGGAACACACAGGAAGGTAAACTTTCATCCCACCAACTGATGCACGTCACCCTCTACAGCTATTGAAGGCCTGTGTTTGAAACCATGAGTGAAGTTAGGCCATCATGTTAAGAAGACTACCACTGTTCACTGTCATCAAACCAAACAGCACATTTTACAGTGTGACCAGTGGCACAGATGAGGCTGCATTGGCCCAGTGGCACTGGGAGGCCCCCAAACATATAGAACACTAAGATCTGTTGTGGGTTCTTTCAGGCTGGATTGTATTCCTCTGAAAGAAGGCAGTATTTTGGATCCCTGTTATGGGATGGGGGAGTTACTTTGCTTGTACTTATAGTGTGGCTCCTGATTATCAAGTTGGGGGGGGGGGGGGACCTTATCTCCACTACTGAGTATGAAGCACTATTATATATTGGTTGTGTATGTAATGCTACACATAATTCAATTATGAGGGGGGTTACCAACAAATTGCTGGTTCCAAATGGTCTAGTGCAACTGAAAGAAACAGTCGGGTCTACAGTGCTGGATGGATGGAGGAATAGACAGATTCAGATGATGTATTCTATGGATCCAGATGTTCAAGATTTACAAGAAGTCAATGTCCAATATATCAAATCTTGGAATAAGTGAACATACAATATATAAAATTGAGAAAATAACTTAACACAGATTTTAAAAACTAAATACAACACATTCAGACCATCCTTCACAGATCAGTACACACAAATATACATACAAAACCACACAAGTATATAATTAAAACAACTGGTCAATCAGCTATCATCCCATACTAACATAAATTCAACAAAATACAGCCTGTCCTTTGTATCACATGCCAGAGCATGGCAGCTATATCACACAGAAAACCTACATTCACTGCAACATCCTCTGACAGCTGCCATCTCAGGGGCATCGCAGAAGGGAACACCTGCTGAAGGTGTAAGTGAAGTGCAATTATTTTAACACTGCTCTAATCTGACTTTTGTTTGCTGATAAACAATTTGTAGGGGAAGCCTGTACATCTTACCCTGCACAATGAACCCTTTCTGACAGACTTTATAGTTAGTAACTGCTGTGACAAGTCTACCAAGACGTGTGAGTACAGAAACACCCGCAGGGCCTGTACTACCTTCTTACATAATTTGTATATTAATGGGTTTGTAGTCACCTTCAGTATTGCACTGACTGTCAGCACATCAAAGTAGCAACTTCAAATGTCAAGACTCATAAAGTACTGCTGATTTGACTCTTAGGCCTATCTGTGATGTATGCAAAACTTTGTGAAATCAGGAAGCATCGCAATGGGGAAATACAGTATTTCCATCTGAAAGTACTAGCCCAAGGGCACTTCCAAACACTGAGGATCTGGCTGACAAATTGACAGTCACTTCAACTGGAAAACATGCACTGAATATACTGTTTCTTAATTAAGTTCAGCAAACTTTCTTAAGAGGACAGTCACATCACTCTTGAAACAACAAGACCTACAATTAGTTTATTTTCCTTATTTCCATTCAGTCACATCACATCGAATAACTGTCTGGAGAAACTTACCTCACACCAAAGAAGTATGACAAAATCATAATAATAACAGTATGTGCTACAAGGAGGCGCTCCTGTAAGGTAATGTATAGGAAGTTTTAATACTCTTCCACCTGCCGGCAAATGCCAAGCACTAAATATACCGTTCCTTAACTAAGTTCAGCATACTTTCTTAAGAGGACACTCACATCAGTCTTGAAAAAACAAGACCTACAATTAGTTTACTTTCCTTATTCCTATTTAGTCATATCAGATGGAATAACTGTCTGGAGAAACTTACCTGACACCAAAGAAGTACGATATATCTAAAAGATAATCATAATAATAACAGTATGTGCTACAAGGAGGCCCTCCTGTATGGAAATGTTTAGGAAGTTTTAATATTCTTCCACCTGCTGGCAAATGCTACCAGTATTGTCATTTGTTGTGGACAACAAAGAACATTTTCAAAGAAATTCTGATCTACACAAGATTGATAAGACCTTTATATGCCACCTACTAAGTTCAGTGAATATCAACAACACAGATAATGTACATATAAACATAACATTGAGACATGTTTGCATAACCATTTTTGCTGTGGAACAGCAGTAAATATTACATATTGAGTGTGTGTCTGTAGCCTTAGTTATCCAGCACGCAAAGTGCATGCGCTGTATTATATTGTCATCTGTGGCCTGCGTGGCTCTACCATACTTTTCCATATTATCTCACAAATGGCACAATTTTTGGAACAACATTATTGAATATAAAATGAGTGTTTTGATTTTCTCTACAAATTTTGTCTAAATCATTTCTCATTCCAAGAAGAATTTAGTGAGATATTATAATAAATGTACATAGGTCTTTGTGTAACGTACCCATTCTTCTTGTCAGATTTTAATGAAACTTGAATTTTCTCAACAGATTTTCAAAAAATACTCAAACAAATTTCATGAAAAGCTGTCCAGTGGGAATCAAGCTATACCATGTGGACGGGACAGAGTGACTGATGGACAGACAAGATGACGCTGATAGTCACTTTTCACAATTCTGTGAACACGCCTACAAATGAGTTTACCATACTGGAATCAAGTTATTCAATTATATCCCACCTACTGTTAAAAAACACTGATAAAAGGGGAGGGGAAGGGTGTTCCAAATCTTCTTGTACTGATTACAGTACATAAAAGCCACTTGGGGTTCTTTCATGCATTTCCTGAATGTCCTCTATGTTATGAAGGATTATTACTTTAATGTTATGTGTGACATTCTTGCATAAATTTAGTGAAATATGAGAGAGAAAAGGAAAATTTTTGAAATTAATAGCAGCAAAACCTTATCAGTCAACTTCTGAGGCAGTAATGTTACAAATGCCAATAAATAATACATGCCTCAAGAAGGAATAAAATTAAAAAAAAGAGGAGATTCTGTTTTTTTTAAACCACTCTGAGGTTTGAAGGAACTTTGAATGTCACATTGGGTTCCACACACACAGCATATGGCCAACTTATATAGAGTTAATTTGCTACATACACAACACACATAAACAAATAAAACCCATCACCAATTCTCAAACACTGAATTTAGAAAAACGCACTGCAGGAATTACTATAGAGTTGGGTATGAAGTGTATGCTGTACAATACCTACATAATATTTGTACAGCCACTGCAAACAAATCTAAAATCACATGGGTGTTGTTGTATGGAGATGCCCTGCAGCAGGAGGTCTTTGCCGTGGAACGCTTACATTGACTGCATGCCAACTGTCACCCCTATAGAACTCACTGCTGTTCTTCCAGTCGTCACTTGCTTCTTGTGCATTTTTTCTCCTTCGGTCCACATAACTCACTACACAACTAGCCGGAATCCAAATGATAGCTGTCACAAGGATCACTGTACCAACAATATTATCCCGCAGAAACACTAGTACTTTGTTTATATTGATGTCTTCTATAATGTCCCAGAATCTCTCCACTACATCTTGGACTGTCTTCTCACACATACCCTGCAACACAACATAGCAGGGTGGTTTGACTGGGTGATGAAACTCTGTTTGCTAGGTTCATAAGCCAGTTCACTGTTTGACACATTTCCAATCAAAATTTACATTGCTACTAGCATTAATCTAATACATAGATTATCTAAGGCAGCATGCTATATGGATAACACATTGAAAGAAGTTACAGTGATATGATTACATCCCACAAACTTCAACAGGAATGGCAGCTTCATGTCAACCCAACCTGGCAGCCTGTCCTCAAAGAGTTCTGGGATTCATCCACTGAGAATCCAGGCCATGAATACCAATCTTCAGACTCCACCCACTAAACTCACTGGCTTGTGACTCAATATGAGCCCAGCCTTAGGCGGGTATATAAGAGAGTCAAACTGCATGTTGATACACATTAGAACCCTGACGGAGAATACAGGGCTGGTCTTTGACACACTGGGTTATTTGAAGCACCTTACATGGCATTCAGGCCAAGATTTTATTGAAACAATCTAACCAACAATCACTCATGGAGCAAATATCAGGTAGCAAAACCTTGGGTCCCCACTCCATTAAAACAGGAGATATTTAATACTACAAGATATTTGGAGACAATCTTTTACATTTTAACATTTTTTGTTTTCATACTAATACATGTATTTTAACCTGAATAACTTTAGTGATATTGTATATTGACTAATTTCTGTAAAAAGCTGATGTGTGTATATTTACCATTTGCCAACGTACAATACACTGCTTATGTCTTTGTAATATTGGCTCCCTGATGATGGCAACAATATGTAGCCAAAACATGTACGAAAGTAAAAACTGCTTTGTTCAGTAGTTGGAAACAAAACTTGTATGTGTAAGACAACTGCACGGAATATGTGTGAAATAGGTATATAAACACCAACACACTTTCACACCAAGCAAAATAGTTATACTGTCAATGCTCAGTGTATTGTTTCGCTTGTGCACCACCAATGGGTGGGGTACAAAATGGTGCGGTAATGCACTGAGAAACTTGGTCATTTATTTTATGGGAAACGCAAATCTAGACACACAATAAACTCTCTCGGGTGAGGCTCATATCTCAGTTGAATGATCATGCCAGAAATGCAGCAAGTGGCTTATTTTTGCATGCCTTAAACTTACTTATTTACCTACAAACAATGTTTAAAACCCTTATGTTTTCAGGACTATGTTGGTAATGGATTCTTGGGTTGAAACTACATAAATTGCATTGGTCTTAAAGTGCAAGCATGAAATTCACTTCTCTATGCATCCATGTGCTCAAGTCCTCTCACTCCACAGTTGCAGTCTGTTAGATGTTAAGAGCATAAACAAAATGATACCACTTGAATGGCACTTCTCAATTTAAGACTGTAATACTGCTGACAAGAGAGTCTCACAAACAATGCCCCCATAAAAACCCACTGTGGGTCAAAATACTCAAAACGTTTGGCCAAAACCAGAATGAGTGTGACTGTAGTAGAAGGTATGGACAAGATAAAAAAGAGTGGCCTATTCGAAATGCGTGGTGAGATCAGAGTCACCGTGGATTAGACAGACATGCAAGTTGTCTTTCATGATCTTTATCAAGGCATAACATGCAGACTTCCAAGACAGTTCAGTTTTTTCTTTGCTTATCAGTTTTGTAGGTCATAATGTTAAATAACAGGATAATTATGAATGATGAGTTCGAACAGGCATCAAAGGAAGCAGGTTCTAACTCATGACCTGGACAGACTGAACACAGTGACAAGAAAACTTCTGAAGCTAAGATTCAAATCCAAGAATCCCTGAGATGTGACGCATGATTGCTGACCGTAACACTCTAATATTGTGTAGCCCAAATCTGTTGCTTGTAGTTGTACCTTATTGCAGAAACCCTGAATACAAGGTGTTCCATCAGGCAGAATGTCTTGAGGATCAACAGGGAAGCATGTGTCATTCAGATTCATACGACAGCATCGTTTGCAAGCATCTGCAACTGTGGGAAAAACCTCACAATCAGAAAGTCTGAAGATTGACTGAATCCTCTGAAAGAATTCCTTTAAATAAAAATACAGATAATTCAGAATTCTGGAACTGGAGTAAATGTTAGAAATTTTCTTTTTTAAAGCACTTTTTGAATCATGTAAATGTGGTGAGAACAAAATTTCAATATGCACATCTGAAGCATGCATGTTATTTATTAAACATTACACAGCCTCAGAGCTGATACACAGATGTTTACTGAACCATGACACTGTCAGAAAGCACTCTGGAATTACCACCATTCTAAACTTGTTACTGTGATCCGGAAATTATATCCATCCTCATGTCAGGTCTAGTGCTACAGCCAAAAGAAAAACTGTGAGAATATTTTTAGTAATAAAACAATCACAACAGGAACTTACAAGCCCAAGAAGAACAGCAGAAGTTGTTTACAAATGAATATATTGCACTGTAATATCAACCCTTGACATGTAAATGAAAAACTTTCAATAGAAAACCAGGCAGGCAGCCTCCAAGGACTGGCCATATTCACCTGTCAGTGCCCTAGCAGAACCTGCATCACTGTTTCAATCAATCCAGTGAAGCAGAAACAAATAATCTATACTAGATTTTAAGGTTTAATACCACTAATACCTTAAGGCCATGATACTGTGCCATTTCCATTCCCACCCCATTTCACAATGTATCTCCCTAAAATTCTTTGTAATGCTATCCTTCTTTTTACCAGGAGATTTTTCCCACCAAAATTTGGTATGCATTCCTTGTTACTTTGCACCATGTCAATAAACTTTAACATGGAAAGTACTCATATAATAAAGAAACAATGAGGCAGTGCACTTACTGATGTCACACATGCAGCTTTGCAGACCTTGAGTCTCACAGTATGGAATACACTTCCCCCTTCGACACTGTCCTCTCTCCAAACAAGCTGTCCCATCTGTCATTGCTAAACTGCGTGGACATTCTGACGAACCACCTGTGCAGCGTGATTCTTGTTCACAAGTTGCCGGCTGCGCATCACGACACTTCATCTGTGCTGGCATAAACTGGCAGTTCTGGCAGCATGGGGAATTTTTGTCACTGCATACAGCTCCTTGGTTGCGACGCAGTTTGCAGTTCTTATCACAGCAGGAATCGTTGTCTTCTGTACCCAGCAATCCTGCATCACATTCCTCGTCACCTTCTACACGCAAGTTGCCACAGAAGGATTCTTCTGGCTCCGAGAAACAGCGCCCTGATTTGGCCTGCAGTACTTTGCGAATTGATCGCAAACTGCAGGGTGAAAACCTCTATGGGAACAATTTGTAGCTCTTTAACCTTTATCACAGAAAAACTGTTAATGCTCAGACACCAATTTTTATGGGGTCACTCCACACCTTTTTTGACAATGGCTGCTCTTTACAGTCACAAATGTTTAGGATAGACATGGTAAACCACAGACAAAAATATCTGTAAATGGACAGATTTATTTACCATATCTTTAAATGCACTATTGAGAATTCTGCAAATGTTGCTGACCTTACTGCTCATTTGCACTAAAAAATCTACTGTTTCAAACAGCAATGTAATAAATGCAAATCAACATGCTAAGGCCCAAGAGTCACACATTACACTCTCTTCTCTTTCTTTAAATATACAACATACTAACATAAGTTTCAAATGACAGTTCTATATCTTAGTAACAGGATTCATGTTCTGTGTCATATACCAACTTTTTTTATCCCATTACAGGCCTGGACAGGCCCTTTGGGCTCCAGGAGGTAGAGGCTCCCAGAATTTCTAGACAACTGGCACATGAAGGTGGTAAAGTTGTCAGACCTACACACCATTATGTAACAATACTCTGTACCATGGCATTAAAAATGTATAAACTTTGATTTGAGCTTCAGGTAAAGTGTGGGTTACATTGCACTTACGAGGCATAAATTATAATGCACCTGCCAATATACAAGGCACAAATTTTAATGCACCTGCCAATTTTTGTGTAGACTCACCAGTAACAACTTTAATCAAAATCTGCTATCAAAGAACAAATATACAGACTGATACCTGGACACATGACATTGCCATTACCTCTTCATTATATGCAATCTGCGTGAAGAAAGCATTAAAATGCAGAAGTTACCGGCTCAAAACCAACTTACTACAATCCACTGAAAACTGAAATCAGAGAATTAATGTACAGTACTTCTAACTCATACATAAAAACCGCTCACCTTATTATTGATGTCATATCCACTAACACTGTAAGTGTACATGAGGTAGGATCCCCCTTGACTTGCACTGGGGCTACATTCTGGAATATCAGGATCATGCTCAGAACCCCAGTTGTGGCCAAACTCATGTGCAGTGACAAGATCAGCCTCTCTTGTTATAACTCTCTGTCCATAATGATTCCGACTAGAACTCAACCCAGAGTTCAGGTACAGAGTGTAACCATTTTTGAAGTACTCTGCAACATCAGAAAACCCCTGAGACAAAGAGTAAGAGTCCACAGTTTCTCTATAATGCAAAATTCACATTTGCCCCATTCACTGAATTGTATAAGGGCTTCACAGCTTACGCTGTCCATTACCTAGACCACAAAATGCAAATACCCATACAAGTTTTGTTGTTTTCAACAGTAAAGATACTGGACTCTCTTAATCCACATTACCATTATGCACTAATTCAAAATTAAGGTAACCAATGGTCTTATTTCTTTTCTGGCACAACACTGAATTTCCACCTTCTTTCCACAAGACACAATACTCATGATCCTATTAATTCAAATTAAAAAACTGTCTACTCATTACACAGTCATGCTCATGGCTTTCATATGTAAAATTAAACAGTTTTTTTACATTTTATGCTTTCTAATGTGAAGTACACGTGCCTTTCTTTATAAATATGAAAATGCACATGCCAACTGTACAGTGGATCTTAATAATACAGTGCGCTATCCTACTAAGCTGACTCCTTCTGTCACTTTCTACCAGGCAGTGACAGTTAATCCAGGCTGAACATCACCCGTTAATTCCAATAAAGTGTAGAAGATACATCTCCACACAGAAGAAGAGTTTGCAGATAAATCTGGACTAAGCTTCAGAAATTGTAAAGAACTTCTGCACATCAAGCTCCATCAATACCGAAAATAATTAGCATCTCGGTAGATTATGAAAGGGACAGCATACATAATGCATGATACCATGTAATCTTGTTGTTTGGAGGAACCTGGTCCAAAAATTGAGGTAGTGGGTTCCTTGGAAACAATCATAAATTTATAGCAGACTACACACTGTCACTTCCCAGAAGACAGCAACCGTTGTAGTCACCACCATGAAAACCTCAAATCTTGATAGTTTACAAAACATGACATGTCAACTACATTTACACACAAAATATCTGTCACTATACTACTGTGAACTGAGCAAAGTATTAGCCTATCTAAGGAAGTTCCACACATAACTAGTTTATCAGTTCTAGTTCTAAATCTTCCCTGACTGTGACTTTCGACCATTACATTTTTGGCTGACCTGGAGTGCAGATGCCCCCAACAGAGTTGCGTCGGGGAGAGCCAACATATGCAAGTCCCAGTATCCCGCCCTCAAACTTGAGGTCAGTGAACAAGTGTGCTAGGCAGAAGTCCTTGTGGCTGTACTCCCGACTGAACACCTACACAGCAAGCACACAACCCCAGCACCACAACCACCCGTTAATCACCCAATCCACAAAGAATCAAAACATCTTAAAATACATGTTAAAGTTTTAATCACAGAGTACTGATCATGCAGTTACTATGCCAAAACAAGTGACTTCTCCTTCCAGTGCATGCATTGGTATATTTACATCCCGTCCAATGAAACCCATCAGCACCTGACTTCCTAATGTATTTCACTCCCTCCATTTTAGACTCTGGAGAGGTGTTAATGATATGACTACTGACAATGCTGGGTTAAGTTTCCTCTAAAATAAGCACTTAAAAAACAGTTTCTGTTACACAAGTCCATGCATAATATTAGTATAACAAGTAACAGAACATGTAGCACATATAATGAAACAAGAAATGCATACGATTTTTATGGCAAGCATGAGCAAACTGTAAGTTCTGGTTAAGTATCTTTGACAAACAGAATGTTAACTTCATACTACTGTGGCTGGAGCATGAATAACAGTGAAAGGGTAAAATTACTAACCACAAAATCCAGAAAATCCATATTTTATTTTTTTAACTTTCTGGAAATGCAGATATAGCTTCAGGTTCAAGGTGCTAAAAATGATGGTCACTCTTATATATAACTGTCTGATTCCTGCTTCTCCAGGTGAATCATGATACCATGGGCAGTGGTGTTTGAATAATCCAAACAGAAGTTAAAGTGAAAACTTTGTAAACATCTTAACTAAATGAGACATAAATAGGTAAAATGTTCAGTTGCTAAAGACTGTTATTACATTTTTCAGGTAATTATAAAAACCTGCAAATCAGAATCTACTAGTACACCAACTGCGTGCAATGTGTCATCACCCTGCAAGAAACAATTAAAATGATGCCAAAAGAATACTACTATGTAATAAAGCACCTGCAAAGAATACAGATAACAGGTTCCCTTCCATGTTAGTGTTACTAAGCTCAAAACATGACTGTAATATAGAGGCCAAAGCCTGATTTATTCACATAAACACTCAGAATACAGAATCCTGGATAGTTCACAGTAATTACCTCTTGCCATAACTTTAGCAGCATGTTTTGGTTTTACACATACTTCCTTATGCAATTAATAGATCCAGAACTTTACACCTATAAAGACAGTCACCAGCTATAATGAACCTATAGCTGTACAAATCAGGCTATGGACACAACTGATCATCAATGTGGGCAGGAAAGTCAGAACACCAATGCAATTGCACTGTATGTTTCAATACCGGACTTAAAAATAAACAGCAACTCAGGTCCACTGAATGAAAATAAAATTTCAATTTATTTTCTAAATAACAGTGCAAACTGTGGACATTTTCTGAAACCACTGAGTGACAGGAATTTCAATTTATTTTAAGAATAAGAATTCCAACTGCAGAGATATTCTGCCTTCCCATACCCGCTCATTTCACATAACTACACAGGTTTCCCATGTACATATGAGTTTTATTTCCAACCACTGCACAAAGCAATTTTTATGCTCCTACATGTTTTGGCCATGTATTGTTCCTCTGTGCAGTGGCTGGAAATTAAATTTGTATGTGTAAGGCAATGCTACAGAATATGTGTAACTTTAAGGAGTCCCATGCTTCACATCCTAAATTTGGCTGAAACAATGTTAACACAAGTGTCAGGTTAGTAATTAGTAAATGTTCCCACACAATGGCTCCCTCAGATTCCAACATATTACTGTGTAATGCCATATATCCCTTTGTGCTGTAATGTTGAAGCATTAACACCATCAAAATTCCCATATACCTTGCAAGGCACAAAAAGTCCAAAGATTGTTTTATCGCCTGTAGAAATCATCATCCACCACCACATTTATATTCGTAATACTGCAAGAGATGATGAACAGCCTTTATCTTAATGCAGTAACCATACTGCAGCTGGTTCAGTTTCATACATTTCTCAGAAAATATGGTGACTAAATATATGTAGTAGCAAGATAAAAGGACTTTGGAGTGACTAATTTCTTGTCCATGGTAAGTTCAGAACAAGACTGTGCTCTAATGTGTGGTAACTGCAGCAGAATCTTGGTAAGATTTTCCTGCCTGTCAGGTTCATTTTTTGTGGTCCCAACAAAAACCCCATATCAGTTACATACAACTTTTTTCAATTTGTGGTTTCTTAATTTCAGGCTTTGCCCAATATTTGAGACCAAGTAATTCAGTCCCTGCACCATTCAGAACCTCAATTTAGGGTTAATGCTTACAATTTTACAGTTTGGGTTATGTAAATAACACCATGATTATGTGCAATGGAAGCAAAATTACTGTGACCTACTGCAGCAGTGGACTACGAATTCTGAAGAGGTAGCATGCATGTGACTGGTCAAAATGCCCATGGTAGGAGCCACTTATATATAGCATGTTCCTAACTCAACACTGTTACTGACTGAACACAGATCATCGATGTAAGCTACCTGATAACTGGCGACCAAACCCCACTCTAATAGAAGCACAGATTCACAGAAACTCTTGTGCAATGAAAATGTAATTTTAGTTTATTCTTCAAGTTTCTTTCCGTTGGGTGCCATAAAATAAATATAAAAAATAAGTAAAAAACTGATCGAAGAAAGACATAGAGTTTAAATTTACCATAAACGTAAGGTTTCTCTAACCACAGCAGTAATTTTTTGTTTGATTTTGACACCACCCTCATTTTAAGATTCTTCCCAGTTTAAAGCATACACAGCTTGTCCCCCACATGAATCTTCTTGAGGGTTGCACTATATACACAAGAGACTGAAAATGTTAGTCAAAGCAGTAACATATTTCACTTGCACTTATAAAGGTATGTGGTTTGAATTCTGGTTGATGCAATGCTTGCACTGCTGTTATGTTCTCCTTCGTGCTTTTCCTCAATGCACCCAGCAAATTCTGAACCAGTGCCTCGAAATAAGCCATGGCCATTTCTTTCTCAGTCCTCAAAAACTCCCCACACATAACAATCTCATCTGGTGGAACTCCAACTTCAGCAGTCATAGTGCTGTTAAACAATCAGTGAACTAACCACATACAGAAACTGAGATATATTTCTCAACACATACATGTCCACCAGCTGCAGACACTGCACAATGCATCAGTCATTACTCTGATAATGCTGTCTGTCCCTCTACCTTTGTCAGGTTATTTTAGTACATCATCCCCCCCCCCCCCGCCAAAAGAAAACCAAACACATTATTGCAACTCAGTACACCAAAAACAGAAGGTCTGCTACGCCAAATAATTATAATCAGCAGCTCATATAAGGAAATCTCTCCCATACTGTTTACGTGCACTTCACAGCAAAAAACCCATCAGCTGCAGTGTTTGCAATGGTGTATATGATAATTCCATAAGAATACATGCATGTGATTTTCATGATCCATGTTGCATATGATATGTATTTAGATGACACAGCTTGTTGATGATTATTTAAAAGAAGCTGAATTGGGTGGTGGGTGGTGAGAACCACCAGCCATAACTTTTCCTTAATGTGGATATGAGAAACAGTGTACAGTACTGGCTGTAGTAATGATTAACCACTTCTAGTGATGGCTCTGATGCTGAATGGCATGGGCTATGCTACATCAAAAATATGGAATATATCATTTTCTAAAATACCTACATGCACTGAAGAATGACAAATACATGACTAATAATGTACATGAAAATTGCTTCTGCCATATTCAGACCACAACCCTACTTACTATCACAGACATCTCAAGTATTTTTGTCCATAACCCAAAACTGTAAATCACATTGGTTCAGTGACATCAGTACTACCAGCACCTACCCACAAATGCCATCTGCTTGATTACTTTGAGAGTTTACAGCCATCAAAGGACTCATGCAACCCTGGGTTTGAGAATCCCTGATACTGCATGTTACACAAAGACTTAAAAAAAATACTGGTCTCATCATAGGGTCACTGAAGACTCTCTTCTTATGCACAGCCTCAAGGCCGGCTCTGGGGCTCACCTACCACTTACACAATTGGTAATGAGGGCTCATTCCCTGGGGCTGAAGTTAATGAGACTTGAAGCTCACCACTCTCCCAATCCAGTCCCACAAACATCTTCACGGCACAGTGACAAGTTTACCCTTTTTTATAGTGTGATTTAATGTATGCTACTGAGAAAACCATTCCCAAGGTATGCCACCTAATTCTGTATTGTTGGGACTACATAATTTTTGGCTCCCTTCCATTGTGTGTCCACCGTAAGGACTGATATTTTCTCATTTTTCTTCAATACTGTCAACAATGCTGATGAAGCGAAACCACAGTGACTAGCAATTTTTCTCTGCCCAGCATTCAGGAAAACAAAACACTGCTACCAACAGATCTGTTACTTTGACACAGATGTCCCATATTCATCGTTATAAAGTACATGGCATACTAAAATTTCCCATTAAGTGATTTCCAGTTATAGTTCACATTTGCTATAAAGAGCTTAACCTGTAAATTTCTTGACATCACCAGTAAATGACAGTCACAGCTGTATGATTACTTGAAGCAAAGTGCTGTTCTACAAACAATCAATAAAAATAAATTAACCAGGAGTGCAGATTCCTCCATGGGCGTAAGGCCGAGGTGAAGCAATGTACGCCAACCCCAGAACTGCTGAGCCACCTCTGTCAAATGTCTGGTGAGTGAACAGGTGTGCCAGACAAAAGCTGTTAATCTCATTATAACGAGAAAACACCTGAAATGTGAGTACATAGAAACTTTGCTTCATCTTTGTCAGATATACAAAATAAAATTCATCAAATTATACACCACTTGTTTGCCTTAAACATGAACGGGTATATGATTAAGTTCAATTTATACTTCGTCCAACAGCCAAATCAAGAAATTAAACCACGGATGCTGACATATGAGAAGCAGAACGGGCAAGGTGGGGGAGCCATTAGCTGTTTCTTACAGAACTTTTGAATTTTATCAGAAGGTCAAGTTACGAACAATTATTACATAATTATGTTGCATTTCGGAACTACAAAGTTGGCTGGAACAAGTCTATGCCCTGTGTTTAGCATACAGTCTTTTAAACCCCACATTTCTACTGCAGACAGAGCAATGTTCAATTTAGATACCCACTGTGGAACATTTTCACTGCTGGATGAAAAGAATCTACATTTAATGGGACACTGTTTTCGCATTTGTCCATTAAAGTTTATAAAACATGAACTACATTGTGTCATGGTTACTTACATATGCCTCATAACATCATGTCACATTTTATTTCTGACACCAGGAAACCAGTGCCATACATGGGTATTGAAGCATGAGAAACAGTACACAGTTTTTATTATATTATCAAATTCTTGGCCTTCTGAATCTTTACTGAGATACAAGATTTGAGGTTCTCACATCACTAAGATATGTTCTGAACAGAACCATACTTGAGGGAATAAGGCTACAGAGCATCCAGTTTTGTTAAACTCACAGACAGCAAAATATCTTCCTCCAGACAATGGTTTTAAATACCAATATCAGTATACAATGAATAAAAAATACAATAAAATTTAAAGGTCCAATAAACAGACAGAGAGGCAGAAGTACCAACTTCCAAACTGAACACAAACACACCTAAAACCTACATGCTTTTTCACACTTTCTGAATGTCACACACTTGTTCCAACAATGTGGCCTTACCTCCAATAAGTTCCGCACGTCCCACTTCTCCCGCACCATATTGTAGTGTGCTTCACCACCACGCACCCTGTTAGGTTCATTATGAACTACAATCTTCTTAATCACAAAACCCATTCCCTTAAAGCCATCCTGCTCTTGTCGATCCTGCCATGTAGTGTCATTATATATCTTGTGCACTCGGTCAATCAGGCTGATCTGTCACACACGAAAGACCATCTGGAGATTCCACATGAGATTAATGTCTCATTTATTTAACACAGACAAAAAGATGAAAAAAGGACAGAAATAATGGGTGTTAAAATTACAGACATCTGATACCACTGCACACATGGTAACAGGGTGAGCATACACCAGTGGCATCAATACGGCCATCACAGACCCCAGTGCATGAGGGGCCTGTAAATCAGTGGACCCCTACAAACAAACAGAATACTAAAATTTGTTGTGGGTTCTTTTGGACTGCGTTCTGTTCTTCCGACAGAAGGCAGTAGTCTAAGAGATCTGGGAGTAACCTTGCTCTTAACTGTACGGAGCACCCTCATTTATCAAGTAATGGGGGGCCCCGACCAGTCATCTAGGACACCGGCATACACCGTGATAAGCACACTCAAAAGAAATAAATACATGTGTGTATTTTACAGGGCTTTTCATCAACCTACAAACTGTCATAATCACTACAGTTCTGGGGTTGTCACAGCCTAGCCCCAGAAGCAGATAAACTACAAACAGCACAAGAGTGCTGGGAAGTGATTCCAAAGACTGTGCAAATTTGGAAAATTCTGGGGAAACTGCATCAAGGACAAAAGCCTGAACTTTCTGCTGGTAATCTGAGAAATCCGTAAGTTCTCTTAGCAACAGATGTCACTTAGAAAAGGAACCAAGAAATATGTGGAACTCATGAAAACAAAATATGTCATTTAAGAACAACCTAAAATATACATGCAGCCAACAAAGCATACGTAAACATTACATATAATATACTAAGGCATTATACGAAACAAAGTTCTTACTAAGTAATTAATTGTTGTCTTTGTGTTACTGCCTCCCATTTCCTGATAGAAGCGATAATCAGCCACAAGCAGCAGGGGACATCTTGTTTTGGTTGGAGTATACTCGTACTGTTCAGCCTGCCGTTTGTTCCGTACTTCAGTACTGTTGTGGTCATTACCATCATAATCATCTTCTTCTTCACCTTCTTCTTCTTCACGGTCTACACAGGCATTTTAAAACAGCAGCAATTACTGCTTCACATCACATCAGCATTCCTTGCAGCAAGTCAGATAGCTTGTAACAACTTCATAACAATTTTAATCCAAGAGGACCAGGTGACCTATGGGAAGGGCACTGGCATCCCAGGTTAGGGGTACTGACCAGCCAAATTCAGAATGCAGGTGGTCTGCAGTTCTCGTTCATGCATCACCTCTGACAAAGCCAAACTTTGTGAATATATGGATTACCAGACTGCCACAAAAGTTAAAAAATTTTAGACTGCTGGTCCCCTCTAAAGAACATTTTCATCATCACAGTATTATTTTGAGTAACTAACATCTCTCTATATCATCTAAAATGCAGATTGCTTTACCTTAGTCAGGCAGGCAAAAGGTTAGGGAAGCATAACAGGAGCATTAAAATGAACAGCAATATAATATGTTACACAATTTTCATATCAAGTATATCGTTGATGTAATATCTAATATTGTCAGTTTGTTGGTGAAAGGGTTTGAAGTTGATTGAATGGCATTTGTTATTTGTGAGTGTCAACACATTAAACAAATTAAACCAAATTAAAACTTAGCAATTACAGTTAAACTAATTGTACTTAAACTGTGTTAATGGGATTCCACCAGCACCAACATAATAGTTACACTGACATGAATCAGTCCCCAGGTCCTCATCTGTGAACACAGTTTCACATAGAAAAAAATGTCTTCATTACAAACAGATTAAATTTGGGGAATATCTGCTATCATTCAGGTCAAATTCTTTTGTCTTCCCATATGCTATTTAAAATGCAAATATTAAATATACAAAACTATAATTTTGCCTGTTGTCTTCTATGGGTGTGAAACTTGGTCCCTGACATGAAGGGATGAAGAGAACCTAAAGGCATTCAAGCATATGGCGCTGGGAAGACATTTGGGCCTCAGATGGAGGCAGTAAAAAAGGGTTGGAAAACACTGCATAATGAGGAGTGCAATGATACATACTCCTTGCCAAATATTATGACGATTAATTAAATAAAAAATGATGAGAGGCATGACACACATAGCACATGTGGGAGAGTAAAGAAACACAGAGTACGAGAATATTAAACTTGATATTAAAGAACTGGATTGAAGGGTGCGGACTGGATTCATCTGGTTGAGGGCAGGGACCAGTGACAGCCTCTTGAGAACATGATAATGAACCTTTGTGTTGCATAAAATTCAGGGAATGTCTCAACTAGCTGAACAAGAGGAACCCAGTGTCTTGTAGTTAATTAAATGTTCCCACAGGTCTTTATTTTCACTTGTCTGACACACAATCCTCTTAAGCTGTTCCTGTGATACCGTCTTGAAATACATGTCAAAAGCAAATAACAGAACCATCTGCACGTGAAATATTGAAATGTGCATATTCCAAACTGTTTAAATTTCATACACATCCAAGAATCACTTTACAGCAGATCACACCATTCAAAAAAATCAATATTAAGTGGCCACATCTATTACTGCCCATATCTTGAACAAATTTGTTCTGATAAATGTCATGACAGCCAGCTCTATCTAAAGCCCTTCATTCTGAATCTTTAAATGCATTTGCATTACATAGGGATAAAGTACCGACTGTGACTGCCTGATGCTGCAATCACAATGCGTAACACAGAACACTACGCACAGTAACAGCTATCAGAACGCAGACAATAAACAACTTACAAACATTTTCTGTGTTGACAGACGTTAACTACAAGATGTTTATCCTTAGTTCAGTGGAACACTGAAGATTAGTTTATAATAAACTATTCATACAAGAGTATATCGACACAGAACTGAAGTGAATTTATGCCTCCATTCTGCCAGTTTTTATATGTTTACAAGATTCATGTGATGGTCTGTCTCATGGTTCCAAGGATTAACATAAAGAGTGATAAACACACTTAGGACTTCACTAATCCAGAACATATAAACTAGGCTAATATCAGTACCAGGATAGTCACAGTTAAGTACAAACTGCAAAGAATTTTCACTGTCACTTTTGTATGAAATATCAGCATGTTACACAGTACTTAGGCATTTCTTTTCCTGAAATTGCATTGTACCAAATATTATTACAGTGATCAAATCAAGCACAGTGAGACTGGTCAGGCATATGACATGCATGAGGGAGAAAAGAAATGCACAGTGTTTTGGAAAGAGGAAGACAATCTGGAAGACCTAGGCATAAATGGGAAGTTAACATTAGAACAGGTCTTAAAAAGAATAGGATTGGACGGCATGGACTGCATTAATTTGGCTCAGGAAAAGGAGAAGTGGTGGGCTGCAGGGAGCTTCTAAATTAGTTGCAGAACTATTGGCTTCTCAAGAAGGACTTCGTTCCAAGAAATTAGTCAGATTGTTAATTAGTTATTTAGTGGTTAAATCCAGGAAAGTACCTGAACCCATTCAAGCATGGTGTTATTAGCCCAGTTACTTTTGGATATTTACATTAAGAATGAGAATTTACTGTACTATAAGATGCAGAGTCCTTTTAATTCTATGATATGCTACTACATTAAAAGGAGCAGTTGGCTAAAACAAGCCATGGGAACTTCACACCCTATCCCTAATGCCATTCATATCATCCTCTCATTTATCAGGTCACATTATACAACCTAAGCAATAAACACAATATTACATAAACCAAGAAAGAAGGGGAATTGGAACTCACATTTGTCTTGTCCCTCTTTTACATAGCCACATGTCCGTGGCCACGTATCTGTATCTCCTTGTCCTTCACCATGGTTCCAGCTAAAATGTACATCTGATTCTCGGTATGCAATCATTGACCGGTTGTCCAAATGTGGCAGGTGCCGCCATGATGGCTGATTTAAATATAAAAGTTTACATATTAAGTTAGCTTTTGACGTAGTACATATCATTTTCTGTTCTTACAACATGCAGCTGGAAAATAACAAGCAAGGCGCGATTCTGTGTGCTGAATACTGATCTCTTAACCCTCTTACAGTCAGGGCTGGACCTGCAAGTTTCCAGGTTCTTTTGTAGAAACTGTAATAATACTTATAACAGAATCTTGTGTGTCTAAGATGAGAAGCAAAGTAAAGTTGTCCATGTGCTTAATTAAGCACAATAACATGAAGACAGAAAGAAGTGGTGGTAGAACTCACTGCATTCTTAATCCAAGCACTACACAGAGATGACAGATTAGATATAAACACCAGATGCTCTAATCTTCCAAAAAGACCCCTAGGACCCACTAGGCAGGAGGCTGAGTGGGATCTTGAACAAGTCTGAATCCTGTGCAGAAGATAAAAATCTCAGTCCATGGTGGAAAATATCCCTGATTTCCCAGTAACCCAGCCTACAGCCGGTGTTCATGTAGAGCACAGGTACACCCTGGCATATTCCTTCCTTATAAAGAAGAAGGGCATACTTTTTATTAAAACAGGCCTGACACACATAGTATACAAACTTCATAAATGTTCTCTGTGTATGTGTGCAGCAAACAGTCTGGTATTATTAATCAAGACAAACTTTAATTACCTCAATATGGTATGTCTCTTCTGGAACATGAATAGATGCAGTCATGACACCATCTTCTAAGTGGACACTTGCTTCAGAGGAAACCTCCCCAAACAATCTGCCATCATAAAAGTTTTCATGATCTGGAAAAAAATTTCCAGCAATTTTTCCATGATTAAGCTTTCAGTTTTTAGTTCACGTTCAAATGTGTGACAAAAAATGCAACATGGAAGAATAGTAATACAGTGCATCTTAAAGACATGGGATTAGATGATATGGAGTGCATTTATCTGGCTCAGAATAGAGACCAGAAGCAGGCTCTTTTGAACAATGCAACAGACTGTTGGGTTCCATACAATGATGAGAACAAATTGACTAGCACAGCAATTAACAGCTTCTCAAGAAAGAATGTGTTCCATGGAGTGAATTCGTAAGCTAAATGAAGAAAACTGTTGGTTCACACAAACTGTTTGCCCTACAGTGATTCACAGGTTACCGAACGATACTCCAACAACATGCACAACATCTTATACCAGTAATGCGATTCTTTTGTTTCTCGTCTGTTAGACAATGATACACCGTCACACCTTACTATACACACAAATTTTTCTACCAGTGCAACCATAACAAGTATTACAATATATACAGTGCTCAGTCCTATAAATTTGCCTGTTGTTTCATGTGGATGTGAAACTGGAAAGTCATATTCCAGGAAGAACATACACTTAGAGCCCTTTAGTCCTTTCAAGGGCCCTAGTGGATGGGAAATGAGAAGAATCTCTATTTATGATGTAACTGGTAATGAGTGTTGCCCCAGAAGGACAAGACTATGTGTCCTTGAGAGGAACCTTCTACTTCATTTACTCCATGGACAAGTTCAGATAGAAAACCCTGACCACAGAGGGAGAATTAACCTCCACATTGTTTGTGTCCACCTGCACCATGTCACAACCCTGAAATCCACCATCTGATCACTAAGTGAAACTTACCAACAAATACAGGCTTTTCTTGACCATCTCCATCTACTGTGATAGCCTTAAACTTGGAATGGAGAATCCCCCTCTTTGGAGTCAGAATTAAACGAAAGTCTCTGAAAATTATTGAAGAGTATACTTTTTACACCTGCCCACTTACTGAAATAATTTCAAATCAAACATCATGCCTATCCTTAAATTTAAATGCACATACCTTCCAAGTGTACTGAAGGACACCTCTCTTATTCTATTGAAGGGATGATCACTGTGCTTTACACCCCGCTTCACAATGTTGTGGCTGAACTGAGAAGCATGAAGAGTCTCAAAGTGTTTCAGGTTTTTGTAAACTGAACCTACAATAAGCAATGTGAATTACAAACACTGAACACCGCTACATTTCTGTAACTGACAGTATATGCTTCTTATAATGATCCTCTTAAAGAGGACTGATCCAGCTTTCTTGCAACATAACAGTGTAGCTGGCAGTACTACACTATCACATGCTTAAGTCCTAGTTTAAAATATCAACCAAAAGACTACCTCAGCAGAAATTTTGTTACCTTCAATCACTGCAGACAAAATGCTAGTACTGCTTACAATCATGTTCTACAATATCACATTACAAAGAACAAAAACATACCACAGTATTTGTATCAAAAATTACTTAATAATATGCACTCCACTTACGTGCCTTCAGTTCAAACAATTCTTCTACAGAACAGGAATGAGCTAACATACTGTGGAGTGAATGTATGCATCGTCACGAAATTAAATGAGATGACACAGCTTGCAGCATCTCTCTTGCCGGCAAAATATTTTGGCCACTGATTTAAAAATGTAAATTCAACGTACGGGTGCCATTTAATTTTTATTACCAATATTGATACGTACGAAACACTATACATACTGTACCAAGACCACAAATGCACAAGGTAATTTTTCGCTTCTATACCAACAAAATATTACCAGTTCCTACAACCTATCTGCATAATCACTTGAGTCTTGGTATGCATTAACTTCCAACATTAATCAAATTATTACTCTGTAATGTTTAATCGACATTCATATCTGTGATTTACAACAGTCAATGTTTCTCAAGTAGTTAAGGTTACAATTAAGATGTGAGACACTGAAACTTACACCTTACATTATTCGGTACTTCAAAAAGCAACAAGCACACTATCAGGTTGAAAACACTACAGCCAAGGACACACATTTAAATCCAATTTAATTGCAATGTTTTTCAAAAAATATCTACAAACTTCATAACAACCAACACACGCCGCATCACACCCAACCCTACTCCTCCCTCATCTACAAGGACCGATCATCTTCTATATCTACAAGCACAGATAGACACTAGCACAGATCATAGCACTACATGACAGACATCTAGTGCAGACAGGAGTCCCAAATATGTTTACGCATGCGCGAGCGCACTGGGCGCAGTCCATGGAGTAGAGGTCTGTCCCTATTGTCAACACCACGGATTACGTATCTAATTTAATATATAAACTAACGTAACCATAAGTTCAATTGTGTTTTAACCGTACGAACGTTACGAGGAAGGTCGATTCTTGCCGAAATAATCAGCTGAGAAAGGGAAATGCTGTGACAGATGAGTATGATATTGCGGTGTTTTTTTAATATCCATTCGTTTATTAATTAGAGTTTTTATTAATTATGCATTAGCCATGACTGTATTTTAATATTTATTGTGAATAAATTAAATGAAATGATATTTTCACGTAGTATGTTTATAAAGATTTACAGGGGTCCCGTGTAACTGGAAGCTGATAACGCTCATGCATATTCATTTGATTTGTACAGCACAGCTGGCATAACACCTGCCCATAATTGGCATGGACAGGTGTTTAAGTGCGTATCGTTTTGGGATTTTGTTTCGTCTGGAAAAGATTTTATCATTCGGTTAAGAGTACTGTAGTTAGCTTTGTTGGTGAAGTTTTGTGTACTCACTGCTGCATGTTATTTCTGTTTATTTTCAGTATGTGAGCATCTGTAAAAAATGATAACTGGTGGAAAGAATACAGTCCAAAGAGAGTTTTGTTTCCTTTTGTGGATGTGTTTTTTATCAGTGTGTCTGGGACTTGATAATAAATTAAACCCACATTGGAGACAAATATGCCCTCGGATTTACCTGAGTGCTTTTACTAGTTTTGCTCCAAGAGGAAATCAATCAGCAGGTGCTTATTCAAAGAAGGATGATATACATTCTTTGGAGGAGTGCATTACAAGTTGCTGTGAAGAAGAAGTTTGCAATGTCATTTTCATGCATGATTCAACTTGTTATCACGTATGTCAACACATTTTGATTTTATCATTATATATGTTCTACTTTGAATTAAGTATAATAGTCTGAAAACTTATTTCTTCTGATCCTTAGATCACGTGTGTTACTAGTGAACTGTGTGCACCATTATTCCGTCCAGAGCCAAAATTTGGCAAGCATGTTACCATGGTACTTGTTCAACCTGTATCTCCAACAGAAACCTGGGGTGAAGTCATAGAATCAGCATGGGCTGATGACTACAGAAAGTATGTTCCTTTTGTTATGTTAATGTTTCTGCGTTTTGAGGGAATTATGCATTGTGTCTGCACCACATTAATATAAGATATATAAATACTGAGGTGAAATATGTGAAGACTTGTGATGCAGCTATTTTATTTTTGTGTTTTTTACAGTAAAGACTTATCAATGGAGGCTGCTGAAACTCACTACAATTGTGAAGTTGGTTTGCTTGTGGACTGCCCTGTGAACGAAGTATGTGTACAGCTTGTCACACATTCTCGGAATGGAATATGCCAATGTGTGGAGGAATACCAACGCAATTCCACAGGGCTCTGTACTCCTGTTGGTTAGTATAGTGAGTAAATTTATGGTACAGGGCTGTACAGTGTAAATGATGGTTCTCTTTTTGGCATGCAAATAGGTTGGTCCTTATTATTTTTACTTATTTATTTATTCTTAAGTACAGAAAACAAATGGTTTAAGATGACAAGGACTGGTAGACAGTGTGAGATTCCTGATGGCAAACCATAAAAAAAACACTGGATTCTAAATTGTTTCTTTCAGATCTTCATTGTAGGATTGTTACTGTACACCTTAGCCTTTAATATGCCCTACAAGTAAAAATGTCACGTGTTCAGATTTGGCGAGTGAGGAGGCCACAATCCCCTGAGTATTTCACCAAAAATAATCTTTACATAATGCACAGGATTGTTGTTTGAATATTTATACTGCTGTGCTGAAAGAAGGGTTATGTTCTTCTGCAGATTGACACATGTTCAAAAAACTGGGGTCAGAATATGTGGAACATACTGTTGTTAGTTCATGGTCTCCATAAAAAATGGGTTCAACAATTTTATTTGCACTCATAGCACACCACACACCAAACTTTATATCATGTAATGGCACTTTTTGGATTAACACTGGGTTTTCTGCAGGCCAGTACCTATTATTCTGAGAGTTTTCATATCCACTGCAATGAAACCAAGTTTCATCACTAAACAGAATGAGTGTGAAATCTATTTGTCTGCCATGCACCCCATCAAGGTACCAGTTCACGAAACTTATGTGGTATGTGTTGTAGATTTTGTGAGCCTTGTTTGTGTTATGTAGGTGAAAGCGCAGCACTTGTGTTTTATTTTGTACCGATGATGAAGACAAGCCCATTTGCTCTGTAAGTGATCTGCTTGGTGATGTCTCTAGTCTACTCCCAATTTTTTCCAGCTTTTTCTCAGCATTTGGCTCCAGCATGTTCTCTTATTTTCTGGAACGCAACCTGTTGCTCAAAACCATTTCATGTATTTGAAAATTGTTGTCCAGTTTGGAAAAGCCATATCAGGTTCATTTGTCCTTATGACACTTTTTGTAGGAACTGTATTTATATATCGCATGAACATACACATTGCTTCAGTCTACATAGTGATTGCAGATGACATATAGAAAGCTGACAGTCCATGATAAGCAACATGGGAACAAGCCAGTGAGTGGGGTTGGCTTATAACATCAGCAACCCAACAGGAAGCAATTAGTGATTGCGAATAAAAAATAATGACCCTATATATATATATATGGAATGGTATTAACATGGATCTTATGCAAGTAGTTTATGTGTGGATTGGATTGAGCTAGGAAAGGAGTTACATGCTTTGAAGCAAGTGAAACTGTTCCGAGTTCTGCAGTAAGGCACCTGATTGAAAAACATGTACCCCTGTACTTACCAGTGATTATTTTTTAATACTAAACATGAATTATCATAACATAAAGTTTGGTGATGACATTGCTTGTACACCAAATGAAATGGTTACACTGTCATGACTCACTTCTTTGTGAATGCAGTAACAGCATCTCAATTACAGGTGTATTGGTTGTACTGTCATAATTGTGTCATCAGGTCCTTGTATTGAAAATGAGACATTATCTGTAAAAGTGATGATGACAGTGAAATAGAAGAGGACTTGTCATGTATTTTCTCCTTCATATTTTCAGTATGAAGTATTCAGATTGTCTGTTCTGGTTTCCAGTTCAGTACAGGCACCTACCTCGTGAAGCAGGTTCATGTGTATGAGACTATTGTATTGCTAATGTAATGCATTTCAGCTGACAAGATGAAAGAGTGCATAACTTACCAGAACTCTACAGTTGAATGATGTGATTTTTTGCTCTTGTAAATGAATTATACTTCCCTCATCCATTGTCATGTGTTTTACGTTTTTACTCCAACTGCAGGTAAATTGAAGTCCAACAGCACCATAGAAGCATTCCATGCTGAACTGCGGGCGGGCATGCAGGCTGTCCCCCAGCCAACTAAGGTTTGTTTCATTAATAAGAAATAAGAACAACAATTCTGTAAATGGTAGTTGCTTTTGTGACAAGCTGGTACTTCTGAAAGGAGATGGTTAGTAAATAAGAATGTAGCCCAGTATGAAGCAGTGAAAGGTAATGATAAAGTCATCCTTGTACTCAAATACCATGCTTTGAAAACATGGAGAATGAAGGTAAAGCTCCAAATTTTCTTGTCGTCAGCACCAGATGGGGGTGATTGGTGATCAGCTTCTTATTTGCACTGCTTTACTCATGGCAAAAAAGCCTCTGGTATGCACTGTGTATGGGGTTGAAGAAATAAGTTTGAAATGTGAGTCCCAGGTGGGCCTTGTACTCTGCATTGGCCTACACAAAATATTACAGCCATCACAAAAGTAGTGAACGTGAAGCAAAATGTATTTACTAAAGGAAAAAGTGCAGCTGAAGTTTTTGACTGAATACAATCAGGGTAAATAAGACTGTACTAGACAAAAAGTACTGGATAATGGAACATACTGTGCTGCAAAAATGAATTGCAAGTGTGTGTGTGTGAGAGGGAGAGAGAGTGCCAAAATATATGGTCGGTTTACTGACTAGGCTATAGGCTGGACCATCTGGGGTTCTGATCTCTTGCCATGATATGAGAGTTATCTTTTCAAACATCCAGACTAGCTCCAGAGCCTGCTTAACCTCCTATTCAGTGGGTACCGGTGGTAAAGTGGCAGGAGCATGAAGCTGACCACTCACCTTCATGTGGTACTGAGGTTAAGAATAAGTGGAGCTATAGCTGCACCCACCCTAATGACTTCATGATGTGTATAGGGACTACTTTGTATGTGTAACTACTGAATACATTCTGGATGTTGTAGGGTGTAAGAGATGAGTTTATAAAATGCCATCTGCCTTCTCAGCCTTGTCAGTGTACTCTTTGTTGAAGTAATACAGTAAAGCCCCAGTTTTACATTCCCGCATTTTGTATTTTCCATGATTTTATGCATTTTTTGTATGGTCCAGGCCAAATGCCCATAAGAACAGAGTATCCAGATTCTACACTTTTCCTGCTTTTATGCCATTTTTATGTGGTCTGCCCAAAAATGTAAAATAGAGGATTTTATTGTAGGTGGCTTCTTTGTTCATTATAAAGTTATGTACATGTAATTGTATATATGAATTAGATATATTCACAGGGAGATTTAGGAGGAAGGACGGATACATTTGTGCAAGAAGTAACTTCAAGCAGACCCATCAAACAGCTTGTTGTGTCAGCTGTCTCAAAAGAGGTTCGTCTTCCAGAAAATGAGGTTACGCTATCAGCATTCACTGTCCCTGCAGAACAACCAGGTATGTAACTTTCATAGATATCTTGTTTACACATTTTAAGTCTTCTTTAATGTGCAACATGATGAGATGCCTTGGTAAATTTTCTTTTATAATAGCATGCTTGTTTGTACAGGTGAACACTACAAATATGAGTGGACTGCCCTGGCACAGCCTGAAGGAGTCAACAGTGGCATTATGAATGATCAGAATGGGGAAACACTAAAACTGAGCCACCTCATTGAAGGACTGTACATGTTCAAAGTTAGCGTCTCTGCACCAGGGGCATATGGTGAGACATATGCCAATGTTACTGTGCTGCCACGTGAGTATCACTAGTCCTAAGTCAACACAGGCTTGTGTTGCTCCTTCACAGTAACCCCTTACACTGGTAATGGTACACTTCTTATGACTACCCTGTCCACAGTTGTTTTTAATTCCTAGAGATTTCACTGTGAACAGACATATAGTACTTCTGTATGTAATTTCAGTGCATCATTGTGTTGAATAGTATCTGTTTAATATTGCGTGATCCGTGTCTATAAATTTAGGACTTACAGACTTGGTAAAATGTGTGTTAAGTTTCTTGCATGCATTGTACACTTGCAATCTTTCATTCACCTTTCCTTATACTTTATGACTATGAGACAAGACTAATCAGCTTACATTAGCTAATGCTTACTGTCATTCTGTTCAGAACCTCTTGTTTTCCCATCATCTGTTTAAAAATGTAGTCAGAATTTATGAAACTATAATTTTACATGTTGTTACGTGTGGACATGATTGTACTCTAAGGAAAGAATACAACTTGAAGATCTTTGAGAAAAGGGTACTGAGGTGACTGTTTGGAGTGAAGGAAGACAGAGAACTGAGAGACTGGAAAAAATTGCATAATTGGAGACCTCATATTTATGATATTTAATGAATTTTATAAGGTGATCAAATCAAGAAGGATGACAGGGGAAGGAAATATTCTGAGTACTGAATGTGGATGGTGGTGAGGCGTGGGGGAATGGACGTCTGTATAGCCTACACAGCTGATGGCTAAAGTGGAGGAAACTGCTATTGCCCCTTCAGTACTCAGTCAGATGGCAGCCTGAGTGGGAAAAATGAGGTGGGGAAACCTAAAAGGACAAGGTTACATGGAAGAACTAGATGTAGAAGCAGGACATTATTAAACTGTATTGTAAATACACAGATGAGGTTGTGGACTGGATTCTTCTGGCTCAGAATAGGGTCTTATGAAGATGGCAGTGAACCTCTGGCTTCCATGAAAGCTAAGAACTAACTGGGCAGCTGTTGGCTTAGAAAGGAGTAGGTCCCATGAAGTTAGGTTATCTTAGCTACTTTGAGTAATGTAAATAGTATGCTGATAAGTTAAAATCTTCCATTAGAAGTCATTTTGTTTCTTGTTTGGTTCATTTTAACAGGCTGTTGTTATCACTTCTGTGGGAGTATTTGAAGATATTTTCATGAATTTCATTTTAAGACAAAAGTATTTGCTTGTCCCTGCAACTGTCATTCCAAACCCCACCCTTTGAATACTGTTGTAAGTTTATAATGACTGTTAAAAGATAAATCTGTATCTTCTAAAGACTCTCACATATTGCCATAGAGGAGCATATAATTTTTTAGAAGTTTTAGTTATTCAAGAAATCTGAAAGAATGTGAGTGGGTAATTTAAGTCAGTGACTTCATGCCCTGAGCTTATAGAATACTAATTTGGTGATTTTGTAGTATTCTAGTTAGCTAGAAATTTAGGAGATGATACCAGTAAAGTTTTTCTGTGATTTGTGTAGCAATGCATATCAACACACCTCCAGTTGCTGTGATCTCTCCATCATCCCAGACAGTGAAACTCCCAAACACCGGTGCCGTTCTGGATGGCTCCAGTAGTAGTGATGATGACAAAATTGTGAGCTGGCACTGGGAACTGCAACAGGGACCTCTAGGTTACCAGCCACATTTACAGGACACATCCACACTCCAACTTGACAATCTGGTGATACCTGGAAACTACACTTTCAAGTGAGCAAAATTAAGAAGCATGAAAGCGGCATGCCTTCTAATAGCGTGCTGTAATACAATTTGTAGTTGAAATTCATTAGTTGACTCAGCATACTGGTGAAACCCAAGTAGGTTAAACATGCCATTCTGAGCAGAACTTATGAAATGTAAGTCCTACATATATGCTAAAATTTAAAGACCTGCGTTTGCATAGGAAAACACCTGTGGAAATTCGCTATGTATATTTAGGCAACAAGGAAATATACTGCATTTTTTTAGACATGCTGCACAATATTTATTTTCCACAAAATGGTATTCACTTCATAATTTTTTCTTTTTCCGTTAAAATCACACTCATATTTTCATAAACCATGCACTAAAATTTAAATACCAACTCCAGCAGGATAAAGGTTACTGTTATTATTGTTACTTCATTTTATTTTTGTGGAGAACTCACTACTTGCGTGAAGATTCTGTATACATTATATTCATCAGCTGTAGCCTGAAAGTTTCATGTTGTCATATTTGTTTTTTGTGAACTTAACAGCAACATTTCACAAAGTGTGTAGGTATGTTTATGATCTCTGTAGCAAATTTCACATGCCTTACTGCAGTAATTCATTCACCATTGCCATCCAATCACATACACGCACGCGCGCGCGCGCGCACACACACACACACACACACACACACACACACACACACACACACACATCGGCAATCTCATAAGCTGATTTTTTCCCTCTTTAGGGAAGAAAGTAGGGTACAAAGGAGACTAGGTATTGATTTAAGCAAACAAGTGGGAAGTGCTGTGTGTATCAGGTAGAAACAGGCTTCACAGGTCATAATATGTGTTGCAAAATGGGCATGTTCTATTCACTTGTATGACATTATCTGTTTGATTTAGGTTGACTGTTGAGGATTCACACCATGCAACTAACTCCACAACAGCCAACATAACAGTTCTGAAAGTAACAGACTACCCTCCTGAAGCCAATGCAGGGCAAGATATTATTATGTACCTTCCGCACAACAGCCTGACACTAAGCGGCAATCTAAGTACAGATGACAGAGGTATTGCTAGCTGGGAATGGACTAAAAGTCCGTCTGATCAGGATAAAGCTGTTGACATGCAGGTAGTGTGCTTTTGTATCTTGAGTGGAATTCACAGTTTGTCATTATTATCATTGCTTTTATCACTGTCATGACCACCATTATTGTGTACATCTCTGTTTTTGCAGTTGTCACTTTGTATTGTTATTTTTGCCCTTAACTTTTGTTTGCACATTGTGTTCATTTGCATTTTTCTCCATATTCTTCATGTTATCTCTGTGACCCCTTTTGCCATAGCTCTCCACCTCTCCTTTTTTCCTAGCTTTGATACTGTTCATGCTGTTCTGTTATTGTGTTTTTACTTAACATCCATACCATGCATGATTTCAGGTTTTAACAGTGCTGATGAAGATTAAAGTTTTCTTGGAGGTGACACCATGTCAAATCCCAGAAGATTTTTATCTTTATCTGTACCACTCTTAATTTTAATTTTTGCAATATTTTCCCCAAGCTGTTCTTCTCCCTCAGTCTTATTGCTTGTTCTCTCTTTCTTGGTTATACTTTCTGTTGTCTTAATATTTCTTTTATCATGTGATAAGTAGTTGTAACAATGCAGAGGATTAGTAATCTCTTCATGTTTAATTATGTTGCATTTCTTCTAATAGAAGCATGTTATAAAATTGGTTCATTCATTGTAGAACACCCGGACACCATATCTCCAACTATCAAACTTAGAGGAGGGAATGTACACATTCGTTCTGAAGGTTACTGACACCTCAGGGCAGTCTTCCTCAGCGGAGGTGCATGTCTTTGTGAAGCCACCCACAAACAAGCCTCCAGTTGGTATGTGTTGAGCCACCCACATTTCCATTGACAAGCATGTCTGTGTTTTGGAAACAGCTCTTTAAAATAACCACTCATGTACAGTTACACATGCAGCTTTTGGGAAGGGAGGGGCATTCCGTCATTTAGATTGACATATTGTTGTGATATGTTTTTCATGAGTGCAAGGTACAAACATAAAAGATGTGTGAAGATTCATGGGTACTGGAATGTGACACTGTGTATGGCAGAGAGGAACCAATGTTTCAGAGGAGCCTGTTGCTTCCATCTTCAGGGCAGAAGAGTGGAGGCAGTAGGTCCTCTGAAAGTAAGCAAAACTACAAAGTGTCACATTCCAGAGGACAGTAATCTACACCCTTGTTAACTGTATCAACTTCAGCCTTCTTGCCATGGAGACCAAAGATTTAATCAAGCTGTAATGCCACAAAGTAGAAGGCTGTGTTTTCTCACTGAGTACAGCTGATGCTTATTTTACAGCAAATGCTGGGAAGGACATTACTGTTTCTTTGCCTCAAACATGGGTCTTACTGGATGGATCTCAGAGTAATGATGACAATAAAATCACTGCCTGGAAGTGGGAGCAGCTGAGGTGAGAGTACATTTTATTATCATGTAGTTTCTACTCGCATCACAGGGTAATTACCTTAGCTGCCACTGAATGTCATTGCAATCAATTGAAACCCCTTCATTGTCAGTCTTCAGAGATCCTGTGTGTGCTTAAAAAATATAATTTAATTGATACTGCAAGTGTCATACAGAATGATGTCTACAATGCTATGAAGTACTTATTACCATTAGGGTATTTTCCATCTCTGTCACCAGGTGTAGTTAAGTGTAGTAATCAAAAATGACAGAGGCATTCACTACTGAAGATGAAAGTAATGAGTGCCAGAACTTACAATTTTTTTTACCAGTGATGTGATTTATTTTGGCATTGTGTAATATGGTGGTACTCTTTTATTTCTGATTTTATTAATAGAGGCCCCAGTACAGTGGCGTTTTCTGCCAGCAACAGTTCGTGCACAAATGTGACTGAGCTGACAAAGGGAGAATATGAGATCCAGCTGACTATCACAGATGATAATCAGAACAATGCCAGTGACTCAGTTGTGGTCACTGTCACACAGAGTAAGTTTCCTGTTACCTTTTGTCTGGATCAGGTTAGAGATATTATACAGCAAAACCCTGTTAAGACAGTTTTGAAAATTCCAAGAAAATCTG
Organism: Coptotermes formosanus; assembly: GCA_013340265.1. Classification (NCBI taxonomy): domain Eukaryota; kingdom Metazoa; phylum Arthropoda; class Insecta; order Blattodea; family Rhinotermitidae; genus Coptotermes; species Coptotermes formosanus. The sequence goes on along the minus strand of BLKM01000329.1, from coordinate 1,301,026 downwards.
ACTTTTTAAGTGGGAAATTTCTTAAAAGGGTAAGATCGAAAAGTTCTGTTTTTTAAATTTTTTTGTGAACTTATTACATATGTATGCTGAATTTGTACAATTTGCAGCTGTCTTGACACATTCTCACTCATATCTGACCATTTAACCATTTTGTCTGTAAAGGTTCATTCACAGTTATATTTACACCTTTACCTATCCTGTCACTGACTTTTCATTCACAAGTTCATATTTCATTCCAGATGTTATTTTTCCTTGAAATATTTTTCAAGAGTGGGCTGTCTTGGTCTTTTTTCAAGAAGAGTAGCGGTATACATCTTCAGATTCCATAGGTCCACCTTTAGGTAGACCAAAAGGGGTTGCCAGTAGTTCCAGTCACTGTCACTAACTCTGCAGTGTGTTGAATTTATTTTCTGGAATTGCTGATGGAGCTTATCTGCACACAGTCACAACAGATGTTTCACAATCACGCTACACCACAACACATTTATATTACCGTCGATAAATTATGTTTAAACAAGCTGTCACAATTGACCATCCACTTATCTCGCGTCAAACCGCTGTTGCCCCAACAACTTAGAACATCGTGTCACTTCAGCTAGCATGCGCCTGAACTTCTTCAATTGTTATTGGCTGCCTTCGTTTCCTCCAAGTCCCAGGCAGTTGAAGTGGCAAGTTGAGGTGCAACATGCCAGCGTTGCCAAACGCAGGCTTATGCAGGTCACGGAACAGCTAGGATCAGCTTCCAGCCGCCCGATACAATTTTTCGGTTGTTGTAAGAGACTAAGTAGTGGAGGCTGACTGACTGACTGACTGACTGCAGTCTCTGTATCGTGGAAGAAGTAGGATACCCCTGCATCAGCTGTGAGGTTGCGTCATTCTGCTGTGTGAAATGTGATGGAAATGACCTTGGAGATTAACCTCTATGAACTGACCGCGCCATTTGAATGCTGCGTTTTGGAAACGTTACGAATGGAAACTCGGGGAAGTTCTTTAAGATTTTGAAACAGAAAATGAATTAAATAGGAAAAAAAATTGTTTTGTCATCAAATTTGTTACTTCTTAGGCGGGAAATTTTCTTATGTGGGGCTGTATAAAAGGGCAACATATAATGTTAGTCAAATGGGAGAATTCTGGTGCTTTTTTATCCTGACTTCTTAGGAGGCAAATTTTCTTAACTGGGGATATCTTAAACGAGTTTAGTGTACTTCTAAAGAGATGAGCTAAGACAAAGGAAAGTGAGCTGTCAGTTGAAGACATCAATAAGAAAACATAGTTAAACCACTCTCACAAAATCATTTCAGGGGACGCTTCAAAGTCTGGAACGCTCCTATGGAATGATGTGTAGCTTCCCATGCCAATTACTTTGAAGGGGATAACATGCAGATATAATAATTTAATAAATGGAGTGCATTTTTTAAACTAGTCTTGTTATTTAATAGCCACACTTCATCATTCTTGTACCACTAACCAAGATTGAATCCAACGTGTTTGCATACTCATGTAGTATAATACCAGTGTTTCATGATATGAGGACAGTCAGCCATCTGAAGACAAGTAGATAATATTCCTGAAATATCATGTACAGTTAATCCCCATTTAAATTTTTTCTTGTTATGGGGGCCTGAAAATGGGCCAAAGCAGCATAGAAGATGAAGAATCTAATACTACATGGTGTCACATCTAAGAAGACCATGACCTTCATTGACTTTATAATTTTACAGACAAGAATGCGAAGCCAAAGGCAGATGCTGGAGGTGACCAGGCCGTTGTTCTCCCAGTTAGTGTTGTCGTGTTAAATGGCTCTCGGTCAAGTGATGATCTTGGCATTGTTAAGTGGGAATGGATACGAGAGTCAAGTAGTCTTGCACTTGGGCGAGTCATAGCTAACTCTGATGACTCGCCTATGTTGATGGTAAGTTGTGATCTGCTTCAAAGAAACTGTAATGAACTTAATTTTATTGACACATGGCTTGCTGAGATCATAGGCATTAATCCTAACCTCAGCGTATGCTATTTTTCACAATTTGTAAGCTTTGACCATCTGCATAAAAAACTTGGTTGAAATGAAAGAAGGATGTTAATTAGTTTATAATCTGGGACATCGTAAATATAACAAACATGTATTTAAGAAGCTCATGTTTTCTGGACAGCAGTAACACTAAATTTGAATTGCTTTACCAAATGGTAAATGGGGAGATGTTCTATTATTACCAAGCTTATGTTCTTTGTCTGATCCTCAGTATAGTCCAGGTACAGTTGCTGTAAATAAATGAGCCATTCCATGACAAAGAAACAGAGAACAACCAAGCGTGCTAGCATACTAGCTTCAAATCTCAGCCTGGAGACTGCTGTCCAAAGTAAATATTCTTTATGGTTTTCCTCAGTCTGTTCAGGCAAATATTTGGACAGGATGTAAAATTATTTGCCACCTACTTCCTTCCATGTTGTTTCAAATTTATTATTGCCTAATCATCCTGTCATTCAGCACTATATAATGTGAGTTACTGAAACATCAATAGTCAAACTAGAATAAAGGAAATAACAAATAATCATGGTCTTCAGCCTGAACTGCTTAGATTTCCATGAAACTATTTGGATTTGTAGACTGCAGGGCAAGTCTTCCTTCAGTGGTGGAGCTTGTTATTTATTTACTTATTTATTTATTTATGGTTCGTTTAACACATTCCCTCTGGCTGCCATTTAAACTTTTAAATCCCCCGTGCCAGGTGATTTTACAGGCATTGAAAAAAAATTTAAAAGTATGGCATTTTTTGTTGTAATAATATGAAATTTTTTCATGCCATTGCAGAAGGTTTGCTGTATCTTGTGCACAAAAAATGGAGTACTTACATGGATTTGGAGTCTGACACCACAGGCGGAAATTCTGAGGCCGGAATAACGAATTTTATAAGTCACTAGAAGGCCACTTCAATTTACAAATCTCACAGAGATTAGGTTTTTGTGGCTCGACCCATGAAAATGAACGTTACTCTCACTCCCAGTAATTCATGCTTGTGTGGTAAACTTCAAAACACTGCCCTATACAAAGTCCTACATCACATTTTCGACAGTACATTGTCGTGCATTTTTTTAGTCTTTCCGGTTTGGCGCTTGCTTCCCTCTGCACGCACGCGACATGAGCGCTGAGACTTTCCTTTCAGTTTAGTGTGTGTCGCAGGAATCCTATATAAAACATGGTCTCTCCCTATGAGTCTGCGTGCTGGACTGCTGGTCTGACCTTGTACTTCAGGTTCTGTGCCAGCACTAGCGAGCAATCCTTCAGCAACTTTTTTGTAGAAAAACAGGTCTGTGCTGAAGAATATTTCAAATATGTCCAAGGAAGAGCTGTCTTGAGTTATTTGGTAATTTTTATTTATCCCTGGTACTCCGGAAAACGCAGGTTTCTGAATCTTGCGAATTTTTTCTATCCATCCTAACTCAAAATCTGTATTTGCACGTTTAGGAATGGCCCTGCGTGTTCTCTTCTTGCCTCTGTCTGGCTTGCGCTGCACAATTTCTTCCTCTGCCTCTTTGCTGCTACTGCTGCTAAAGGGTGAATTTGCTTCGTACGTTTCACTGTTAGAAAGTTCACTGAAACTACCATCGTCTGAGTCTGAATCATTCACAACTTCACTTATTTTATCAGTTCCGATAAACTATTTTTGTGAAGAATTTTCTGAAATAGAACTTGGTCCAGGATTTTTCATTTTGCTCGAGGCGCGCTAAACTAACTACAGCCACAGCTCATTGATACTTTTCCGAACCACATGCAGGGAGAGGGGTATGTGATTCATTGCGTCTGGTCTCGCGTTTCAGCCATGATAAAACAAAGGCATGCTTTCAGTCAAACGTCAAAACAGTTTGTTGCGCAACCATTCTGTCGCAGGAGTCCAGCATGCACACTACGGAGTGTTGCAGGAAGCAGCGCATAGCCACTGAAACTACAGTCATGAAGGAGTCGAATGGTATACACGGGAAGCCAGTAGTTTTTTTTAAATGAATTTATGAAAGTCGGGAAGTACTAGTGCCCCGGCCGGACAGGTGGCATGTGAGGCCGCGGAGTACTAGTACACCGCGCGGACGGGAAGTGTTAAGGATGCTGTCAGTAGCTCAGACTATATAACATAAGGTGGCAGAATGAGTAAAGAATAATTAGTAGAAAAGGACGTGGAAGGAGATGATCGTGGCATAATTTGACATAATTCCCAGTTTTTCTGAGATGGGATGAGACCGTTCTTGTTTGCATACAGTTTATTTGAACCCAGCACCTCCTGAATAAAAGTTGGAAGCATTAAAGCATATGCCTATTGGCTGACTTGTAAATAGAGCATTAGTAGAGGTAACTAAAATACTGGCTGAAAGAGTTGAAACAAGCCAGGAATTGAGTGAATTGCAGTGAGAAATGTCATGACTTGTACGCGTCAACCAGGATTGATAGGGTAACTAAAGGAGTACGTGCTGTATTTAGAGTTATCATGGTAGAAGATGATACACTACTAAATCATAGTGATGGATCTTTCAAAGCAGTCATTTGAGGACTGAGATGGAAATATAAAGATAAGATTAAATTGGATCATAGAAAAGTCGTGAGGATGTTCATTAGACTGAACCAATTGAAAACAGAGCAATTAGTGGGTTTGGTATCAGCAGTCTTGAATCTAATAAAATAAAGTTTCACAAATTGATGTCCACAATGTGACAAGGATGAAAACTTGGGCATTCACAAAGGGAGATATTTCGTGAGCATAAGCAACCAAAATGAAATTTATGCAGTTTCTTATTGGATGTGGGTTTATTGAGTACAAAGGCATTGAACGTATCAGGTGAGGATGAAACACTGTTGGCCTATGACAAAATGAAATGTGAACCAATTAGTAATATTACTATGTAAATGCTGAGTTATGGAAGAAAAGGTTCCAAACAAGATGGCTGTAACAATACTTGAACATCAATGAGAATGCTGCATGTTTTGTTTGTATTGTATTTTATATACAAGCCAGGTAACAGAAAACATGGAAAATTTCCTGACCTCTGGATCCAGAGAAGCTAGTGTAAGAATTTTTCATGTACACAGCTGGTACAATTCTAAATTCTCTGTGCCTGGATAAATCAGAAGGGTGACACTGTTAACATATATCCTTCCTTAGCTCACAGATGTAGTCCCTGGCCGCTATGTCTTTCGCCTGCGTGTTACTGATGAGCAGGGCGCGACAGACGAGGACACTGTCTCTGTCATTGTCAAACATGGTAAGCAATACAAGAAGCTGTCTGCATCTATCAGGACCTGACAGCTGGCCTTAGAAATCTGAGATGACAACTTCACCAAGATGAAGCTTTCATCATGGACTGTAATAACTTTTTGTGTGAATTGATATTAATGTAATGGAGTACTTCAAATTAAATTATGCTGTAAATATTTCATGACATATAGCAACATTATGGAGGCAGGATAGCATAGTCTATGTAGTGACTAGCCTGTAGGCTGTAAAATGGATGAACTGTCGCTTGATTCCTTAGCAGGGGTAAGAGATTTTTCTGTTATCCTAAGCATCCAGACTGGCTCTGAAGCCCACCAAGCCTCTTGTTGAGTGGGTACTGGGGGAGGGCTTTACCTGGTAGTAAAGTGGCCACCAGGTGAAGCTGACCAGTTAACCTCCATCTAGTGCCTGTGTTAAGAATGAAGTGGTATGGTCAAGTGGAGCATTTGATGATGGATGTTACTATACTTGTGTTCTTACTGTATTTACAGGAAATCTTTGTACATGGTACTCGCTGAAGGAAATAAGAAACATGCACGAGTTTTGTTAAAAAACCTCGGACAAAGACACCACTTTATAAGAGTCCTACATGTAACAGACGTAATAGTATTAAAATGTCAGATAAATATAATGTGAAGATGCGAACTGGATGGATCTTACACTGGTCAAGGTTCATTTATGATTTTTGTAGCATGTTCTTCATTGTTATCCTGTCATTCCAGTGGATTCTGGGGTAGCATCTTGAAATATGTCATAACTACAAAACAACTGAGGAAATATTTACATAGCAGTATAATATTAAAGTGGGCTATGGGAAATAGTGATTTAATATAAATTGGATTGATGTGGTTCAGAGTGTGGGCCAATAGCATGTCGCTATTGTCACTGGTGTCTGTAAAATTGTCAGACACATACTGCAGATAGAGATCATTCAAAATCATTCTGTGTGTACCTGTTTATGTTGTTGTGTACAACATCTAGGTAGTTGCATCATATATCTGTTTCACAGATCCACATTTGAACGATCTGGTTGAACTAACACTAAACATAGAGGGCCATATGCTGACAAAGGCCCAGGAATCTTCTCTTGAAATGAAGCTCTCATTGCTGCTACGTGATGAAGCAGAAATACATGTGCGTGAACTGCGCACAGAAGATCGCACAGGCAGGGCTGTTATTGTGTTCTATGTGGAACGGAGAAATGGCAAAGGTATATTGCCAGGTCCAGTTGTTGTGTCGAGACTGAGGGAGAAGCTGATGCAAGACTCAGGTCTGCTGGAGCTCTCGGTGGCCAACATCCAAACTGCTGTGTGCCAAAACAACTGCTCAGGTGTGTAGAATAAAGGAGAGGTGAGATCACTCAGCATTCAGAACTCCCCTGTAACACAAAAAAAGTATTATAGAAGTTATACTATGAAGCATTTCGGTATTTAAAAGTAGGAGATTTATGTTTGTAGTCCAGACAAAGTGACCAAGCAACTGGAATTTTATTTATAATGGAAGTGCAAATAAATGATCAGGCCAGGTATTTTGCCCACATAGCATCATATCCGAAGGTGTTAAATGGAGTGATAGATCAATTCAAATGTTAAGCTGACATGTAGAATGTGTGAAACGTCCTGAATGCCGTAGTACTTACATATGTGACAAACCTTTTACATTATGTGTCTTTTTCTTTTATTGTACAACAGACCAAATTCCCATAGACTTTCTTCCAAGTGTTTTGCAATAAATATTTCTGTGGTTTTTGTAAGTACAGAAATGAGGGAAATATTCTGGAATCATGTAAGTAAATATGGTATTTGTGTTATGAATGTGATACTGTGAATTATGTCAAACAGGTCATGGTGTCTGCGACCAGGTCACCCGGCTGTGCCTCTGTGAAGCATTCTGGATGCAGAACCTCATCATGAAGCACCTTGGGAATGGTGACTCTAACTGCGGTGAGTGTACTGTCACATAGTGAGCCATTGGGAATGGTAGCGACTGGATGGACATACCCAGAAAAGTGACTGTGTACTTATTACTGGTATGACTGTAAAGCAGTATAACTCTCCACAAGTCAGTTCTGCTTTAAAAAAAGACTCCCCACAGACCTGTTCAAAGATACATTTGCATACAGCATTCCCTCAACCACCTACACTGTTAGAATCTGAAGGTATCTGATGTACAAGTATAACCCTCCATATCTGGAAGAAACACCCATAACAGGTACATACTGATATCGAATAATGAACTAAAAGTTAACAACAGTGTATCACACAAAGTGTGTTATAACTTCTTATTATTGTTAGGCATTCTTTGCACATGTCTGTGTGTGTGTGTCATGCACATAACGTAAAAAACTGTTTGTGTCTTTCTCTATCATTTTCTGTCCATTGATATCAGTCTGTCATGGCTTTTAAATTCTTTCTATACCCTCTTTGATATTTTGATGATATATGGGGATATATGAGGATAATGACAGTATGAACAGCTTGGCCAGCCAAATACTGAACTCAACTTCATGACTGTGCATACACAGAACAGCTGAAAGTGTAACTTACTTTATGGTCAGCTGGGTGTCTGTAAAAATACCTGACTGGTCTGTGAACCAAATACGGTGTAAGAATCAGTGCTTGTTGTTGTGTGAGTGATCAGTAGTTTGAGTATGGATTTTGTTGCAGACTGGAGCATACTGTACGTTGTGATTGTGCTGTTCATCAGCGTTCTCTTGGTGGTTGGTTGTGGCTGGGGAGTTGTGTCTCTGTGCCAGCATGCCTGTGCACGTCGGCCACACAAGCGTCAGCGTTACTCACTCCTGGATGAAGGTGAGAATGATGCTATGATCCCCAGAGGTAAGGCTCCACTTGAGTCCTGTTCATGCAGTCTTTAGTCATGTCGTGCCTTGGTGTATGGTAGTTGAGTTGAAAATGGTTTGATTTATGTTTTATTCTGTCATGTTCTTCAGTCAGAAAGTAATACCATTTTCAGATATGAACCGACACCAGTTAATTTATGAAACGCTAATGAGTCATTTTCTTTGAACTCCACAGCATCACATGGAAAAATCATGCTGTCACAATCTGATTCAGACTCAGATGTCCTGTTTGAGAGCCGAAAGTGCAGGCAGAATGGAGATGCCAGGAATGGACATGGGAAGATCCGCAATGGTTTTGTAAAGCCAGGACGACGGATCAAAACATGAGGCATTTCAGTGAATTATGTATAATATGTCACCAGAATGAAAAGGACAGAAGCCCTTCATTTGAAGATGAGAGGCTACGTCAGGTACTTGTATGATTGTGTCCAACGCACAAAACTGGCATACAGTATTGTGTGGAAAGTATAACCTGTATGGTTATATTATTTCATTGTTAGAGTACACATATGAAGTTTGCTACTGGCTCATATTTGTATTTTATTATCATTGTAATTTTATGTGTTCATGAAACATCGATTGTCTGTGTACCTTACATTATGCAGATGCAAATTTGATACACACAAAGGACTGCCCATATTGAAACTTTAATGAGGAATGTGATAAGATAGAACAACAAAAATTCTGACTCACAAATAACAGTGTATTTTTTTTTAGCTTGGGCAATTACCTCAATGCAGAATTCAGCACTTATGCCTTTTTACAATTCTGGACCTGTGGGATGTTGCTTTGTTAGAAAGTGACAGTATTCCTCAGACAGGTTTCTTCTCCTATTTCATAAACCCCAACCAATTTGTTGGTTTCCCTGTTCAACTGACCTTAGTCCATGACATTTAATTTTATGGGGTTATATAAAGAACAAAATGCTGTCCTCAGAAGTGACATTGCCACATGAGTTCAGTGAGTAGTACCAGCACCTTGAATTATACTTTCCTCAAGTATGGTTGGTGACATGTGGCAGTGCTGAAGTACAGGTTAGATATATGAGATGTAAGTGGAGCTGTAGCAAGTAATACAGACAAATAATTCGTTTTGTTTTCTGGCTTGTCACATTCAATAACTATTTAAATTTGAATTACTGCATTGTATATTTTACACGAAGTTTATACTGTATTTTGAAGAGGAGTCACCAGTAGTGGCACTCTTGCATTTATTGAGCACCTTCATTATTGTCCTGATGAAATCAATATTATGTTAGCTTTTATACATATAATTAATGCACACAACGTGGGTCATAATATCACAGCTGCATTGAATTTGATGTTAAGAGTTCTAAATTTGTAAGCTGCACCTTAACAAGTTCGTTACAATATCACATAGTAGAAAATATGTCTGCAAGTGAACCAAAACTGACATCTCGCAACATATATACTATCGTTGGATATAATGAGCCAAGGATGCAGAGGATTTCTGTTAGGCTGGAAAATAAATTGTAGGTGTGGGTTTGCTTGACAGTTGAGACACGTTAAGGAAATGTGGTCCTTTAACTCCATATTATAGTCTACTTACTTATCATGCTTGTTTTATCATGGGGGTTTGAACTGCAGCATTAGGCATTACAATTTCATGTGATGATTTTTAGCATAAAGCCTGATTGCATGTTCTTTTGCTCTTTGTGTGTCTCAGTTATGGCCTCACTTTTATTCTTCTTGCTTTTAATGATCAAACCAATCTTTCTGATGCTTCAAAACACACAGCACAGCTTCTTGCTTGGAAGAACTGGTTTTCAAGATAAGGTAAAAGTAGTGCAAACTAAGCCATGTGGAATTAGTGAGTTCTGATGTAATTTATTTATCAATGTTGATAGATATTACTTGAGTGTTACTTGCTTTGAAATTTAAGTGCAATTTCTGTAATTGTGTTTGTGTGTGTGCGGTACATTGCTTTCTGTAAGTGCTGACTATACACTAATTTGTCCTGAGTGTTATGCAACACTAAAAAACATCTGTTGCAAAATGGTGGTGAGCCAATGGAACATGATTACAAGAAATCTTATTATAGAGTTGGCAATGTTTGTGAATATGACGACATTAAGCCAAAGGTTCATATATTGCTCGAATGTAGAATTAAAAGCTGGCATTTCTTTAAAAATTCTATATTCTTTAAATTCATAACTTAATGAATTAAATGAGCAGTTTACCAATTGTCACTGTTTCACTCATAACGTCACACCACCACCACCACCACCACATCAACCCATTAACACACTCTTATTTGCATTAGCTCTTACCTTACATTTCATGTGAAATTTAAGGAGTCTGCCCATTCCTTGGTAACTTCCGTCTGAGTGCCTGGAGTTTAATATGCATGTCCAGCTTGGTGATCTTCCCATGCAGACATCTTTGAGCTTCCCAATTCAGAAGAAAGTTTCTATTGACATTTTTGCATATACTTTGCATTCTGTACATTCTCAACTCTCACATTTATAAAAGATGTTTAAATTTTGTTGTGTTTTGTTATCAGCTGTCAAACTGTCTAGGTAATGAATGAACTTCCATTCCTCTGTGGCATGTTGTGTGAAGACAAGGCACCCTTAACTTTAACCTGTACCTCCACTGTACAGATGCTGTTTCGAGTTTTGTTATAAAGCCAGTATTAGACGAAAGTCTACAAACTTGCAGTTTTGTTGCCAACAGACCTGTGAAGTCAGTGCTGCAGTAATTTACTCACTTTCGCAATGAACCATGTTCAACAAGCTTCAATAAATGTCATAAAAACACACAGCAGGTAAAATGAACTTACAAGAAAAAACTTTCAGTTTGCTAAACTGTGAGTGCATGCAGAGAATGACAGAAATGTATAAAAGAATGGTCAGAAAACTGGCAAAAATGTAAATATTTTGAATGTGTTTTACTTAAGGTACACAATTGTTCCCCATTTTTTACATTTAAAATGGCAGGCTGATAAATACTTTTCTTTTTTAATAATTAGATTCCCTGAATTAACACGTGTTCCTGCACAATTTAAAAGTGGCATGAAGGTCCTCTAATGAACAGAAAGTGGGGGTTCAAGTTAAAGATGTCCCCAGTTTACATCCTTTTGTGATGTTATTAATCTACAGCTTCGCATGACTTTCATTGAAACATTCTGTATTTATTACCAAGATTATACTACTTGAAGGCTTTGAATCATACCAACTGTTACTGAATTTCCCCTCCCTACTAGTTGCATTTTCTTGCTTGTTTACATGTCCTACAGTAACTTTCGTACAACAAAAAGTGACAGTAGAATCAACTGCGTTCAGACATACAAGGTAGCTCTGAAAGATAAACCAGTGGCAGTTCCTCTATGTATATTTCGTTTATTTATTTCCTTGGTGTTAGATATTCATTGTTTTAATTAATGACCTTTCAGCTGTTCATATTATATTGTGTTAAACGATAGTATGGTTAGTGAGAAATGAAATGGAAAGGGTGTGGAAGAAAGCAGGCATGGCCCAAATTAATGCAGTGCTCTGGAATTTTCCTGGAAGGATGTGGGAAAAATGCCAAAACTCTTTAAAGTCAGAATGTTAGTCTCTGGGCCAAGATTTGATCCTGGAATATCCCAAGTACAAAGCAGGAGTTTTAATGTCATGATTGTGATATCTGGTCAGTGAAGAAATTTATGCTGTTAGTGCACTGACTTATCCCATATCCACTCATATGGAATTTTTGTTCAACAAACTGGCAGTTACACAGACTTTTTGCCCAAGTATTTCAGTTTTCCTCCATCACCCTGTACATTCATTTGTCAAAGCTTTGGTCTGCAGCAGTCCTCACCAGCCGGAACTCTACCACATCTTTGGTTGCAGCTGCTTATTTTTCTGGAATCAGAGTTAGGAAGTTCAGTAATGTGCCAAGAGAAGTACCACTCACTAACAGTGTTGACCGTGTCATTGCCAAGTGTGTGTAAAAATTGCTAGGTTGCTTTACAAAATGTTAAAACAAGCTGACAGAGTGACCTCTGTGCACAAGAAGTGAAAAAATTTTGAAAACATTGTACATGATCCTGTCAACTCTTGTATGTGAATTGCAGACAATGAAAACTCATCCTCTAAGCATTGGTCAAGCCTGGCATCACAGACCTACCATATTAGGTCAGTCTTTATTCTGAGAAATGTGAATCCTCTTTTTGCAACAAATGAGGTATTTTAGTTAGGAACACTAGGCACTTCTGCTCTGAGTAAATTATTGTTTCACAATGTCAATGGGCTTGCTTTTATTTGTGAATTTGAAGTATTTGTGACACTTCGTCAACTGACATAGTGCCTTGAGTTGTCACTGATAGTACATTCAGACATTTACAGCATGAATAAAAATTTTTCATTTTCCCATCCTGTCCAGATTGACTGCCCAGCCTTATTGAATGAATAGTGGGAGCTGATTTCCTAAGATTAGCCTTTAAACAACTGGGTTGCTCTTTAAATTTCTTTGCATGGTTTACAAAAAAAATTGAGCAGAAAAAGATAAAATTATGAAATAAATGGCATTTTGTGGAAAATAAAACAGAGATTATGCAGCATGTCTTAAAATCAATAAATTTCCTTGTTGCCTAAATATATAAAATGAATGTATATGGGTTTATTTAACATTCATTTGCATATGCAAATGTAGGTCCTTTAAAGGTTAAATCAGCCAGAGCATAAAGCCTACAGTTTGCCTTCATCTTGTACAAAAATTAAGTGCATGTAGCTCTACTTCCACCCCTCCCTGCATATGTGTTCATGGTTATTCTGCTGACAAACAAGAACATGTTTTTCTTCACTTCGTTACGTACAAGTAAAAAAGGTATTTTTTTCTAAGTAAGTTTCAGCATTGATGAGATGAAGTAAGTAACAATTCTTGTGAAGGTAGTATTTGTCATTATCCTGGCTCTGTAGAGGGGACCAAACATCATTGAACATTGTTCAGTCTGACAGAGCGTTTATATGGCAGACTGTTGACTTTCAGCTTTGAGGGTGAGTGCTTTTTTGTATTAAGGACTATGGTATACTGTGTATAATATTAGTTACATATATTCCAACCTTCAGCGTTACATTCTTCTATCTTCTGACTGATTAAAGGAGAGCATCATTGGACTGTTATTTCCTGTCGCTAAGTACTGTGAATATAGGACAACTATCTAGTCATGCATCAAGTTCCATAACCAAAGTATTTTTAAGTGTTTTAGCATTGAATGGTGACAGATATAATTATAATTGAGATAAAAAGAGCAGACATGTTGACGTGTATGTAACCAAGTGAGGAGCTTTCATAGGAAGTACTGCAGTGTGGGCAGTGCGTATCCTAACCCTTAATTGTTACACGATGGACACAACAGGTAATATGACTTCATTTCAGGTCACAGAAGCAAGCCCCACTGGCCAGTCTTCTTTACATCTTCCTCAAGGTGTTATGCCTCCCCCTCCAACCTACTCCCCTGTATTCCATGCCAGCTGTCTAGCCATTCTGTTTGCATGAATGTTAGTAGTCATAAGCTTCAGTACTGACAAGTGCTTTGGGCTGGCTTCTGTAAGCCAGAGGAGGCTGGAAAAGAATAAAATGGGCAGAGAGGGGGAAGCCACAAGTGCCACCATCTGTGGGACTTCTTTCCATGGCCTTGTTATAAACATGTTGTGTTGATCAACTGCTATGTTGTAAATTGGGCTGTGGTTGTTTCCAATAATGAAACTGTAAATAGATGATACACAATAGTCCATAGGCCTACCTGTATCAATGGTGATGCATGTTGTGCCAGATACTGGAGTCTGAGAAAAATCTATGTTGTGCCAAATTCTGGAGTACAAGATAGATTCATGTTATGGAAAACTATGGGCTGAAAAACGTATATATATATTTTTTTCTACCACATTCTGAGATTTAAAAGAGATGTGTGTTATATCGAATCCTCAGATTCACTATAGATTCATGTTTTACCATGTGATGGTCAAGTATAGATTCATTAAACTTAAAGTTCATCATCCCAGTTGGCATTTAAGTACAAGCTACAAATCTGTGCTTTCTCAAAGAATAGATTTGTATCTTATAGATTCATGTTGTACCTCATTCTGGGGTCCAACACAGATCCATCTGATACTGAATATGTCAAGATATGCACTTCAATTTATGCACTTCAGGTAGATTCATGTCATTCATTGTAGTATTTTCTGGCTGATAGCTTGGCTGGTGGTTGAAGTAAGCCACTGGTTCAGAGATTGACCATCTCCAATATCACAGTTCTGAATTCAGTCAATGTGAAATTTGCAAGACACTGAGATTCCTGTTATGCCAATCTGGGTTTCAGGGGACAGTATACCATGTTTTGGGGCCCCAAGAGAGGACCCTGTTACACGAATTTCTGTGCAATAGTGATCTCAGCATAATAGCAAGAGTTATGTGAATGACATACCCAAAGCACTCATAATATGTAAGTACATGAGTTAGGTGTGAGAATGGAACAGGAAGTCTTGTGTTGTGTTAACACTTTTTAAGAAATACAGTTTCTGAAACAGCTTCATTACAGCCCAACTGTATAATATTTACCCAAAATGAGTACATGATGAATGTGCATGCATTTTATAAAGAAATGGCTAAATTTATTATATTTTCATTATATGGTATACTTGCACAAATGTTTCATAATTTACAGGTATGCTTATCAGAAATAAGGTTCCCTGATTGACTACTGTGAGCTAAACATATAAAAATGCTTCATATGTTTTTCAAAGAGATATGTCAGGCAGAAAAATTATAAATTTATGGTGATATTGCAGGGAGACATTTTGGTCCAAAAATCTCACATCAGTGTGATGTCTAAAACTCACCAGTTTTGGATTATGTTTGTGTGAACTTATGCTACTCATTTTTCTTTCAAACTGGCAGTCTGGTGAGGGTTAAAATGACATACTCATCATGGCATTCAAATTCTGTCATAAGGAAAGAAGTTGGCGCTCTGGATTTTGTTTCTAAATTGCTACCTGGAATACTGTTACAAATTATTTTCCCATATATTCAATGGAATATATTTCTTCATGTATTCACCACATCAAAACATGTTTCAATTAAGGGTTGTGGATCATGAAAACTATACATTATGTCTTGCACATTTTTTCTATTATGTGCCATTTTTAAGAAATTTTGTTGTATGTAAAGGGACATGTATGCACCAAAATGAAAGTTGCTTGACAGAGTGTAGGGGGTATCTCCAATTACCAAATTCAACAAACTCAATTAAGTATCTCCAGAGAAGAAATGTGTGGACAAGCACAACTTCCACAGTATGTATTTATGTTATTCACTGTGCAAAATACATACACAAAAATAGTAACATAATAGAAATGTTTTGATCTGTGATGGAAAAGTCTTTGATTCCATAGGTACATAATTTTTTAAGCAGCACAGCAGGGAACCTTAGTTTCAGATAAGTCTGTTTATTGCTCATTGATTTCTTGTTGAAAATAGGTTTACTGTTTAATCATACTGACAGTTCAACATTTTAAGATCAACATGTAGCATATTGTTTGCTTGTAGAACCATCATTTGCAGCTAAGGGGTGGCTAATTTCACAGCATACACAAATGTACTGAAAAATGAGAATCTGTATTGTAACTGTGATTGTTGCATCATAAATGTTTTGCTACTGAAACTTCTGATTTTTTAAATTTTACCTTCAACACCCCATTGTGTTAAATATACTATTACAAATTAGTGCTTTATTACCATCATCACAACTATTTATTGGTGTTTCTATCACATCATAAAAATACAAAAATTAACATTAATTACAGTTGCACTATATAAGTTCTTGACAATGGTATAACAACACTCATATCATTAACAATTTCCAGGACTTTTTCCATCATCAAACAATTAAAAATCACGTTTCAGAAGAAACCTTCTTCCATCCTGACCCTAAGAAACATACACTAGCGAAAACATACATAACCACATCATAAATCATCTGTGAGAAGTACCCAAAAAACCTAACGTACAAAAATGTACCATAAAAATGCCATCATCCTAAACCTAAACCTATTTAGGTTCCAGTGCAGTTCCGTTCTTAGTCTGACAATTCCAAGAATCTGAAAAAAATATGTAATTGGTATGTATGTGTTCAAATAAATTAACCTCAGTCACTTAATCCAGCATCCAGTTCACTGCTGGGCTGTCAGATGGTTTCTGCTGTCACGCAAAATAAACTGAACATGGCAGAAAGACATGTCCAAATATATGTGGCTAAAATGGTTAAAACAATAACAGTATCTGTATACAACGGTCTGAGTATGTAACTGTCATTGCACATCTACTCCCGAGAGCTTGAAGGATATCAGGTACCACTGCACGTCTACTCCCAGAAGGTTTAGATGCATCAACTGCCAACACATGTGTACTTGCAAGAGGTCACGGTCCATCAACTGCCACTGCATGTCTACTCCCAATCCACTTTAAAGAAAAATGACCATCTTTAAACAAAGCATTACAATTGACCTAATCAGCATACCTTATCGACAGAAAAAAGGATATGTTGAGGATTGTCCAAGGATCATTCTGTAGCTGAGGAGAGAACAATGGTGGGCATAATTGGTTTCAAAACTTTCATCTTCTTTAACATGATGTTTTTCTAACCTCTGATGATCCTGCTGAGAGAATGCCAAGCAAACATACAGCTTAATGTTGCCCCTGAATGACATAAGGACTTTGTATTCTCCTGGTTTCTTAACATTCACAAAAGTCTGACTTCATCAAAGATGAGGAATGGGAAGGCTTGTAACAGGATAGGCATTAAATCAAGACAGTCAAACCCATGACCTTCAGCATGGAAAATTTTTGTTGCTGGAACATACTGTTCATAGTCATCAGCTGATGTCAGACTCCATTAGGAACACTGTAAAAAAATCATACACACAATGTACGTTGTTGGTTATGGGGCTATGTTGGACGGCCTGTAACTCAGTCTTACCTACAGTTCACAACAGTGGATGTCTTACAGAAGCTTGTTACAATAATTCCTACTGTCATATAATGTGAAACTGTCATGGCTAATACCCACATTAAGTTTAAAATGCACTTCTTCCTGCCACACTGAATGTCCTCATAAATATCACTATTTACTACAGATTAATAACCAAAATTATTTGATTTACATGCAGCCACTTCAAAATCAGCATCTGCAATCATTTCCACTGTTTCATTCCCACAGAAAAGCATGATGAAAAGTTGAAAGTCACAGAAACCAGCTGAGTTATGTCAAGATTCTGTGCATCATAACAGTTCTTAGCCTGAAGACAAACAGGACTTCAGATTTATAATGCAGTAACCAGACTGCCCATAAAGACTGACAAAGAAGATAAAACTACGCCTAATACTAGAAATGATGATGATGGCGATGACGACGATGACAAGAATGATGAATATTTTAGACAGCCATCCTCACTTCCACTGTATTTAATTCAGTTCTGTTCCTCGGTGCAACCTATATGTAAAAAATTCATGCTACCTACAGCAAGACAGTCCACAAACCAAAGATGAACTATTCCCAACATTAGTTTAAGGATGCATAAAATATAGTCTCACTAAAACAAAACAACCAGGACGACGACGATATATAGCCGAGCATAAGCACATATGATGAGGCGGGCAATTTACGCACTTGTAGTTTATTGATATTGATGTCAATTGCACAATCTGTATTGTGTCAAATGCAAGGTTAATTACTTAACTGGAAAGGATGTGAAGGAAGAAGTCATGGCCTAAATTGAGGTACTATCCTGGCAGGTGCCTGGGGGATTGAGTAAAATCATGAAAAAACCCACTTATGATAGCTGGTCTCTTGGTTTTAAATTGGGACCTTACAAATATGACTCACGACTGCCAACCACAAGACTGCAATGTTCCGTGATGAGCATCTGTGGATGAGCATGACATGACTTGCACAATGACGAGAAGGGCAATTTCTTGCACTGTAGAGGACGAGAATGGTGACCTGTGGAGAAGGGCAATTTCTGGCATTATGGAGGCTGAGGATGATTTCTGGATGAGAATGACATGACCTGCTTCATGAGAAGACCTATTTCCATAGTCATACAGAATAAGAATAATCTTCTGTAGATGAATATAACATGTAATGCCAGTAATCTTGGGAAAAGGATGACACATCATTCAGAAAAAGAAGAACGAGGTGTGGATGAGCACAACACGTCAACAGATTTATGTTTATTATAGTTTGTATCTTACAGTTATTCTTAATGACAAGAATATACAATACCAATCCCACGTATTTACAAGACCAAAATTATACAAATGATACTCCACATTTAATACTTTACATACATGTACCTAGTTGGTTCAGTATGGAATGTACAGGCCACGTAACACATGGCTGGAGGATTAAAGGACATTATCCCATATAAGTACAACCAAAAAGAAGGTGAAAGGCAACTTACATCACCCACAATTCAAGAATGCCCATTACTGCTACATACATGTACTCCTGAAGTCCTGGGATTTGCCCTCCTCAAAATTTGTTTTAATAGAGAATGTAACAAAAATAAACATTGCTTTTGAAATGTACTATGTCTGGATTTTGAACATGCTACATTCAAGCCAGCACAAATCTTACATGTGTTGATCAACTTAATGTATCTGCTAAGACTGACAAAGGAGGAACAGCTCTGATGATAACCAAACATTCTCACATTGTGTTTTTTACAACACACACCACCCAAAGTTCCACTTTTGCTTGTTCCTCGACTACCTAAACAGCCATAAACTCTAAATACATGTACAAGACTTAGAACTGCGATTCACGCATCAAAATTTAAATTTCAATTGGACATCCTTGGGTAGCTGTTATGTAAAAAATGTGAGTGAAATACACATGACACGTTTAGCCCATGACACTTCCAAGCTTTAGATTCAGTGACATAATCTACATGTTAATACTATCTGCTGCACCTGTGACTTCATACAGCCACTTGTGTAATGTCTGAACAAAATTCAGCTGAACAGACAATTCGCAACACAGTACAGAAAGAACCGTAACCCACCACACAATACTAAACACTGCTATTTACCTCAATAGGGATTTTATACAGAACAAAATATTATACAAAGGCATGTTTATCATCAACAAAAACATGATTATTGCCCTTTGTCACTTACAAGACAGGGTTCTATGTTCCACATTTTCATGTATGGTAAGAGTCATTTCCTACTACTGCAGGTCTAGCCATTCATTTCTTAAAAACTGGTGCCCACTTTATAAATAACACTTGACAAACAGAAAATTACACCCTGGCAATGCTCCAAAAGTTGTTCTAATTAGGTCGTATGATGTGAAACACTGCTGTATTTCATTCTCAGTTTGATTACCAAAAGCATGCAAAAGGAATTCATCCATTACTCAAAATGAGTTAATCCACTGCTCAAAAAGTAATGTTACTTCATAACGCTGAATCAAAAGCTGGACATTTAGGAAACTGTTGATAACAATGGAAAATGCGGAGATTGTTCGGTACATGTGGATGGCTAAACAAGAGAACCATCAGCAGACCTATGCCCATGCAGGTCTCTTCACACCACAGCCTACATAAAATCCAGGTCCACTTGGAGGGTGAGGAAAAATACTACCCATATACTAACACACTATGCAACACACCATGTCCAAACAAAGAAAAAGTCATTTCTTTTGAGTGTATGACACTAAACATGGGCTTTATTTAAAGGTCAGAAGGTGGAAGAGAGATGACCAAATTCAATCAATCCCCATTATTTAAATTTCTGGAATGAAGTGAATACGAAAACTATTCTTCTTATACAATCTACTTAGAGAGTGTTTTGAATGAAGGAACCAACATTCATGTCAACTTCATACTTGTTTTGGGAATGAATCCAACAAAATGGAGATTTTTTACCAAGAGTTTCCAAAACACATTCCAAAATTAAATCTCATATGGTGCTGTGCTAAATTATTTAAATGAAAACATTAAACTTCAGTTCCCTGTGTTGCCCTTAGATCAAAAATCATTCTCTTTGTGGAACTGAAAACTCACATGCCACTGAACTGAATTTTCTGTTTCAATTACTTAAAGAGTTTCATCAATGCTAACTATGGTTTAATTTCACTATCATACTACTAACAAGGCGCAATATTCTTTGTTTTATCTTCATTTTAAGAAATTCTATGCTTTAGCTGCCAGATTTCCAGCGCCTGCTGGCTGCTTGGTGCTCTGTGTTTGTTCTTTCTCCAGCTGTCTGCCCAGGTATTCCCTGAAAACAAATGACCACCTACACAATTACCACAGAAAGGAAAAAACCAACCCAGTGTTGTCTAAGAACAGATATTCTCTGTTATGACAGTCGCTAAAATCGCTGCTTATTTCACAGTTGTGGTATGTCTTCACTTACACAAAACTGGATGTATCATTAGAGGAAAGCATCCTGCAGTTCCGAATGCACACGCTGCTCATATTAATATACGTATCTAGTTAGCCTTGAGACTCAGCAACTGCTGATGTAAATCCTGCAGTGGGCTACTTACATATACTTCCTCTTCGTATCATCAAATGTGTAACACCACTTGAAACACACAAGAGCTCTTTCACTTCAATAGTCTCCTTGCAAATTCTTTATG
Source organism: Coptotermes formosanus (assembly GCA_013340265.1). Classification (NCBI taxonomy): domain Eukaryota; kingdom Metazoa; phylum Arthropoda; class Insecta; order Blattodea; family Rhinotermitidae; genus Coptotermes; species Coptotermes formosanus. The sequence goes on along the minus strand of BLKM01000329.1, from coordinate 1,280,257 downwards.
CATTTACCATTAGTACATTCTAATAATTAAAACATGAATCACATTCATTTCCTTTTCAATATGACTTACTTAAAATTAATAAAACAGTTAGCATTTAAATACCTTACCATGTAGCTTCTGGGTTATAACACTACAGAGTTTGACTGATGGGTACCAATATTCAGAGGAATATGATGCCTTATCTTTGCGGTACACTCAAAATCACTGCCATGAAAACCTCAAATCTCACATCTTAGCATTATCTTCAATGCCAGGAAGAGAAAAACAACTTGATGCCATTCATTCTGTTACGATACAGACAGAATTCTACTGTTGCAGAGCAAGTCACATTACAATAAGAAACCTCATATTGCACATGTGTATCTCTTAACTAGTCTTGAGGATAAAAATACTTATGTCCTCTCCCCTGTCCTCCTTCATGGTATGTGTTTAATTACATGTAAGAACATCTTTACTGTACCTTAATAACATCAAAGAATGCTTAAATTTAAAGGCATAGAGCTTAATAAGGCCTGTAATCTTTTGTGTAGTCTTTATATGCTGCACCTTTCCTGTGAAAATGTTGAACTACACACTCACATGAAGTAAGGTCTACACTTGACCAATTCAATCTAAAATTAGATTCACTTAAGATATGTCAGCGTTGATGCCACAGTATTAAGTCTCATTAAAACCACATCAACCATCTTTGAAACAGACCATGCAGATCAAAATACACACATTATGCATTTGTTTTATATATTTTGTGCACAAGATTCACAATAGCATTTTGGTTTGTCGATGTGCAAGTTATCATCAGTATAGGTACAGTAAAAGTTTGTTTGTCCAGCACAACTAGGAAACTGGGTGTGCCAGTAGATATATTCTGCTGATACACACAATGGTGGCTTAATGGAAAGCAATTTTAATGTGGGCTATGTTAACAAATAAAATTGAAATAAACACAGTATTTACAAAAGATGGCAAAAAATAAAACGTACAGCAAATTTTTACTGCCTCCCATATGCTCTAGGAGCTGATACATCATTAACTTCTTCCTCTGGAATATGAACAATATCAAAGGCAGAGATGTAAATTACAACAGACTCTACAGAAAAATATGCTGTTAGGGCAAACTTGGAACAGAACAAAGTGCAGCACACACTTTTACTGTTATTAGCTCCTTCAGCTTGCTTCCACATTTAGTTTCTCTCAGTAAAGAATTTCAATCATCTCCATACTTCATAGACCTTTTGAATAAAGAAATTTTATTCAGTGCTCTAATATTCTCCTATGTCCTAACTTTTTTGCTACAGTGCATCAAACTTACCAGTTGTGTACCATCAGTTTCTGCACTGCAAGGAGAGCCTCGTATCGCACATTGGGGTCTTCGTGACCAAGCAGTTGCATCACTAACTGCTTGCCCCCCAGCTGCTCAATAACACTGCATCAAGCAATAAAAAGCATCCATTTAGTTGTCATTTAAACCCACATTTCCTCTGGAATGCCAAACGAATGATATCTTCCACAGCTCCGCTGGTTAGATAACTTACTTTCTATGCAGCACCTTCCTTAAAAGTCTGAAATATTCAGCTGGCCAAGATATTAATGTCATGATTCTTTACGTTTATTTGTAACTTATTTGACAACAGTCAGTAACTCAGACTACAATGTCAAATGAAAGGGTGGTCAGTGAATGTTGAAAGTGGTAAGGATTTCAAAGGAAGCAGTTACATCCTCATTTGAGGTTGGGTCCCATCATTTGCCCGGAGGGACTGAGAAACTCCGGGACCATCAATCTGCAAACTTAGATCTGAACGTGCCAAATATGAAGTAGAAACATTATTCATTCAACTGGAACACTCAATTTCCTGCTTTTAAGAAACTTGATTCATTTCTACGCTCACAAAAGCCCAAAGCTGACCCCATCCAAAGCCCGTTCAAGCCAGTCTCTACTTTCTTGCACTATTTCTGGAAGATTCAGTTTGATACCACCTTATTTGAACCTACATATCTCATGGACCTTTCACCATGTTTTTTACTAATCACAATTTTATATATATGTCACTGTTCCCATGCTTACCACACTCCACCCATCTGATCCTGCTGGATTTATTCTGCATTAATTATTACATTCATGGACAGGACATAGAAAGATAAAAGATTCTAAACTGAATGACAGAAAACATCATTTCCTGGATTTACTCTATTCTTAATTTCATCATGGAAGTACTGTCATGGCACTCTGGCCTGCAGGCTGGTCATGGGGCCAACAACCTGTCACTCCAAAAATCAAGCATTTTATGAAATAACTATGGTTATAGAACCAATGTGATCAGCAAAAGGTGCAGGTTTAAACCTCATATTGGCCAACATATTTACGGTACTAACTGTTTTGTTTGATTGGCATGTGAAGTTCAATGTTTAAATGATCAAGCTGGCTCATGCAGTAACACTTCTGGCTTGTACTTGGGAAGTGCCTAGTTTGAATCTCAGCTCAGACTCTTTAACATTATTTAGTTGCTTGAGTGACCTGGCATCCAGGATATGTGCACCCCTGAATTAGTCCACACTTGTATCAGCTTTTGACATTATGTAGCTCCAAGTGACAGTCACAGCAAGATGCATTATAAACCAGAAAGGGTACCATACAGTATCACTGAGGCCCATTTTCAGCTACTCTTTTCTCTTTGATATATACCTGAAAGGATAAATTATCGACAGGAAATCCTGTTATAGGTATTGAACACTTTTGAGATTCCTATTAACAAAATACATTTCAATATCTGTAAAAAATAAACAGAATTTGCTTCAATGTTACACGTCAACTCACTGTTTGCCTCGTGGGTAGTGTCGGACATATTCACCAATATCAAAACTTGCAACACTCAGCACCAGAGGGTCCTTATTTGTTTCCAGGAGAGCAATCAATATCCGGAGAAGCTCATAATTCTTCTCACTGAGCCTGGATGCATTTTCTCTCCAGAACTTAGCTGATTTATGTACAGGACTCCACTCTAGGCGGCCAGATTTTATTTCTGTTGCATATTCGTCAAATGAACTGCAACATATTCAACACAAACTTGCTAGTTAAAGATATCAGACAATTCTGCATTTCTAAAATGCGGGGAATGTACACATGTAAGGAAGGCTGTCTCTGTCCATATCTGCATGTATCATATCTGAAATCACAACAAGTGTTTCAATGAGATTTGGTGCTTCAGAGCAACACTAAAATTTGTCATTTGAATTTAATTTTATCTGTCTACCAAATTCTACAGTGTCACCACCATACAAACCTTACATATTATAATTCCATTTTAGGCCCCAATTGAACAATCATTTCCCATTTCCTTATTGTGTACCACACGCCCTGCCCATTTCATACTTCATTATAAAGCTCCTAAACATGTAACACTGTTTGCGTTTTTATAATTATTTCCTCTTTTTGATCCAAATACCCATTGCCACGATTAATGCATCTACACAAACCTGAGATCCTGGACTGATGCCTGCAGTTTTTCATTGAGGAATTCTATGTCAGCCACTATGTCTTCATCATCAAACTTGCGCTGCTCTAAGATGCTCAGCTGTTTGAGTACTTTGCATTGTACCATTGCAATACATTGCTCCTTTGAAACTGCAGCCTCCTCTGGTTTCTCAATCAAATTCTGATAACAAACCAACATTTCTGTGCATTTCAACATTAAATGAATACTGATCGTATCGTCTTTGTATTAAGGGATATCTTCCTTTTCACTCCTCCTTTCAATCCCCTCAATTTCAAAATTCCCAATCTCAACCATGCTTGCTATGTTACTTTTATCCTTCACAGTACAACAAAGCACATATGTTTGATACGTTTTAATTTCCCCATAAAGTACAGGCTTTCTGTTATCTCACACTGGCTAAATTACTATGCCTTCTGTGACTGTATCTAGATTTAATAATTTACCAAACTTTCATTACAGTCCTCTCTTGTGAGTTATGCCATATGCATCCCAATTCAATTTTGCTTAATTCCTCTCTTAATTTTCACACCAAACTTCCCAACTTTAAATTTCCCACCTGCCAATCACATCAGCTTCTTGTAAGTTTAATCTACACATAAAAAATGTTACTGTAAGGCATAATATAATACACCAAGGCCTTGCTTTACACCCTTTTGCTTTAATAGCCCTTGCCAATTTACACTACTTCTCAATTGATGTCCTCTCATTTTCAATTTAATGTCCTTTAGCTGGTCTATTTCCATGTATTTCTTTTTGTCTTATGGGCATATCATTTTTGGTTTATGCCTTTTTTATTTATGCCCACTTTTTCAGGATCACAACCAGGGCACAAAACAAGGCCTTGGTGCACACAATAAACATAACATATAATTAATAAGACTGAAAATGTGCAATCCATACCACACTACAAAGTTTCCACATGTTCCTTGCATTTCGGCTTTCTCCTAACCACTCCAGACAGCTCTACACTACACTAACAATTAACCACTTAACACCACACAGCACAGACCATCTTGAGAAGCTAACAGTTCCCAAGAAATTCCCTACACTTTATGGAAACCAAAGGTTCATTACCTTGATCACAAGAGCCCACCAACAGCCTCTATCCTCAGCGAGGTCAATCTACTCCACGACTTTACAACCACTTTCTTTAAAATCAATTTTAATACTATCCTCCCACCCATGGCCAGGTACTCCGAGTGGTGTCTTTCTCAAAGGGAGTACATTAGCAACGCTAAATATAATTCTTGTAACTAGATTTCAGAAGCAGTGCTAGTGCCATTTCCATCTCACAAGTTTCTAAATCTGCCATACTTTTATTACCGGATATGAGAACTCAACAAATATGAGCTTTTGGTGGCCTCCAATGGTATAATATTTGCATTAAATTTGATGAAAATTTGGCCAAGGTTTTTTGCACTAACCTGAGGACAGAAAGACACACAAAGAGAGACAGGTCTTCTATGTGTGCACACCATGCAAAAAACTCAACGTAGTAATGAGTGACAAAAATTCTAATCACAGTTTTAAGAAACCCCAGAAACTTACCCTGAATACAGCCAGAATGATGCGCGTTACTTTCTCTTTGACAGAATCACTCAAAATGTTTGCTAATATTGGGATGATATTAGACCTGAAATGAAACATGATTCCTCACTACACTTTCCAACCTGCAATATGGCCATGTACATACATAAGATTTACAATACTTAAGCCAGGAATATGGCTGCTGCTGATGTGTAAAATTTATACAATAAATTTGAAATATCATGGCTAAAAGCCAAATCCTAAACAAAATATCCAGGAATGAAAATTCAGCATTAAAAACAATCACATCCTATATACTACAAGTAACTTTTAGACTGGGTGGACAGTCACATGGATTCAAATCATGCAGTAACTGAACCAACTCCATGAAGCACAGACTCTTTTGAGAAGCTAACAGTTGTTCAGTTAGTCAAGAAATTCCCCACATTTCATGGAACACAACGGTTCGTTACTGTGTTCACAAGACAGACCCACTAGCCCCTGTCCTGTGATCCCAATGACTCCAGTCCATCCCTTTCTACCCTGTTTCACTAAGATCCACTGCAACATTATACTCCTATCTATGGCCATGCTGTTCAAGATGTCTCCTGTAAGTATAACTGATATCAAAGCCACATGGTATGTTATGATACATGGCCTTTCTTTCAGGCACACAGACTGACTTTACATATGCATCTACCTTTGCAACAGAAGATGAAAAATTAACTCAGTAAATTTATGGTGAAGTTGGCAGGTTTTCTCAGTAGTTTTAGCTACATGGAATACATCAGACCTCAAATTAAAATTCTACTACACAGGTTGTTTCAGCAATGTAGAATATTGTGCACAGGACCAAATTTTTGATCAAATGTAGTTACATTATTTTGTGTCTCTCTTTCACATGTCTTACGATAGCTGGGTGCTCGGCTCACAAGACACATTAAAGAGAGACAAAACAATGTAACTAATCTGATTAAAAGCTTTATCCCATTCCACAACATTCTTTGATGAGACAATTGATAGTAAACTACGGATGGTTGAACAGGAAACTTCTGCACTTTCATAAACATTTTAATGATATGACCTATGTTGCACAACATACTAACGAAAACCAACACATACTTAACCACTGTAACATTTCAAACATTGTTGTTTAACTGAACTTCAATTTTGTCATCAACAACAGTTATTCACTAACTGATCACCCTACTTTAAGCACAGAATAACATTTCACAGACTGGGATATTGTAACTTCCATACACAATTTTTACAATATATTAATGTACAATTATGTTATGTAATAGGTCGACTGGCTTATAACTTTCAGGTAACAATCAAGTAACTTCCACTTTATATTCTAATGTTATCCCTGATAATGGTCCATAATGGCCAAAACGTGTAGGAAGAATATTAAACACAAGTTTGTTCTCCATGCCATATCAAATTGCACCTACAAGAGCACAGCAAATGATGACAAAATAATAAATGTTAATAAATAATGATGGTAATACAACAATAATTACAATTCCTCCAATAATAACACTAACTGATGTTCACTGAACTCAATGCATATGTTCTGGCAAAGAACATTATTAAAAATGGAAAGAAGCTGGAACAACTGAATATTTCATCCATTCAGTTGACAGCAAAAGCAACCACTATCAAAATACATAAGTTAAAAAATAGATAGAACTGAGACTTACACCAGTACTGTGAGTTGCAAACACAAAACTGAGTGAGAAGCCCTAGCAAATTACAAATGTGGAAAGGCTCACTTGTTCATTTTCTCAGCCAGCAGAGGGTTAAAGGTGAGAACCCACAGACAGAAGATCAGCTGGTACTGGACTTGAAAGTTTACTCTCCCTTTAAGAACTGCAAGCAAAGTGCCGATACCATCCACTGCTACAAATGCAAATCTGTACTCATCTATACGTAGCATCATCTGCAGACAGCGTGCCACCGACTGCATGTATTCATTGTTCTGGAATAACAGACCATGCAGAGTTGTAATGTAACAAAGCAGTCAGTTCCCTCTCCCACCAAGTCCTAACATTCTAACTTGATCATAAATATATATCAGTTCCAGAGTATATCTGACTTAAACTCAGGAAGTGCTAATCACCATTTTTTCCCCCCAGTCCTGCTTTTGTGATTTCCACCAGTACCTCCAAGCAAATGCTACACTTTCAAATTTTCACACTGGGTGTCACACCATGCACTGTAATGTGTTTGCTCTCTGACATTTGGACTAACATAATGCATTCAACACATTCAGGATAACTAAATTTGGTTCAGACAGATGCTGAAGTGTTTGGAGGAGGAAATATGTCCATTATACCAATATTTGTGAAAATGAACTTCAATCACAAATTAATGTGGCTCAAAGTGATAATCACCCCACTAAAATTTGATCTTCCATATCCTCTTACATGTACTCTTACATGTAAATAAACTACATACATCCAGTGGGTCCACATTAAGGAAAACAAGTCATGTAATTAAACACTTCACTTTTTTAATTCAACAAATATGCCAAAATTAAATCACAAATCAAGTTTACTAGAAGTTTTCTGTGAATTAATTTGTACTAGGCCAGAGGCTCAGCTTAAAGAATAGTGGAGCTATAACCTCTACTCCCCTATATGCCTTCATGGCATGGACTGGGACAACTTTACCGTTACCTTTTCAATTTCCCATACCTGTGATTTCATGAAGTAAAGACTAGACCTTACAACATTAAAAATACAGTGTACTCTCAATCATCCAGGGTAATGGTGGACAGGGTGAGGGGTGGGGGGGGGGGGGGCGCAGATAATTGAGAAACACAGATAATCCAAAATACACCTTGCTGAGCCATAAACAAAAATAAAACTGTAATTTTAGTTATCATATACATAGCTTATGAGTAGATGCTTATTGTTGCTATAAACAGTCCATGATTCTTGTTTGTACTGAGGATTTTGTTTGAGCACTAGGCACTATATCACATTATTTCCTGCCTTCTTCATTAGTCATTGGCAACTTACAATCATGAACTGATAACAACGCGTGAATAACTGACAGTACAGTACACTGTACTATGCTGTTTGGATAACTGTAATGAAAATATCTTCAATTACATTCCTATACATGAAAAGAATACACAGTGTGTACTGCTTGTGGAAAAGCTGCGAAGTCCCTTTCACCTCAGACTCATTAAATCCCCAAACGTCAGCACAAGACCCGATGGACTTGTGCTGCTTGTAAGCTTAAAACAATAAACCCAAACTTGCACGGAACAGTGAGCCTCACTAGTAAACTAGATGAACAACAAATCCCGCAGCCTCCCACCCCCCCATTTATGCAGCCTGAATATCACTAGTATGTTCACAACAGCCCACTCCACAATGAAGTTACATGACCATGAATTATTGAAGGGTAGGCTGCTGGTCTATTTTACACAAAAAGTGTACATGCATTGCAAGGGTAAGCTACTACCTTACTGAGATGTAGGAAGAGATTGGCTGACCTTGCCATATTTCTTGTATTAGCCATCCAAATCACATACCAAAATCTGATGTGTCCTGGCCTTTAAACTATCAATGAAGGCTTCCGTATATCAAGGTCCACAGCTTTATATAAACCTAACAAGCACCTAGGAATCTCCTATTCATCTGGAGCCTTGTCCATGTTAATGATGACATTTCCTAGTGAAAGTTGGCTCGAAGTTAAACTGCATGGTACATGTCATCCATCAGGAGTTGCTAGTTATTAAACTGATGATGAAATTCACTGCTTTAATGGGCTTCAAAGGCACATTGCTATGTTCATGAAAATCCATCATTGGAACCTTCCGAATCCAGTAAATCCTGCATTTCTGTATGATGCATTTTAATATTATTTTCCCACCTTAACCTCAATGTCCTGAATGGCCTCTTCCGTTGAGGTTATCCATGCAAAATGTTACACACATTTATTATTCCTTTAATGCATGCAACACATCCTATCCATATCTCATTCGTTCAACACTGAATCAAACAGAACCATACAAAGCCTATGCTGCCATGAAATAATAAGATGATCAGTGGCCATAAAATTCTCTTCCTGAAGCATATCACTGAGGTTAGAATAAAAACCAACCAGATTCTCCTCATGCTGCTCAGCTGGTGTTTTGGACACAGAATCTGGTGACAAATCCTGTGCTGCACGCGAACCATGTAAGTTTGCATCCATTAGTGCTTCACTCTACAAAAATACAATTGGAGCGAAAAACCAAAATACTTCAAATGCTTCTATAGCGATACAGATGTGAACAGAAAGCTTATACAGCGAGTAGCAGAGGTAACACAACAAGTGGAAGTACTTCAAGGACAGAAACTTGTGCTACAGACAACGAAAGCCATGTGTTAGTCACAAGAGCCACAGGCATTACTCAGATTGTTAGCAACACACAGTACTAGTTCTGGTGGCATATATAAATCAATTTTAAAGCCTACAGTCTACAATATGGTAGTGACCACCTGAGGCTCATATGTCTCCTAATCTACAAAACCAGCAGGACCTACAAAGTACAGGAGAAGTTTGAGAGGAAACTGCTACAGCACATATGGAGGTACTATCATACATTCCTGAACAGACTGACAAAACCACAGAAGCCTTCATTCATTACACAAATACACTGCCCAAAACGAACACTGAAAATGCTCTGAATTCTAAGCAGAAATGCTAACCACTACACCACATTTTGATCTTCATGCATCTCATACACAGCCTAACTATTTGCCAGGGGAAGCCAGGTGTGAAGTATGCAATCAAAGCCTATCAAATCAGCAGACAGATTCCACTCCCCAGATTCACTCCCCTACATCATTGACATACAGGATTACACACATAGACTCTAGAACACCACAAACCTTTTCCTCCTGAAGCCATGTCATGACATATTAAAACTCCCCAAATAACAACTGCAAGTCCCACAAAAGGAGCAGCTATCTCTTGCTGTAGATACACTCATATGAAACGCATTTTTGTTCCTGTATGCTGTACACCACAGATAGGAATTTCAAAATGTTCGTTTAATATGGGTTTGTCACTGACAAATAATGAACTCAAAGACAAAAGAAGGAACGTTACAGTTACTCATGTGGTCTTGGCCTGAACAACAAAAGAAATAACCAACCACAATGGTTCCAAACCTTTCTTGTCTCATCCCACCCCCCCCCCCCCCCCCCCGCCAAGAACATTACCTTTTTATATTTTAAAAAGTTTACTTATGGAAGCAAGTTCAATCCCAAGCACTATTAATATAGTACATCTTAGCTGTAAAATAAAGGAAAATAGAGAAAGAGGAATCAAGGTGGGGGGGAGGAAGGAAGGGGGGGGGAGGAGGAGGAGGAAGAAAACAGGAAAAGGAGGAGAAGGGAGTTTAACTCCAAGTCAGACAGACAACTGCCAGTGCCTGTATCAACTTAGCTATCACGGCCTGTATGCTGTACAAAACACAATAAAAAATTGTGCCCAGAATTGGTTTCCCCCTGTTTTTGTATATACAGATTCTACTGTATTTGATCTTATTTTATTTGACTGACATTACAATAGCTTTGTTGTTTCCCTGTGAAACACATGCGCAGTTTGTCCATCCCATGAACTTACTGCGAGCTGGCCTCATGACAATCGCAAGAAGAGTTCAACTGTATTTTCAACGACATGTTAGTGACATTACACTGTAAGCTTCTACACTTCCACCTCCTCCTGCATATTTGTCCCAAAAACTAAACTAAACATGCTCCAGCTTATGAAGAGATGGGATGCTTGTATTCATTACAACAAAGACACTAAACTACTACTGATCTACCAGAACACCAGATACAGTCATGCACCTCTACTCAAGAACCCTTAGACAGATAATACTAAACATGAGAGTAAAAGTTGCGTTAAAATATGGAACAAATTTTTTTCTGGAAGTTCCTCAATTTACCTGACGAGTAAAATACCGAACTAAAATTGATTGAATGGTCTTCAGTGCTATAACTACCTCTTGCATATTTTAATATACCAATATGCAGGGCATGTCAGAGTGATGCATCCCGGTTACGCACACAAATGAGACATATATCACACAGCTTTCACCTGTCACTTAGGACATTATTAACTGTTCAGAACAGACTAGCCACTGTTACATTAAACCAACTTACATTTATCAGATCATTTACCTACTCTGAACAGCTAATTTTATCAGATCTTCCTAACTTCAGTCTCTTCTGTATGCATCACAATCCACTCTGACAAAAGGGTATGCTTCTGTTCTTACTACTGAACTTTTTGGATCGAGTAGATCACTGGTAATTTATTTATTCCCAAATATTATTCATATTTCTGTAAGGCTTCTTCAATCAAAAAATGTTTATGAGCTGCAAGCAAACTGAATTAATAGAAGAAATATCACATTCATATGCACATGTTGTATGTGTAAATTCATGTGAGCTATGCAACAACAAAAAATTAGCTACCTTATATAACACACTTGGTTCATGAAGCGTGAGTGGGTGATGAGTGATTAGTTACCAGAATGCAGCTGTCCAAAAGACAAAATTATGTTTAGTGAATCACAAAACCAACTTGTCTTTGATGTCAGATGACTGAAAATTTACGAAAAAATGTAACAATTCCACGAACAACTGAAGTTAAAAATTATTTTTTGTTTCATAAGGTGTGGGACTACTGACTATTATTATTGATATACAGCACTCACCCCAAATGTTGTGTTAGAAAAATACTGAAAACATGTTTATATATCACTTTATTCCACACTGATCAACAGCTGGAACACTGGACTGTACAGACTCATACTTCCTGTTGTTGAGAAGCTTCTCAACACCCTTGATCATACATGGTACCTCCCTTATATTTGCTTAATATATCACATCTAAAAGATATAGATGTTAATAAGACAATGAGACATGGGTACATAACATGCCACTATCCTGGATGATGATCAATTTATGGATAGAAACAACAAAATGTAACAACCACAAATTTGCAATACTTTCATGATCGGCCACTGAATGACAGTATTCATTTCAAGCAGAGCACTACCACTTTGTACTTAAGAAGTTAAAAAAATGTGATGGTATTCAATGCTGACATCACCTCCACACGTTTCACAAAACCAGTTTAAGAGTTAAACTTTGCCAGGGAGGACTTTGGTGGGTACTAACCATGTACCTCGACATACTTTAGAAGAGCTACCAATACATGTTAAAAATTAACCAAAAGGCATTTCTCAGATTCACATGAATGTGGTGCCAATTACATACTGTTAGAAAATATAAAATATCTGTGTATAAGCAAGTTACGTTCTGCTTCAGCTGATCCTTCAGCCAGGTGAGGTAAAACTGCAAGTCTGAGCGATCCATTAACTCCTGGCTCCAACAGGCAATCTTTGCTATTATTATCGATGTCATGTTGATGATAAAACCATTTGGGCGATTCAGAAGATTCAAGAATGGACCCCACACTGATTCTCTCTTCTTGAAAGAGTGTTCACGGAAAATTTCTACACGTGAACGGTCTTCCTGGAATGCAATGACAGTGTTTTAAATTTTACACTTTCACAGAAACTCATGAACAGTTGACTAATTCCACCTGCATCAGTTGCCTATAATCTTCTCAGTTGAACATAAAATGCTGAATGGTGGCAAAGGACTGACAAAATATTGTGAATGAATTGCATGCAGCCCTGTAATGTCACTTCCTGCTTTATCTTCTTATGCCTTACATTCCACAAACCTGCAGCATGTCATCAATCATTATCAAGATGTACTGTATGGTCTGATCCTTAGATACATGCCCCAGCAAATTAAGGAATGTCTTTGCACACTGGCTACGGTTATCCTGAAGAAGTGCTCCCCGACTTGCTGTATCAGCATTGTCAAAAGCTACGATGAAGTTGTAGTCCTCCTGTGAGATCATCTGTGATCTAAGAGAATAAAAATATTCGGGTTACACAATCCTATCCCACATCCTATGCATTAGTACTTTAACATGAGTTTACTTGTTTCTTCTAAGTTTTAAGGCTTGAGATTTCCACAGCAGTGTAGTTGAGAATTCTGTTTCTCTCGGACATGATGCCACATCACTGGGTAAGTGGCTCCTAATGTATGAAGCGAACATAGTGTTTTCGTCTTCAAGGATAACCTTGGACATCTTTTGGGATATGATGTCATGTCATTGGGTAAGAAGTTACTAATGTACCAACAGAATCTAGTGCTTTCTTCTTCAAGGATAACCTTGGACCTCCACACCCTTAAAGATGAAGGCATAACATTCCTTTCAAACACTGGGAACCGAACCACTGACACGTCACACTCCAGAAGAACAGAATTCCCTTCTCATAAGGGACTGAACCGACAAATAACAACATGAACATGCTTCACGTGAAAATATTTATAACTCACCACTCACCTCAGTCTAGTGCCAAGGTGGGTTGCAACTCCACATCCCTACATATAAGCACAAGGTGTGATCATCCTAGGGTAGTTTGATCTTTATCTTGTGATTACAGTCACAGCCCAAGTAATGAAATTAATTTTATGACAATCCATCCCTGCTGTGTTTTAGATGACAAGAATCACAGTAGATGCAGTTGAACACAAAAATTCATTTATTCGGCATTACATGAATAAATGAACTGTTGTGTTTGACTGTATCTACTGTGATTCCCATTAATGAACTTAATGTTATTCTACAAAAATATAACCATTATGGCCAACATGTTGTAATCACAAAATACGAATAAACACATGCAATAGATTTCAGCTAATGCAAATGACCTGTTAACAAATTGATCACCACTGTTACCACTTGTAATAAGCAACACAGCATTTTCTTCTGCGCTCCAGAATAAGGGAACCCATCACTTGCCAAACTGTGCCCCACTCATTACAGGGTGAAGACATGTAATCTGTGGTTTCAAGTTGCCAGCAGTTTCCACTCGTGTGATGCAAGGCATAGGTTAGAGGTTTTACTTGTGTGTTTGTAATAGGGGATTCTCACGAGGCTTAGGTTAGAGGTTGCAGTTACACATATGTATAACAGGGAATATGTGTGTAATAGTGCAAGGCTTAGGTTAGAGTCCCATTTATGTGTGTTATGATGGTACTGGTGTCCTTCTTTCAGGAAACAGATACATGTCATGGCGGATCACATTTCTCAAGTCATTGCACAGTACCAGTTTCAGTTTGTCCAACTGACATTTCTTTGCACCTTGTCATATGGCCGCACATGGCTCAGTCTGGATGGCCTTTTTATGAAATTCCTTTTCTCCCACCGCTTCTGTGACGTGGAAAGGGTTGTGCAATTCATGAAAGACTTCACACATTCATGCATATGTAGCATGCTTCCATCTGTTTGAGATGGGCAAAAGCTAGCCATTTGATTTAGCCCCAGTACCGGCACAACATTCATGCATGTATTGCTTGCTTCTGTCGGTTTGAGAGGGGCAAAGGCTAGCCTTTTGGCTTAGTCCTACTGTCAGTGTTATTTCACTCAGTGTGTGGTTGCATATATGCTGAAGGAATTACTTCTCATAATACTTCTGTGCTGCTTGTTTACTTCCTTCAAGCATTATTGCAAAAGTACAGGTGTCATACTTGCAAGAAACATATACTGCAGGTCATCACAGAACACAGTTCTCCTTTCACTGTGCAGTACTTATGTTCCTTAATATCTTTTGCAGGTTTCTGTGTGAGTACTCATATGATGCTTTTGACAACCATCCCCAGACACACGCTGGTGAAACCTCTAACCTACACCTCACACATCATCAGTAGTTAAGTGCTGGTAACTTGCAATCACAGATTATATGTCTTCCATGGTCTGTTGGATAGTGCGTAGGATGCCACTATATGGGTCCCCTTATTCTGGAACAGACCTATATTTTCAATTCACAGCATTTTAAAAAAGTGTTGGTTACTTCAAAGATTAAGGTTGTTTGATACTTACTGATGATAGGACTGCCAGTTCACCCTCTGGGAACGGATTTCTGCTGCTTCTTGCTGCAACACACTTGTTGCAGCTAGCATATCTATAGCACAAAATAGAAACATGTAACTAAAACTACGCCCCTTATTGCATGTCCAAAATATTCCATGCATCTGTCAAATCATACATACACTTGTTTCACAAGAAACAAAAACCCATGAAATTGTTTCATTTAGCAAAAAGGCTATTATGAATACAAGGCTCACCTGTGTGTGTGTGTGTGTGTGTGTGTGTGTGTGAGTGCACGACAAAACTTTCCTCCCAGTTCGTTTAATTGGAGCAATGGGTTCTGTTCAGACTCACATAACTTACAAACAATGATTTCATAACAGTTTCTGAGCAACACTGGGAAGTCATCCTTTGCCCAGACAGTTACCAGTAACCTACTTCCCAACATATAAACGACTTCTTCAGTACGCACCAATTTTCTCATGCGGTAAAGCAGGTATCATAGATTTCACGTTAAAATCTGAATTCGCCATATTGATTATTATTTATTCTTCCAAGGTTATATATTTACAAAGATATACAAACACTGAACATCACAACACCACTCCACTCACTTAACCATTACTTCCACAGCAGCAGACCGATCTTGTGATCAGCCCTAACTGCTGCCAACGTAGGTTCATGAATTTCAGACACCAAATAAGTAAAGTCTCCCTGCTCTTAGACTTTTACTGACAAAAAAAGAGCAATCACTTTGGGTAGGAGATGCACCTGCGTCAATTTTGAAATGTATTTGTTGTATATTGTTAAACACTCAATATTGTTTCATGTATCATAGTTAGTAGCAATGATGTTCGCCGCGTAGTTTAAAATGGCTACGCCCTTACAAAACAGCTTCAATATTATTTATTAATGCTAATTTCAACCAGCATGCTTCAGCGGGTATAATGAACGCCTAAAGTCTGGTCGACCTACGAAGTGGAGTTCGATTCTAGCATAAGACAGGAGATTTTTTCTCTTCTTCACTGCATCAGGACTGTCTCTTGGTGACAAGCATGGGGCTCTTGCCCTGGACATAAAGTAGCTACTTCGTGAACCTGACCACCATTCTCCATCTAATGCTGAGGTTATGGATAGAGATATACCTCCACTCCCCCTACACATCTGCATAGCTTGGTAGTTACAGCTATGATCAGGGTTACATCTTGTCCACATGAATTATTATTCTACCATATACTTTGTATCTTCATTATCCAGTCAGTCCACATCTGAACAACTTCCTGACCAATATTTATTTTATCTTATTACTGTCTCCATCCATGCCCAGCCCCTTAAAATTCCTGGACACATTTCCAATTCTGTGAGCAGAATCAAATCAATTGTTCATATATTTCCTTCGGATTATGTGAACAAACGTTCACTAACACACTACTGCTACTTGAGTACCAGCATTTGAATGTTCAACATCAGAATACCAAAGTCAGCTATTCTACATCGACTCCTGTTGCGATTGAGATTTTCTACACTTGTCCAGATGAGCCATGGAGCCCGCCCAGCCTTCTGTACAATGGGTGCCAAGTATCTTTCCCAGGGTTAAAGCAGCTAGGGCATGGCATTGACCACCCACCCCCCCTCTAGCACCAAGGTTAAAGAAGGAGTAGAGCTATACCTCTATTAACCCTCTGGGCCTTCATGGCATCTTCTAAGGCAAACTTTTACTTTTACTATTACACATATTCAGGAACTAGATCAGTGAACTCAACTTCTTACAATTTATCCTAACATCCATCTTAATACCACCATCCCACCTCACTCTGTCTTCCAAGTGATTCCCATTGCACCCACACATCCAGGCCACCTAAGCCTCCTGTATCTCACTATTCTATCAATCGTAAGTGACCTACAAAAATATAAGGTCCCCCATTGTAAAATACCCTAAACTGCTTATTTGACACATGGTTCCTACATCCACACTTCCTCAGCATTTTAATTTAAATCACTTGTGGTCACACATGTATTAAAAATATCCATCACACATTTAAGATATTTTAGGATTTTGAAAGACTGCACCTCAGGTTTGTAATAATAGAAATATCAATATTTAGTATGGTACTTCTTAACGAAGTATACCATATCATAAACATGCAAACATTAAGACATGACACTGAGAAACTTGAAGAGATAAACAGGACAACACGTTTACAAAAAGAGACAGTAGGAAAATCAGTCTGAAAACCAGAAGAGGCAGTATGTGAAGACCTCAATGACACCATGCTGGAAGCCTGAGATCTCACAGCTTTCATTCTTGACTGATATTCCTTCATTTTTTCATCTCCACACCACTATTTTAGAAATTGATTTGACATTTACTATAAAACCGAATCTGTATAGAGACAATTTTTTTAACTACTTACACGAAACAGATTTTTCTGGCAATTTTACGATACCTCTGCGGTGAAAATACTTATTTAGAATAAGAAAAGCCATTTCCCAGGTATTCATTACATACGGATTTCATTGTAATGTGTCAAATTTGGTGTAAAAATATAAACTATAACTTACCACCCAGTCACTGACTACCTTTGTCAATGCCTCGATATTACACAAATATTCGCATATGACAAGTTAGATAAAATATTCTGTAAACATTTACAGGATATAACCGCTAGGTGTTTGCTGGAAGGCAAGGGAGAGAGGTGACAATTTCAAAGCAGAAACCTGTATGGCATACATAACAGATTTGAACTGCTTCTATAACAGTGATTAATACTAGTTTGTACATAACACAGTTCACATGTGATGCAAAAGCAAAACTGAATTCATTTTAAAATTGTTAATACAGTGAAACTTCTATCCATCATTTGAGAAGGAAAAGCAGGTGGGAAAGAAAACATAAATGGAGGAAAACAGCGGTTGTGAGAAAGCATTAAATGTTTCAGAAACACAAGAAAGCAACAACAAAGAACACAAATTACACATTTTACACTTAGGTCTACAACAATAATAAACAAGTACAAAGTTACTTTAATACACGTGTGCATATCACTTTTTTCCAAAGAAATCTGTACCTCACAACTATTTAGTTGAAGCCTTATGTCTCAGATGAAAGAGCACCAATTCCAAACTCAAAATGTTGTTTGCCATGGTCACCAGTGCTGTTTGTATAGAAGAATGATTTAAGAATAAGCACACACTGGACTGCATTGGATGGAACGGACTGAGGCACAGCACACTAGAAATTACTCTTCACATTACTAATTATGTGCCATTTTCCACTTATCTACATCAGCCACGACAGTGCTCAGCAATTTACATTTTAGATTCTTGGCCAGAAACATTTCTGTCTGGCTACTGCATACCATGACTCACTGGCAAATTCATCATACTGCATGACATGACAAAAATTGGAAAATAATGCTATTGTTGTATCTGTGGCTCAGTTTCCATACTGAGACACTATGAAAAACATGCAGCAATGGACGGTGAACAATTATTTTTGTCTGTACGACAAATAAGTTTGAAAAACCCAAATTACGGCAACCTCCAACTGTAGGAAAATATTTAGGAAGAAATAGGGCAATTAATAAAAGAGTTAACAACACATGCATAACTATTTCTTCTTCCTTGTCTCCTCCTCCTTCCTCTGAACTGCTCAAGTTATTCAGTAATCAACAAACTGCAATCAACTAAAATCAGTCAATCCATACGTGTCAAAACCAGGGAGATGTTCCAACTCAGTAAGAACATTGACTTATGTGATATGCACATTGTTCCATGTGATCTGGTGTGCATTTACCCTAAAAGTTTCAAAAGCAGTGTGCACTTTTGTAAAGCTCAGCAACTGTTCAAGCTCATGCTTGTCTCCCACTTCCTCTTCTTCCCTGCTCCTATCGCATTCATGATGGTCACATAACCTCTCAGTGCTGGAAATGCCACATGTGGCAAGGCTCAAAACCTTAAATTTATGTTAAGTCTCCCTATCACTCTACTGCCACTCCACCACCTTGCCTCACCTGTCTGAGACATAGTGACATTATGTCAGTATGGGCAGGTTGCCACTACAGTACTTTCAAAAACACTATGTTACATTCACTACCTTTTCCATTCCAGGAACCGTGTGGATCCGGATCAAGAGATGTGAATGACTGACACAGTAAAATAATTCTCAAAAGAATGATGCATCTAGTGTTATAAACAGTTTACACTGGTGACTTATAATGACAGAAAAATGGGAGTGGAAGACATGTAAGGGAACAACAGATGTTTCACTGTACATTACGTTCCTACTCCTCCTCCTTCCAAATTTGGTTTCTTCCTGGTCATTGTAAAGGAAGCAATTGTGAGGTATGTGGTCATGGATTGTTACACTGAAAATATCATCATTAACCCTGCCACACCAACCACATAGAAATATTTGTATATCATTTTATGTTCTTGTATTGTCACTTCTTGAAAGCTACAAAGTAAGTCCATTCACAATATTTTGCACTTTAAAAACTAGGTCTATACAAAGTAATATGTTAAAAGTGTGAACTCTCTAATATGGATCACCAATTGCTGACAATGAAACTGACATACTGTTACTTTCTTACATGATACAGCCCATTCCTGTGAACTGTGAACAGACACATAACACAGTCACCGGCTCCAGACGTGTTGAAGACAGCACCACTACACAACCTTGTAGCGTGCCTTGTTCATGATATGGTGAGCTGAGCTCTGCAATTTCAACAGCTCCTCTTTGATCAGCCGTGTAATTTCAATCTTTGCTTTTGACACTGCCAGTTCATTTGTGCTTTCAATAGCAAGGTACAACTTCCGTTCCCCTTCTGGCGCTGGCTTTCCTGGTGTGAAATAGGTACCACGAACAGTGATTCCAGCCTCAGAATACTCACTAATTTGAGCCAAAGCTTCCTGCAGAAGGAATAATACACAAATGTGAAATTTACACCTACTTGCAGGATTTGTGGTTCTCAGTCGCAGTGACTATGGACATAACTGTCTTGTGGGATTTTGACACCTTTGTAGGCTGCTATCCATAAGATGAAGGCAGCAGGTTTCTTCAAAACATATCTACCAAACTACACACAGTCACATTCCAAAAGACATTCATGTTCTTATATTTACTTGTCTTTCTCTTGACTTTTTCTCTTTACCTAGGAGTAAAAGGGGCTAGAAAATAAACTTGACTGGTTACTGTCATCTAGTATTAATACTACACATCCTGCAGCTTTACATCCATTCAGTATTCTGATGCTGACTTATCTAAACTGGAAGAGCATTAAATAATGTGTAATTTCATCAAACTTTCATAAAGCATGCATCAAAATGTACTTCCTTAGTTACTGTTCACACTGCACTTCCTTAGTTACTTTTCATAAGCTTAAAATGTGTTACAGAATCATGGCACATATCTTTCTTAATTATGATACTGCCTTCAGCACTCTTGATGGCAACAGTGATTACTTCATGGAAGTGGGGGTACTTTTCGAAATGTTACGCCAGAGCATGAGTGGTAGATTTTTAATCTTTTCTCAACCCACAAACCAGTGAGTGGCTATTACACACAACAAAAATAAATGGGAAGAAGACAGAAATGTACACATAGCATAACAATTCTTGCATGTTGTCTCTCTTTTGCGTGCAACAAAAGAGAAGAAGTTCAAAATTTGATTGATGAATGTTACTGATTTTGACTCATGATGTGTGCAGAAATGCATATAAGTTTTCACATAAAGTGGCTGTTAAAACTAGTCTACTTGAAAACTAAAATCGCTTCACAAATTTCTGTAAAGGTCTCCCAATATCAAATTTCACAAAAATCTGTTGAGTGGTATGTGAGCTGCTTCACATATACACAGAAAGAGATGAAGCTTTTCAATGGGGCTGTGGAAGCCACTAAAAAGGATAAAGTTATACACACTGAGCCAAGTCACTCTGTGGGTAAACAGGGTTGATCACACACTGAAAAATGTGAGACTGAGTATTTCTGTGTTAAGAAACAACACAAGGAATGTGAGAACACTTTGAATTTCAGGAAAATTTTGCATTTTACATAAAACCTTAATTTAGAACACAAGTTCATGTTCTACTTAAACATGTTTATTACATTTGCTATTGTTAACAGCTTAATAAAATCCAGCCTGAAAATATAATTCAGGCCCATATTGCCCAATACAGCCACAACTTACATGATGATGAACACTAATTTTTATGAATATATTCCTTATCTTCAGCAACCAGAAATAGCCAGAATTCAATGCATTCAGTCAGATAAGTACTGTGCCATAAATTCTTACATGATGGAATACTTTATGAAATGGTCATTAATGCTTAATCACACACAGATTTCTGCAGTATCAGTAACATACCACACTTCAATAAAATTTTAAGCCCATCTGAGCTAAAAAAAATCTGGTCACATACACATTGCTACAGTGTGACTAAAAAAACACAGCTTATATCTACTAGCCACTTCACAAAATGCACTTGCTTAGCCTCACACTGTGCTTCATAATCATGACCAGTGTCCTTTAACTTGCCTATGGTATGTGTAGTCCTCAAGACATACCCTACAAATATAATTTAAGCATATGAAAAGTGGACCTTTCATTCCTCTCACATAGGTATATATTTCTGTATCTGTCAATTAAATTAGTACAACTTCATACAATGGTGTTTACTTTTTGTGACATAACTAAAAACACAATACTAACCTTGGATGTGACCCTCCACCGAGCTTGTTGAGGAAAGTCATTGATCTCCAGCTCCTCCTCATATTTGCGGAATGTCTCCACTTGTTCCTCTTCTGCTTTATCATCTTCCTCTTTTGGTTGATAGTTAAGCTTTGTGTTCAACTTGGCAGCCAGCTGTTCTGCTACTGTCTTTGCCTGTTGGGCATATCATAATTACTACAGTTAAACATCCTCTCCCAGATGTAGAATTCTAAGAAGAGTGAAAATAAAATTAGTGTAGTGTGTATGATTCACACCAGAATGTGTTCAGGTACCTTGGAAGGCAAACACAGATTCTACCCAGGAGCAGAACCTTTACTGTCACTGGTATCAAGGGTATCCTATGCTAGAAACGTAACAATACAATTCACATAAGTCTAATTGCTTGTGACAGTTGCATGTGACTTACAGTCACACATAAATCTGACTTCATCATTTCATTTTCGTGCTGGCCCTGTCACCACAAACACATAAAACACACATACTATGTAACTGACTCTGTTGGCTTCATAATTTTTATATTTTACCTAAAGACAGACACACAGCCACCTTCTGAAATTATGTATGTTTTTAACGAAAATGAGACAATAAGAAAAGTCAAATATGTCACCACAGTATTGTTGGTTTAAATTTTACACAAGCAGGCAACTAAAAGTCTTGACATGCACAAATGTCCAGCTGGATGTTAATTATAAAAGGTCATTCCATAACATGCCATGAAGGCACAGAGTGAGCAAAGACGTGCAGCTCTATACAACCTTGGCACTAGAAGGGGGTGTATGGTCAACACCATGCCCAGGCTGCTCTACCCCAAGAAACAGACCCAGTATCCACAGCACAAGAGTCTGAGTGGGCTTCAGGGCTGGTCTGGATGGGTATGGAAAATCTTGCCCCTGCTGATGTTTGAAACCCAGCCATCAAGCCCAAAATAAGTCACTATCCCATCCCCTGGGTATTAATTATACAAAAGGCAAATGCTCACTGTTATGAGAGGTTGTGATCCACCACCCTTGAGGATGGCTTCTGCAGCCTGTTGTGTGGCTCCCTTAGCCTCCGCTCCAAGATTCTTGGCCATGTTGATACGTGAAGCCAGACGACGAGCCAGCTCTAACTTGTCTGTAGCCGACGGAATCAATTGGCTTGGCACCACTACAGTTACAGTGTCAAGAATGAAATTAAGTCAGAACCATGATGATTCAAAACACACTGAGCTTTAGGGGTGTAAACAGAAGCATAAAAAGAATGCCAGTTACCTACACTTACTTCTAGCATTTTATATGGCAAGTGGGCAAAAGCATTTCACACCCAATTGATTTACTTGTGTCATGAAAGAGTTGACTGGTTTCCTAAAAACTGGTTTCCCTGGTTAAGAAACTTCCCACCTAAGAAGTTAGGATAAAAAAGCACCAGAATTCTCCTATTTGATTAACACTACATGTTGCCCTTTTAATACATCCCCGCATAAGAAAATTTCCCACCTAAGAAGTAACAAATTTGATGATAAAACAATTTTTTAGCTATTTAATACATTTTCTGTTTCCAAATCTTAAAGAATTTCCCCAAGTTTCCATCTGTTCTGTTTCCAAAATGCAGCATTCAAATGGTGCAGTCAGTTCATAGAGCTTAGTCTCCAAGATCATTTCCCCCATGTTTCACACAGTGGAATGGCGCAACCTCACGGCCGATGCAGGGGTGTCGTATTTCTTCCGCGATGCACAGACTGTAGTCAGTCCCCACTACTCAGTCTCTCACGACAACTGAAAAATTGTATCGGGCGGCTGGAAGCTGATCCTAGCTGTTCCTTGACCTGCATAAGCCTGCGTTTGGCAACAGCTGGCATGTAGCAGCTCACTTGCTGCTTCAGCTGTCCGGGACTTGGAGGAAATGAATGCAGCCAATAACATTTGAAGAAGTTTAGGCACGCGCTAGTTGAAGTGACATGATGTTCCACGTTGTTGGGGGGACAGCGGTTTGACACGAGATAAGTGAGTGGTCGATTGGAACAACTTGTTTAAACGTAATTTATCAGCAGTAATAAAAACTGTGTCATGGTGTAGTGTGATTGTGAAACATTTGTGGTGACTGTGTGCAGATATGTTACATCAGCAATTCCAGAAAATAAATTCAAGACACTGCAGAGTTAGTGGAAGTAACTGGAACTACTGACCACCCCTTATGGTCTACCTAAAAGTGAACCTATGGAATCTGAAGATGTATACTGCTACTGTTTTTGAAAAAAGAGCAACAACACATGCTTTAAAAATATTTCAAGGAAAAGTAAACATCTGGAATGAAATGTGAACTTGTGAATGAGAAGTCAGTAACAGTATAGGTAAAGGTGTAAATAAAACTTTGAATGAAAGGTTACAGACAAAATGATTAAATGGTCAGATACAAGTGAGAATGTGTTACGATAGCTGCAAATTGTACAAATCCAGCACACATATGTAATAAGTTCACAAAAAAATGTAAAAAATTGAACTTTTCGGTCCTACCCTTTTAAGAAATTTCCTGCTTAAGAAGTCAGATTTTCTTGGAATTTTCAAAAACGTCTTAACAGCGTTTTACTGTATAAATAAATGATCAAATTATCTAAACCCTCTCTGTTACTCTGCTTTAGGCAATCCTGTATCATCATTTACAAAAGTACCTGGAGCGCCTGGGTTCATTCCTATTGGTGCCTTTATTTCCTTAACGATTCGCTTTGGTGCCAGCATGTTCTCAATTTGCTGGTCAATGTCATGCTCCAAATCCTCATCATCAGAATCTTGCAAACCTGCAGAGGAAATACACACCACATCAACCACAACTGTTTTTACAATATTCCACAATAAATTACGCAATGAAAAACAAAGAAGTTTTACCAAGAGCTGCCTTTTGGAACTTCTTCTTCTCGCTCACCATCATGGCCTCTGCTTCATCAAACTTAAAGCCCTTCCCACTGAAACCTCCACCTGTGTGAACTTTCTTGCCCTCCTGTGAGGAAATCATAGACACTGTTATTGTTTCCATGCTCAAAGTTTACTGGTATGAATAAAATAAGAGGTGCTCTCATGTAAGTAATATTTCTTTGACCATTTATTCTGCTCAGTGCACTCTCATACAACCTAACAAATGTGATACTGCTTTATGATTATCATACTTACTTGCAAATTTATGCACCACTTGACACTCTCCACCCCACCCCACTCCCCCCACCACCAATTTGTGTCTCAAAGATGCAGTGCATAAAATACGCAACATATATCAATATTATTTTATATATTACATTGAATTTAGAAAAATTAAGCCCCACAATAGTAACAACAGGCAGAATTTCTATTTGTTGTAGCAGAATTTATACAAATTCTATTGTTTTACTATAATTACACTTCCTCATGTATGACACACTTTCAAACTTCTGCTTATTAATGCTACTGAGTTAACTGTCGGAATGACACAAACTCCTTGAGTATACTGAATGCGCATGACAGGGCAAGTACCGCTGACAATAACAGGTTACTTGTATGACAGCTTCCTATCCTCAACCTGCTTACAATTTCCAAGAAGTTCCACCCACATTTACTGTTCACGGATCCCTCTGAATACAAGGAAGCACAAACACAAAATAATGAAAGACAAAAGCATGTTGATGCTGTGCAACAGTAGCAAAGGCCACTCCTAATATAGCTGGCATGGTCTATACACATAGGAGTGACAGATGTGGCAATGTTAAAGGAAGGGAAGTGGAATATACAGACAGTGGTATGTTACAAGCACTAAATGGTAGCACTTACATCCTCACTGAAGCATTGTGGACACAAGTATAAAATCATGCAAACTACATGTAAGTGAAATAACACCATCATACTTCACAAGTTTTCAGATTTTCACAGCAATGTAGCTGAGGATTCCAGTCCTCTGGAATACGACAATGAGTCAATGGTTACTCAGATCTGGAACTTATGAGGCAAAACAATGTCCTCACCATCCAGGGTTGACGTGTTCGTTATTCCCACCCCAGAAGATTAGGACAAAGTGTTGCCTCAGAACTTTGGGATCTGATTACCCACATATGCAGTGTTGTATCCCAGAAAATTGGAATCCTCAGCTTCAGGCTTACACAAAATTCAGACAACATACACAATGTGAAAATTGATGCCTACAGGGTCCACCATGCAGTCCCTTATGAACACTGTGACAAAAATACCCCTTTATATAATGTTGACTTTTATGTTACTTGCACAAAACACACGATTAAAGTTCTCCATACCACAATATCATATCACACTCAACTTCACTGTTTTCTGTGAAAATACCCACGTACTTCAACTGCAAACAGACAGTTCTTACATCAATAACTTCTTGAGTGAATGCACCAACAGAAAAATGCATGTGGATGTCACAGATTGCAAGTTCTTCCATACTGAATGCTCCTGAACCTCTGTAGGTTTCTTTTCTGCCATTACTTGAATAGCTCAGCTCCTGAGCACAGACATTAGAGTGTCTCCATCCCCACATTTTGTGAGCTGATCAAGCATAAACATAGTCTGCATAACTTCACAAGCTACAACACATGCCTCTTTAAACCAATACATAAACAGCAGTGGCTGGGAATATGCCAATTTGAAGTTAGCATGATTTAGTACTCATATTCACATCTAGTTATCACAACATTCCTTAGTAAAAGCTGTAGATAAAAAAGGATTATCACCCCCCCCCCCCCCCACAAAAATTTCTCACATTAACGTTTTAAAGCCTAGCGGTAACTTTACATACCCCCAGGTTTAACACTAAAAAATTCTACATGGTGCCCATATTGTGTTTATGCGTTTTGTACGGATCTCAGAACAAACAGCAACTTTTGCCTTATAAAACATTAAGAGACTGGTTTTTATAACCAAAGTGGAGAGTGTTTACAGCGGGGGACGCACTGAGTCCTTATATAAAACAGATACGCTTCGTCTTTAAAGGGTTAAAATAGGGGAGCATAAATTATGAATTGACACAAATTATTCAAGTAAATAAGGCAACACTACAGGTAACAGTCCCTTGCTGCCCATATGTTTAGAATATTATACACATTACTACTGCTTGCTCCCCTCAATTAAGGTAAAAAAAAATATACAAAATAAACTTCACATCCAAGCACATGACTTCAAAATTACAAAAATGTAAAGTTCGGGCTACTCAGAGATTTGAGTTTTCTAGGATAAAATGCAGTGTTGATTGGTAAATAGTTATCAGTGTTTTGGAGAAGCTTCCTGCCTCCACCGTCAAGAGTCCAACTATTTACAGCTTACCAACTGACATGGCATCATAACCCAATAAACTTGAATCTCGTCAACACATCTGTGAGGCCCCAGATCTTGGATAAAGTTACTTGCAATTAAAGATCTTATTTCCTGTAGGAAGCAATACGCATGCACTGGAACCAACTGTAAGCACACTTATATAACACACACCACAAGATACGGAATACTGAAAAAGGCAATTTCAGATCAACTTAGTACTCACTGCAGCTTGTTTGGCCTTATAGCGATCCCACAGCATTCTCAAGGGATCAGGTACTGGTACCAGAGACAGCTCCAGTCCTCGTATGATATCCCCTGCATACCTCTCCTGTTCAGGTGTGATGAATGTGTATGCAAATCCCTTGTTGCCAGCCCTGCCATAATGAAAAGTCAAAAATCTCTCTTCAATCAAATAAGAGGTAAAAATTGCACAAATTTTTAACCTTGGAATTGAATGGATGAGTAGTTACACTCCAGTTGATTTACTCAAAATGAAAATGTGTCTGGTACTTGTGAAAAAACAGACAGGTGGGGCCCAACACTGTCCTGGACACCCAACTTGTACTACATCACTTTACTGACTGAAATATCACACTTCATACCACCAGTAATGCAAAATAATGTCATTTGCTAGTTCTTCAATATTATTTGTTGCATACCTGCCAGTTCTTCCACATCGATGAACATAATCCTCATAATGGTTAGGACAATCATAATTGACAACAAGGATGAGATGCTTGACATCAAGGCCCCGAGCAGCAACTGAAGTTGCTACAAGCAGTCGCACCTTGCCTGACTTGAAGTCAACTATAGTACTGTCACGGTCAAATTGGTCAATGCCCCCATGAAGTGACATGCATTGATATGATGCCTTCATGAGATCCTTGAGCAGTATGTCAGCATTCTCCTGCTTATCCACAAACACAATGATGCTGCCCAGTCCTTGGTAATGCCCAAGAAGCTCAAGTAGCTTCAGAAACTTCTGCTCCTCCTCCAGCACAACGATGTGCTGTTCTACATCCTTACACACCACACTACGACCCCCAACCTGATAACAACAAATAAAGCAGATCATTACTCTGCTTATTCACAAGGAAATGATTGTTGGTGTACAAGATTTTAGAATTCAGTATCTGGAACACATAAAACATCTTAACTCAGGGCGTATGTTTCTAACAGCCACTGTTACAACTGCACTGGATATGAATATGAAACTTACCAAAAAAAAGTCCTTGGTTGACAGAATCTTTTATCTATCAAATTTAGTAGAGACAATTTCAACAATCCTTGAACATCAAGTAAGTTGTCACATTAGAGATTTGTACGTTATACTGGGACATGGCAGGGAGACAACTAGAAGGATGGGAAACTGTACTGTAATAAAACACCATACACAGTTTTCTTGAAATGTGTTCTTAGTGGTGAAGGGCCCTGCAGCAGACACTACGGACGCACTGCAGCCATGAGGCTTCTTGTGCAACCCTATGATGAAGATGATGATGATGATGATTATTTTTTGTCCTTTTCCTGGTAATGGAGCACTGGTGGAATGAAATTGACAGGGGAAAACCAAAGAACTCGGGGAAAAACCTGTCCCAGTGCCACTTTGTCCACCACAACTCCCACATGGACTGACCCCGGGATCGAACCCAGGCCTCCGCGGTGGGAGGCCGGCAGCTAACCACCTGAGCCATGGCATGGCCAAAATGTGTTCTTTGTAACAAAACAAAACAACAACAATTCTCTCATTTTGCATTTCATGTATGTAATCCACTACACATGTTCTGACCTCTGGAAATTTCCACTTTTAGACATACAGTGAAACCCTGTTAAGAAAATTTTGAAAATTCCAAGAAAATCCTACTTCTTAAGCAGGAAACTTATTAAAAGGGTAATTTTAATGAAATGGGAGAAATTTGGCGCTTTTTTATCCTGACTTTTTAGGCGGGAAATTTTCTTAACCAGGTTTTTCTTAAGCAAGTTTCACTGTATTTGTTTTCACTAGAGTGGCCTTCAGTGCCTTCAGCTGCTCACCAACTTTTCAGTACCATTAAACTTTTTTCTGCAATAACAGACATTGGATAAAGCACAAATAGAATGCCACAATAACAACACAGTACTGTCATAAAATTTTAGATTGATAAGCTTCCTTCTTGTTGCTCTGTTCCACTTTCCTTTTGTACATGGAAGATATTGTGAAAAGATTCCATAGTGACTGCATGCCTCCTTCACACTAGCATACATAACATGTGGCTGCTACTGTGACCAATTTACAAAAACCAATGGTGTCATACAAATACCAATTATGAATCACAGTAGATGAAAAATGTATGCAACTTCAAGCGGAATGGTAATTAATAAAGTGACAAAATTCCACAAGTGCTTACGGAAAACTAAAATTCCAAATTTTCTACCAGAAAACAGGTGTCCAACCTGTATGTGATGGCAATGCAGGCAAGTGTATATATGGTACTCAATACCTGGTCTCCTACATTTCTCCCGGATAAAAAGTCGGAATGAAATGGATCCTTTTCACCACCTGATTTCTTAGTCTTCAAATTAATGTTACGCATTATGACCATCAGATTTAGAAATATCTACAATTCTTTCTGAATGATACGAAATTTCCTGTGAAGCCAATGGCCACCCAGCTAGTTAACACATTCTCAAGCTTTCATGGATCCTGAATGTTTATAACCATGTTCATAAGGGCCCACCCTTCTGAATCACCATTAACAGAAATATGAAATATGGAACCCTATTTCCAATTGTAAAGAAGCACCAGAATTCCTCTGCAAAGATATGTTTGAACAAACACAACTCTGGCTGCTTCCTTGGACTGCCTCATTATACAAATCAATGGACTGAAGACATACTCTCTGATACAAACTGACACACCAAAATTTCCCTTTGTCTGATGTCAGTGTCAGTGCAAAAATAGTACACACAGACCAAATTACAGCTAAAGTAGTGAATACCTGGATTTCTATTGGTTTGGTGAGAATACGACGTGCGAGAGCTTCCATCTGTCGAGGAAATGTGGCACTGAACATTACAGTTTGTCGATCTGGTCTGATGTTCTCAATAATTCTCATCACCTGTGAATACAGAGAATACCAGTCATATTATATATCGTGCACATTTAAGGAAGGTAGGGACAGCCCTATATGTTCTACCTCACTACTGTGTTCAGTTACACTTATGCTCCTATGCCATGAGACAGTTGCGGCTTTCAAGCTGTTCTTCATGTAAACATCCAAGAACAGGCTGTCATTCTAGAACAGATATTGTGCAAATTTATTTATAATTAGATTTATAATTAGATAATAGATAATTAGATTTATAAATTAGGAGGGATTAATTTTACCTTTTTCTAGATGTTATGCCATGTAATCCAGTACAAATTTACTGTCTGTAAATTTCTATCAGTCTATATGGCACCACATCTCACAAGATGGTAGCCTTCACAGTTATGGCTATGACTCTCATATCTCACATTAAGATAAAATATATCTGCAACACACACAAGCACAGTGTGTATTACTGGGACTTAAAAAAGCCACTGCAGATTAGTCGGCAGAGTAACTGCTACAGGTATCACCCCCCAGAAAAGGCATTTGAAATACTTTTCAAAATCAAGCCTGTGAGACCTAACCTCCTGTTCTGTGGAGAGAAAACAGGGAGTTTGGTGTTCACTGGGGAGTAAAAGTGAGAAGAGAATGATAACAACATTCAATGACAAAGTTGGAGAAAACACAATGCTTTACCCAGACTGCAATGTCACTGAACACAGAAAATCTCCGAATGCAAGCTACGAATGCAACATCTCTGTTC
Source organism: Coptotermes formosanus (assembly GCA_013340265.1). Lineage (NCBI taxonomy): Eukaryota > Metazoa > Arthropoda > Insecta > Blattodea > Rhinotermitidae > Coptotermes > Coptotermes formosanus. The sequence continues at coordinate 1,249,429 of BLKM01000329.1, read as the reverse complement.
CCAAGAAGCAGATACCATTCTGTGCCATCTACCTCAGTGCAGTACTATCCTACTTAATATTTCACTATTTATTGTTTCCTCTCATTTAATATTTCATTTCCAGAGTTTCATTTCTATAACCCACATCGCAAGTTTCACCACTTCAAGGTTCTCCTCACTTTAGTGGTGAAATCATTAACCCCTACTGAGCTTCACAGACATTTCACAGCGTTAAAAATAACAACTCAAATAAAGTAAGCTATCACAGCACTACTCTGTGTGTGCTACACAGCATGTTATATCCGAACACATAAAAAAGTACAGGAATGTTTTCAGTCCATGGACTTTCCACTGTCCAGCTGATTGAACGCATATGATATATAAAGCCATTGTGCTAATGCAGATTCTTAAGTAAAACTACTATTTGTTCATCTGAATTTGCATTAACTTAAAGTAAAAATACAAGAATAACTTGCCTGAGGTTCAAAACCCATATCAAACATTCGATCTGCCTCATCCAGTACTACATATGTCACTCGCTTCAAATTGGTCACTCTTCCTGCAAAGACATGAAATTTCAATAAAATGATACTTGAAAATTTATGCCACATATACATTTACTAATCTTCTGCAAGACACCTTAGTTATAACTACCTCTTGCAGTTAGAGTCAAAACGTTATTGATTATTGTGTATTTACACTGATATATGTTCTGTGTTTCACTTACAGCTTAATTTCTTGCGTACTGTGACTATCATTAAGATGGCATAAAAATATACATACAGCTCAATGCTTTCATTAATAGTTATGTACATTAGAGGCAGAGAAGGAAAGAATAATTATTAACTGCTCATGGAAGGTAGGACAAAGGAGTTAATGCATCAAAAGCAGTGCAGTGGTTATCAAGGGCCACACAATCTAAAACTCTACGATACATGTGTCACAAAAACCTTTTTATACAGAACATACAGCTACGTTATTGTGGTATACACATTTTTTATGGGAGGCAAAACTGTAATATAGAATTTTAGGTATTATTTGGAGTCTCTTGCATAGTCAAACCTTCAACCATATTTATTATCATGATGCTTACTACTAGTAGCCATCTTAAGCATACTCAGCAGTCGAACCTGTGCACAACCCAACCCACAAGTGTTTATCAAAATCAAAACTAACACTTTCCTTACTTTCTTGTAGAGGATATGTGGAGCTTCATTCTACATCATGACAGTGCAATAAAGCAACGTTCCATAAAATCAAACCTGACCTTCTAAGTAACACAGCAATCCCCACAGAAAATACCAGTTCTCCATGGTTGGAAACAGTGCTGTGAACTAGCACTGGCAAACCACACTTACAAAATCTTAAAGCTGTAACTCTTGTGCATTCTACAAAGCAACAAAACAAAATAACTTAAAGTTTCCTGAAAAGAGAATGATGACCCTACAAAAATGGGAACTGCCACAAAGAATAAAATTCCTTGTTTCAGCACACAACTTCTCGTAATCTGGCATATTTCAAACTGTCACATATGGAATGAAGACAAAACCCACCACTGTTGGCAGCCAGAAGGTCAATCATTCGACCAGGAGTGCACACAATGATCTCTGCTCCCCGCTTCAATTCTGCAATCTGTTCAGATATCCCGGTACCTCCATACACACACACAGCCCTTAGGTTCAAAGATTTGGTGAACTTCTTACACTCCTTCCCAATCTGCATACATAGTTCACGGGTTGGAGTCATGATAACAGCTGAAACATTACCACAGGTTAAAATTACACCTCCAAACTTGAAACTGAATTATGGACTGCAGACATACAATAAACACCAGCAACTATCACCATATGCACTTTCAACACCTACATTTTTAATACCCACAGGTTTATTTCAACCTTCCACCTTCCTCTGTCTCACCTGAGTGATGTTACCCCTGATAACCCAGCTGTCCTATTAGTCCTCTAGCCAGCCAGCTTAAGCAATTTCATTTTTTATTTAAAACATATTTTGTTGTTTTGCACAATTATTCACTGCTCCTGAGTCCTAATATATATTAAATGAAAATGTATTACTGTTTAATCAAATCAAAATCTAGTTCATTTAGAGCACATCCTCTATTATTACACATTACAAAATTCCCATTTTTCAAGTTTCCAGTCCACTGTACATGACAATTACCTGGAACAAAATCCCCATATACAAAGTCACCAGTAGTAATATCCACAGAATATGCACCACAGACTTCAAGGCTGGTTGGCCATTACTTTTAGAGGTAAAATAATGCAAAGTGACTCACCATGTAGAAGAACTCTTTGCCACAATTAACAGAGTCAAACATATCAATATGATGAACAGAGTTGAAATAATTGGCCCATATACAAGTAACATTTCAGAGAAACTGTGAGCACTGAATCACCAAACAAATTGCTTTACCTATGGGTCCCTCCATTTCTTCAAGTGGTGGTTGGTCCATGATGTGCCGTAACATAGGTAGGAGGAAGGCCAAAGTTTTTCCACTGCCTGTTTTGGCAATACCAATCAAGTCTCGCCCTGAAAAAAAGTGATAATTAAAAATACAAAGGATAAAAACATGTGACAAACTCAGAATCTTCAATGTGCAGCAGAAACACTACAACAGGAGTCACATTACAGACACAGTGGTATGTTTTATGGTCCAGTACTATGAATGGAAAACAATTTCTGAGCATCAAACAAACAGTTCTTCAACAAAAAAAACTACTGGTGAGACCAAGAGAAACTTGACAAACCCAGTAATGGAAGGAGTATGAAAGAAAAATGAGGACACAGAAAAACAGGGGTGCTTAATGGAGAAAAGGAAACACAGAAGATGGTCACAGGACATCCAGTCCTGGTTATGTTAATGGATGGTACCTGATACCACATCCCACCAAACATAACGGGGACATCGCTTGATGCAGGCTAACAATTTATGTCTGATGCATATTCCAATGACAGGAATGAAATTTTCATTTGTAACACTTCCAATTACTGTCTTCTGAAGTTACAGGCTACTGTCCAAATGATTACTCCCAAAGCAGGCATCTGTTTCATCCCAAAAACAGGGCAATTGGCCAGCAGCATGCACCAAACAGCTTAACTTTTTCCACGTCACATGGGGAATTTAAAATTCATTCTGCTGTGTAAGGTGAAGAGAGATATTCTTGAAAAAGAAACTACATTATCTTTCACATTTTGTAAATACCCCTACTTCAACACACGTATCGTCTACCAAAAAGTGTTCAGGCTTACTTGAAGATACTAATAAAGTAATGTACCAGTAAAAAAACTATGTATTTCATTAATTCTTCATCAATATAAATAAACTACAGAACAAACCATTTGCTTGCAACTTTTAACTTCACAAAGAATGCTGAAGGCTCCCTCCAGTCCATGTGTACTTACCTGACATGATGGCAGGTATAGCCTGTGCCTGAATTGGAGTTGGTTTATCATAGTTCTGTTTCTTCAGCACGTCCAATTCCTTCTTGCTGACACCACACTGCGCCCATGTTTTGATTGGTTTTGGGCAACCCTTCCCTTTTACCCGGATACCTTCCAGTTCCTTAAAAAAACATACAATTAATAAAAATGATTTCAACCATAAAACCGTATACTAAAATGGTAAAGTTGCCCATGTATCTAAACATCACACCATGAGGGCATACAGAGGTTTTCTAGATCTCTGCACCACATGGTGCTTCGCACTTTAATTCTATATTCCCCAGTAAAGAGCCCTGATACAAATTTTAAATAGTAGATTGGGTGAACCCTAGAGCAGGAGTATATGTGATGGTAAAGAGAAATATCTTCTGCTACTGCTGCTGAGAATCAAACCCAGCCACCTAGCCTACAACCAGTTACATTATGGACATAGATATTCTAGTGAACTGGTACACAGTGAAACAGGCCCAGTGTACACCTAATGAACAAACAGATGCTAAAACTTCAAGTGCACTGGCAACCCTAACTGGGGGAAGTGGTTCAACAGTACAATGTAAATCAAGAAGTTTAAAGTGTGTTCACTGAGTCTGTTAGTGATACCTTCACCTGTCATTTCATATTACACATCATATAAAAACTGCCCAATAAAAAGCTAGGTTTGTACTTCCACTACAAAACATAAGATCCTTGTTTTCTTACAGAAGCTCAACCTTCATTCTCCTTGCAAATTACATCATGGATTGGTGGCCCTCACATAATTCTTTTTGTGTGTACCAACGCACCATACACAATCATTAGTAAGTACAAGAAACTGAACTGTGAACCTCTAAGTTAGGGTTTTGCAACGTTGTGGCTAATGTTTCCACCCATGACTTATTTGACCATGTGGGTCTTTGCCCACTTTAAAGAGTGATGGAATTCGTCTCTGATCACACACATTCTGCTAGCCCCAGTGGTACAAAGATGATTTGCAGGGAGGATCTACTACTAAAGCTCAGTTCTGAACAACAGTGAAGGCCAGATGTTCCTCACATTTAAAGCTCTTATTTTGGCCACAAATTATGCAAGGAAAAGGTATCTGAAAAATGAAGAGTGGATCCAGCCAGCAGCATCCAAATGATCTTGGGAACATAAATCTACGTCTTACGCCCAGGCTGCCAGGCTTCCAATTCAGAACATGTGGGAGAAAATGACTACCGATAAATCCGACTAAATAAGCATGTGTGATGATAGCAACAGTCTGCTGTACCTCCTTGTATGCCTCCACTTCTTCAGAAGTCATACGTGCTATTTCTGGTACTTCCACATAAAAATTCTTGCGGAATGGTGTATACTGCATGTTGGAATGGTCCACCTTTGCCAATTCCTTCTTCTGCTTATTAGCAATTCCAGCTGCTGTTGCATTAAGATCCTCCTCCTCTTCTTCTGATGAGTACTGTCAACAAAATTAGCACATTACAATTAGCATCAACAGTTACAAACTATTCACAGACAAAACACTGTATTCACATGCATATAGGTTGTGTACACATCCAGGCCACATTCTGACCTTTAAAAGGAAAAGAAGGAAAAATTACCATTCCTAGAACAACACCAAGAATCAGAAAAACTTTGATGAGCAAAAATGACACACTTTGCACAAGACAGATAAATGGTGGGACTAATGAGGCCAGCAGGTGCAGAACTAACCACAGAATGAACATTATGTTCTTCAGTCATCAGTTTGTAGCAAGCATCATGATCAGTCACAATATGTATTATTTCTAAGAGACAAAAGTAACATGAAAAGGTGGTAACATGGTGTCAACCTGAGTAGCAAGTAGTTGTTTGCCTGTGAAGGCAAAGGCAGAGGTGGCAATGATGATAATATTAACAAAGTAGAACGATCTCAATTCTTTTGAAGTTTACACCATGAATTCGTGTACATGAACTGAGATTCACGTGTAATTAACATTGATGTCACTGTAAGTAAATTCGAAGGTTAGAAATATACTTGTCTGTAGTCCTGATTTGTATAAGTAATGTCACAGCTGCAACCTGTATTTTGGACATACATTTTTAAATGAAAAATCACACGAAGTTTTGTGTAAATTTTGTAGTAAACCATTAGTTCGTTATTAAGTTGTTAAGCTAGTGTAATCAATAACACATAAAATAATAATAAAAAAAGGCATTCACTTTTACGTTCTTTCATTACCTCCTCAACGCAAGATAACATCAGAAGTACAAAACATGATGAAATTTGATAGCTAAGATGAGATGGACACTTTGCATTTAGGCCTGAATGGAGATTTCTGCGATCTGCTACTTCTCCCCATGTGGTTACTTGCATCTTTAAACTGTACCATAGAATAAAACTATGCATTTCACAAAATGATCATTAGATTTCCAAAGATCACATGAAATCCATGGCCATAATATATCCTACCTCCAAGCCATCTTGGTTTTGTTCTATCAGTTCCCCCTTCTTCTTGTCAACTTTCTTTTTGGCAACACCTGTCACTATAACAACGCCTGAACTGTTCGAGTTCACAGCAGTACCTGGTTTGCCATCAGTCTTCTTGCTATCAATTTTATTTACCTTCCTTACCTCTTCTTGAACACCCTACACACAAGAACATAACATGAAGTGAATTCACAAGCAAAAATACAAATGTGTGGATTTCAAACTACAACAAAGATTTGACTAAATGAAACAGAAGTTCTTGATGCACAACCAACTTAATAATGTTACAGTCAATTCCAGGAATAAATAACAGTAGAGAATTTCAACATTCTATTGTTATAGCTAAACACTTGCATTAGCATTAGTTACATAATAATCTGAGGTCAACAAAGTCACTCATCTGCTCACCTGTGACAAATAAAAATTATGTTTCACAAGTCAAAAAAAAAATTTTTTAAGTGTATCCCTTAATAATAATTCCTGTTCTCCTCTTTTATTTATTGGCAGATGCTGAACGGAAATCTAAAGAGTGTATATTATCACGCATACATGTTACAACTAATATGTTATTTTTGTTAGGTGGTGGTTAGGCTGATGTGGAGCAATTAGTACGATGCTAGTATAGCAGTTTCTCTCATGCAGAATGTCCTAAATTCACATTTTTATCTAAATGCTGAGCTGAGCCAACATTAGTTGACCCTTATTACTAACAGAAAGAAGTAAGATGAATGTTGATGGGAATGAGCAAGAACGGATAAAATAAAAAACCAGGTTGTTATGCAAGATCTAAATGCAGGACAACCACAAAAATAATTTTTGAATTAGGGATATGGTGGTGTAAGGTTACAATGGACCACAACAGGATCCCTCTGACAGCATGAAACCAAAAATGGTAAACAACACCATTTTGGCAACCAAGGAATACACGGTAAAATCAACTAAGGAAAGATATTAATAATATATACAAGAAGAGTGTGCAAAAATACAAGAGGAACACTGATGGTAGGCCACATGAGACATTCAAATATGCACATCATAATAGAACCCACCCTGACAGACGCATCCATGCATGACGTATTCAAACTAGCACCAATAAAGCTGGGCAAAAATTACCACACTTGGAAGAAATATTTGTAAGTAATTTGCAGATAAGCCAAAAACAGTCTCACATTAAAATGTTATTAAATTGATACCACTTGTAATATGAGGTTCTTACAGTGTTAGTTCCTGAAATCAAAGTGAGCATTATAATGACGAGTAAGACTGCAATGTAAAACACACGTAACCTGCATGAAGGCATCCAGGGGGTCAACCTCCTCCTCTATAATTTCATCCTTGTTCTCCTTATTGTCCTGCTTATCTTCTTCCTCATCACTATCATCTTCCAGTGTCCACTTCTTCATTGGCAGCTGTAAATTAGCTGTAACATTCATATAGTTGAGTGAAGCTTAATTTAAACTGCTTTTATGTTTATCAAGTTAACAAGTCTATCATTCACTTATAATCTCTAACCATACATTCAGAAAAGCTTATATGTATGTTTTTATATATTATGCTTAATGAGCAAGTTTTTGTGCAAGTGTTCAAACACACACTATACTACCCACACTGGTCACTTTGAGAAATTCTACAGACCTAATAGGCTCCCCTTTATTTCCTTCTTTGTAACTTCAAGTTCTTTCTTCTTCCTCTCAGCCCTCCACCTTTCAATTCTCTCTCGTCTCTTCTGCATCTCTTGTTCAAGCCTCTTCTGTTCTTCTTCCTATAAAAATTGTTAGAACAACAATCCCTCCAGGAGTTTATTTAACAGAACTAACAAAATATCTTACAACATAACATGAGTAAATGTGGATTAAGTCAAATTACAACTGTACAGAAAATCTCTTGAATACCAACTTGGTTATTAGTATTAATACATCAACCAACTAATGCACTTAAAATACACTCAGAAGAAAGTATAAAGCTCCTACACGTTTCAACAGCAGGGTGCCATTATCAAAGAGTTATTCAGAACAAAGGAGTACAAGTCTGAAAGCTAATCTAGGTATTGCACTTCCCTTCTTAAAATTTAAAGAAGGGACACACAATACCTAGATTAGCTGTTGGCCTTGTACTCCTTTCTTCTGAATAACTCTGATGATGGCACCACAGTACCAAAACATGTACGAGCCTTAAACTTGTTCCTGAACATACTTTATTAAGTTCATACATTGGTCACCTACAGGCTAAAATATTATCAAAAACACACAGAAGAGTTACATACAATTGCATTACAGGTAACTCTCGTTTTATGCCAAGGTTATGTTCCTGAAAAACATTGTGCAAATCAAAATCGCGCAAATCGAATAAAAATTCCCATTTTAAACAAGGTATTTACTGGGGGTTAGGGGACTGAAAACCTCATCCTATGTAGTGTATGACTATACCATTAGTGGACACATGGACCTATAGTATAAACAGATACTGTGTAAACAGTATATATACATTTCTATACAGCACATACATTTCTAGATAATATATTTATTTATGTTTAATGCAATATAAATGTAAGAGACTCACATCCACAGCTTTTCGTATGGATAGGACTGGGTAGTCTTGCTACACAAAAACTTCTGTTTCTGATTGAGCACTTTCATTCTGTCAGCATTATCATGAGTTTTATGTACAATACCATGAGTGAGTGTAACACTACAGCATATATCAGTGATACATTCACCTTTTTAACCTCTCATTCTTACGCTTAATTTCTCTTCAATACCAATTTTCTTTCCCCAATTTTTCACTTGGACTGCACTAGGTGATGCAGATTTATGTTTCTCACTCATACTGGTAAGAAGAGCCAATGCTGTTGAGCAGAAAACTAAATGAGCCACATGGATATAACAAAAACATAACTAAGCTGTACACATGACTGATGAAGTGATAGTGACGTCACTTCCTGCTGGGCTGCTACAGAAGATAACCGTCACAATGGATCGTCCATGCCAAATTGTGTGGAACTGAAAATTGTCAAGTAAATTCGACAAGCACAACCACGGATTGTCTATACGAAATTGTGTTAAAGTGAAAATTATCACATGAATTCAAAAAGTCGTGCAAATTTTCAAGTCGTGTTAAAGCGAAATTGCGCAAAATGAAATCGCATAAAACAGGAGTTACCTGTATAGCCATTAACTGAGGTCTCAATTATTACAATTTTATATATATATATGTTACTGTTTCTGTTATGTTGGTTACAGTATTAATTAATTATTATTTAAGGACTGCAGTGCATAACAGTAGATCAACGAAAGGGTTATCTATGGAAATCAGAAACAGAAACACAAATTGTCACATTTTACTGCAGAAATTTCAATAAATTTCAGGCTGGTATTCATTTTTTAAGTGCCTGTGCATTAACTGGTTTTTCAACTAATTCCCTAACTTTCATTGACGTGTACCCACTAAGTGACAGTCCACTGCAGTCAGTCATTCCATATTAGCTCTGAATTCTTCACATTCTCTTTTTTAATCATGATGTATTCATATAATTAAAGTAAGTCTTACTTTATCAAGATTTGTTGGATCAAATGCTTCATCTTCAGCTTTGTCATCCCCTTTAGCATCCTTTTTATCTCTTTCTTTTGAATCCCCTCTTGAACCTTCTCTCACAGACTTGTTTTTTGATTTTGATGATGCAGATCTCCTCTCCTTGCTGTCACTCCTGTAGCAAACTTTCTACAGTGAGTTAATCTTTCAGTTTCTGTGATGAACTTGTCAAGAAAAGGCAGATGACAGGGATTTTTTGTGAAAGGTAGAAGGAAGTGTCCATATTCACTAAATGCTTCAGCCATGACTGCAAAGAGACTGGGGACAGTAATGTAACATAAGGGCCAAATTTTTGCTCCAACATTTATCTGCTTACAACTTCTGAATCATTAACACTTCAAATAATATTAGGTCTCAAACCCTAGCTACATACGCAAGTGAACACACAAATGTAGTCATGAAACACACCTTTACTTCTACCTTGCTGTCACGCTGCATTTTACATGCTTCTAACCTCCATATCAGACCACTGTGAAAGAATCTCAAGTTGCAGGTCCCAACATACATAACAGAACACAAGAAGTAAGCCACTAATGTGTATATGTGTGTACTGTGGGGCAGAATGTTTATACCAGATTAGGCTTTGGGCTTGTGTGCATACAGACCAAGGTCATGCTCTGGATTTATCCATAAACGAAGGTTAGGCTGGTATGCACATGTGTAAACAAAGGTTGAGCGTCTAGATTCTGCATTTATGTTGGTAGCCATCAACACTGGCCAACCCCATGTCAATTACTATTACTACCTACATTCCGAACATACTTCAAAGATGGTTTCCATTATATGAGAGGTGAAAAATTTAACCTTCAAGAGATCGATTTAAACGCCAATTGTACCTGTTGACAATCTGAGTTGTTTCTGGCTTAGCATAGACATTAAATTGGTAGGAGGCAAACTCACACAGACCAATATGCAGTTTCTTAGGATGATGAAGGCTAATATTGATCCTATAACACACACATAACTGTCTTCCCAAGGTGTTCATGAACCAAGAACTTCAAAAAGTTGATACCACTAGCAACTCACCTAAGGCCCTAATACACATTAGTTTCAGACTGTGAAGCCACAAGCACAGCTTTTCTCTTCAAGTTTGAGAGTTGACAAGCTTCATGAAATTCCAATACACACTCCATGTTAAAGAACTACTCCCAAATTCTCCTGAAGTTACATGAATAAATCACGTCAAAAGTAAAACCCCCCAACTCTGCAGACAATTACAGAATTCTCTGTACTTCTGACACAATGATACTGACCGTTTTCTATCCCTGCTATGAGGACGATGACGATCTCTATCTAATAAATCTCGATCTCGGTCACGTGATCTACTGCGTCTGTAGCGAGGTTTAACCCTGCAAAATATTAAACAGCAATTTGCATATTGATATAATTAGCAGTTACATACCCAAGGAAAACTAACATCGTCACTAGGTAAAAACAATACCCTAGTCCAGTTTTGTCACACAATAAAGCATAAAAGAAGTTTATGTTCATTCAGAGATTATTTGACAATGCCATTTAACCAGAGGATACTTATGTAACTATGATATGAGAGGCTAATTTAATAAATGGGGACTTGGGTGCGAAATAACTTGATATGGTCCGTGGTTCTCAAGTTTATTCTGCAAACAAGATAAGAAGGAGTTAAAATTTCTCCTTCATTAACATCTTCAGTATATGGAATGCTAATATTTTTAGACTTCTAATGAGGATCTTAAATTATAAATTTTCCACATAGACCATTCACTGTATTAACCCTTTCACTATGAATGGCGACTCTCGTAGTCGCGCAGGGGGCATTTAAACGGTCTGCCTGGGACGAATGATGCCCTCAGTCGTCGCCAATATTGTGTCGAATTTGGAAGCATTTTTCTCACCCCTTTCCTACGCACCTCACAGGATTTCTGTGTGGTATGTCCCCTGAATGTGAGAGCCGGTGTGTGCAGTTATAAATGCTCCCTGTCCACCCCTGTAAGGCATCCAACAGTCGCGATATGTATGTCAACACATTGGTGAACTGCGCATTTCTCGGCTGAGTAATACCGTTCCGGAGAAGGAGCGTTTTGTTTATCAGTCGCACTGGAGACGTGTGTGGGTTGAATATCAACAGTGTGCTATGAAGCCAGTTACTAATTGACGGCTGAATGGTTTTCAGTGGCGTACTGTAACATGTATTTTCAGACTGAACTAATACAAAAATACTGGAGATATCCATAAAAATCTATGTGTACAGTTACAGGAGGGCTCACAGGCGTGTCTGTTGTAGTTCTGGGGCATTCTGTAGGAGTTGTGTGGCAGAAATCTGTAACACAGCCGTCTAATATAGTAAAAATGCCGTGTTCACCCTTGAAATACGCGGAATTTTTCACAGCATTTACGTCGTAGGCTTAGATCTGTTTTGCTCTCATCATGTAAGTCGGTCGTTAGTAAGGGTATTAGATTTATGAGGGCACAAGAATACAAAACCGCCTTTGTAACAGACCAGGGCAGTGTTCAGCAAGCAGTAGCAATAACAAAAATGACGGACCGGCGGAGGAGGAGGAGGATGAGGAGGAGGAAATTGTGTCCGCTGTTTTTCACAGTGAAGCCACGAGGTAGTAACCCAGCCCAACAAATGACTTTCAAAAGATGAACCCGTACAGTGTTTCACAGCGCTTACGTTGGCCCAGCTGTGGCTAGAGACACAAACATTGCGACTTCCTGCCATCATCACGAAGGCTTGATAACCCAAGCCATTAGAGACTGAAAGAGACCCAACCAAGGCGAGGAATATGACCGGCCATGGAAAATAAAGACAGTCTTTTTGAAACATTCAACCAAGCTTATGCTAAATTCTATAACCCCTCGGAACATTTGGCAGTGGACAAAGTAATTGTAAAATTCAAAGGCAGAGTTATATTCAGACAGTACATTTCCATAAAAAGGGAACGTTTTGACATCGAAATTTATAAACTGTGTGCTGAATCAGGTTATACACATGACATGAGAGTGTAGTTAGGTAGACTCGTGCTGCGACTCTGACGAGATGAGTGCAACACACGCGTGGTGCCTTGTTTCGTGGATTATCACACGAAAACTAATTTGTGTAAATAGTGCGGGCGAATGTGTATGTGTGTGATGATAGAAAAGTGATCAAAGGTGCCACGGATCTTGTGCAGCAACCAGATTTATGTGAGTAATAAAATATTTACTCCACATTTTATATAATGCATGTAATTTGCAGGACTAAATTTATTGTAAAAATTTGTGGATATTTTTTCCCGAATTCACCAATTCATTAACACACTGCGAAATTTTTTTTCATTAAATTCGAATGAAAAGTCTATGAGATATGCTTTTTTATCTAAGAGCAAGCGTTAGAAATTAAATGCCCAGAGAAAAACCTCGGCTGGGGGACCCGCGCCGGGGGATTTAATCGCGGAGTGAAAGGGTTAAGTACCAACTAAATGCACTGTATTAAATTTACTATTATTTCATTTCACATTATCCCGACATGTTTCGATGTTTTAAGTGCCATCATCAGGGGTATGCACCAAAGTCTTTCCTAATGCTTGTAGGACTGATGTGTCATATTCATTTTCTGCATGTCTCTTCAGTAGGATAACACAACATTCTTAACTGTTAAAACACTGTACTCTTCTGTGGGTATCACTAGGCACCATTAGTTAAAACACTGCATTTGGTGTGTTGAAAAGTTATTTAAAAGGTAAATACTTGTGATCTGCTGCATTAACAAAATTTAAACTGATACAAAACGAGCTTTTTCAGATAGTTGTATCCTGACTTAAATTATGTTAATGCAGCAAATCACAAGTTTTTAACTTTTAGACAACTCTTCAAAACACCAAATGCAGTGTGTTAAATACTGGTGCTTTGTGCTACCCACAGAAGACTATAGTGTTTTAACAATTAAGAGCATAGTGTTACTCTACTGAAGAGACAGACATGCAGCAAATGAATATGCCACATTGGGCCTACTAGCACTAGAAAAGACTTTGGTGCAACACACCCCCCCCCCCCGCCCACCCCAAGGATGCCTGTGAAAATGTCCAAACATGTCGGGGTAAGACAAAATGAAATAATAATAAATTTAATACAGTGCATTTAGTTGGCACATAATACAGTGATTGATAACTGAACAATACGTGGAATTAGCAACATTAAACTTTCCACATTTTTAGATTTCTAACAAGGATTTTAAATTACAAATTTTCCATAAATCCTTTCAAATAGGATGCATTTTTGCAAGAAGAATGCGGTACTTTTTGTCTTAAATGCAATATTGGTTACCTTTCACGACTACGTGACCTTCTACCCCTCTTTCTTTCTGGACTTCCAGACTTGCTGCGAGACCGTTTACGATGATGGCTGCAAAATATTACACATCTCTATTACATATATATGTCACTATTTATAATCAAGTTCATTACAGCATTAACAAAACATCCTAACCTTAAAACATGTCCCATCTTACATACTTTACACAGGGTGGAAGGGGGGATTTAACATTTTATTTCACAATATACAAAATCTTCAATTCCTTGAAGGAAATCAGTCATGACCAACCTTGTTTTCTTCTCTTTATTTTAAGACTACTGGGCTACCAGTTTCGGCTAAATACAGCCATCCTCAGGCTCCACAAAAAAACATGAATACATGAACCTCTATTCCGTTTAGATGGGGAAAGCCTTCCTCTTTTACAACACTGTTAAAATTATACAGGATAAAAGCCTTGTATACATATAGTATAGAAAGATAAAATAAAGGTTTTTACCTTGTATAATTTTAACCGTTATAGAAAAGAGAAAGGCCTTCCCCTTCTAAACTGAGTAGAGTTTCATGTATTCATGTTTTTGTGGAGCCTGATGATGGCTGTATTTAGCCGAAACCTATGGCCTAATACTTACGTATACAAAGCTTTTACCTTGTTTAATTTTAACCGTGCTGTAAAAGAGGAACGGCTTCCCCTTCTAAACTGAGTAGAGTTTCATGTATTCATGTCTTTTGTGGAGCCTGTGTTGGCTGTATTTAGTCGAATCTGGCCGCCCAATAGTCTTAAAATAAAGAGAAGAAAACAAGGTTGGTCGTGACTGATTTCCTTCGACGAACTGAACATTTTGTACACTGCATACGTACGAAAAAGGGCATGTTCGATATTAAACTTATTTTATTTACCGTTCAATCATATACATACCCACTACTTCGCACCATATTATACGAGAAAAAAAGCAAGGCTTATCTTTTAATTGTTCCTCACAATTAGCAACGTAATTAAACGTAAATACATCAAACAATGCACACAAACACCTCCATCCTCCGCCATTTTAATCGCAACCATAGGTTATTCGTCCACACAGATCTAGTACTTTTATTAATCTGTGATTTGGTATTGGTCCATATCACGGAATACGGTGCTGAAACTTGGTGCGCGTACCACTCATGGCTACGAAGTGGCTCGGTACATACGTCATCTCTCAAAGGGCAATAGTGCCACTCACCGATGCGTACTGCCGCTCACCACGAGGGGCAGTGGTGACCGGTGAAGTTATCCCTGTCAATTCCAAGTTAGCATGTAGAAGAAGTAGAGCTATAGCTCCTCTCATTGTAATCTCAGCACCAGATGGAGCTGAGTGGCCTACTTCACGTCCCGGCCACTTTACCTCCGGGAAAGAGACCCGATACCTATTTAAGGAGGCAGGAAAAGCAGTTGGCTAATTGCTCATTGTTCAGAATCCCAACATAAATATTTTGAGGTAACGGCTGCCAAAAATCTTGTGTTTCGTTTTAAAATAACTGTCGACTACTTGCAGCAACTGGGCATTATACGCGAGCACACAATGGAACATTCGAATTACCAGGTGTAACGTAGGCAACGTCTCAATTTACCATCAAATGGTCACTTACTTGAGTACGAGATATGAAGCCTGAAGTTCAATGTGTCTACTGATGGCAGGGCAGTTGGTCCATGGAATGTAATTGGATGGTGACGTCCTAGGTCTTTATGAATAAACATTGCCACATTGATTTTTACCTCTAAACCGTGAAAGCATGGATCAACTGACGAGTATGCGGCAGCGTCACAATTTTAAAATCCTGCATTTGTAGTAAACTTCCTTCGCCACGTGTTTGCTGGTCCGCGTGCGCTGCCTCTAAATGTGCTGGAGATAATGTATCATATACTCTTTGCCTGGGGGAATTGTCCGTGATGAGGCGCACAGACGTAGCCACTGATCCATGAATTCAGCGATGCGAATGTATGGTCGTGTAGGAGCGTTGAAAAGCAAGCGTAAAGTATTGTGCTGCGTGCGAGGAGTGTAGTTATACATGAAAAGTAGAAATGAAGAATAATTCGACAAAATACATTCCATTTTGATTAGGTGCGATTGTAACTGTAAGTATAGGAAGTAGCTTTATTTGTATCTTGTTCGTTTTGCGTGAAAACCTTCCTGCGTTTGGACGTTATGTGCGTCTTTTTACGGATTTCCAGTTTTCACATTCAAAGTAAAATACCATCGATTGCCATTTCTGATTTTAGTTGTTCGTTTTCTGTAATAATGTGAAATCACGCTTGGCATGAAGTGTGGGCAATACATACGACCATCTATTTCATATGCACGAGAATAAATTTCTTTATGCATGCGTAAAAGTAATTCCTTTTAAGGCTTTATTTCGTAAAAGTAGTGCCATATTGTTACAACGAAGATCAGTTAAGATTTGCGCAGGGTTAGTTTACATTTTAGTAATTCTAATTGTAATGGCGATGGTCCGGGATAGCGTTGTCGGTATAGTGACTCGTCACGGGCTGGACGGTCCGAGGATCGAATCCCGGTGGGCGGTAGATTTTCCACACCCATCCAGACCGGCCGTGGGACCCACCCAGCCTCCTGTACAATGGGTACCGGGTCTGTTTCCCAAGTGTAAAGCGGCCGGAGTTTGGCGTTGACCACCCACCCCATCTAGCGCCGATATTAAAGAAAGAGTGGTGGTATACCTACACTGCTCCTCTGGGCCTTCATGGCCCATTCTAGGGTGAACGTTTTTACCTGTTACCATAATTGTGATGGCATTCTCAAAATTATCTTTTCTGAGTTAGTTGTTGAGTAGGAGGAGTTCCAACCAATATTTTGTGTATATTTTATGTTTTCCCTGGGCATTCTGCGTGTTCTGCTCATCATATGCAACTGCTTGTCATAAGATTATTCTCTCATCTACATTACTTTTTCCAGGGTTTCTGAATTTTTTGCACACTGTTTTATACTTTGTTGGGCCCTTTGTGTAGTGCATGCCTTCTCCACATCACCTTTGTTTGTATTAAAAAAAGCCCTTGTAGTATTTAATGAAGTGATGTCACATCTCTACACAGTAGAATTTATTTCACTGCATGGGCCCTTTTTAAGACCATATCAAGGATGCAGAACATGTCACCATGTAAATGCAGCATTTATTTCAAAAACAAAGATAACTGCAGTGTTACAATACTCATCTCTTAAACAAGAATAAAAGTGTAGTAAATGTCTGTTTAGAGTGTTACAGCAAAAGAGAAAGTTTTTCTTGAGACCATTACAATTTTCTCTTGCGTGTTTTTATGACAGCTTAGAATTTTCTTTGGAGGTAAATTCATGTACAGTATAGGAGTCACGTATGTGTCATGATTTAAATGTTGAATAGTTTGTGGAAGGTTATTGAATGACACAATTCCTGATGTCAGTGCGCAGCACATGTCAGTCATATCTGTGCCTTGTGCCAATGTCGTGTATACTTGCATTAGTGTTGACATTTTTACACACTGATCCTAAGAAATGTTAATATTGAGAGTAAGAATTTACTGGCAAGCCAAATATTAAATTTCCTGAATAATTCCTGCAAAGACTTTCCTATTAAAACTTGCGATTGTTGTTATAATTTTCATTGGACATAACATACCTTGTTGCTGTCTGTTGACTTTACCTAGAAGATTACTTAATATTATGTGATGAAATGGATGTAAGCAAAATGAACTAGTTTTAGGTTCTCTCTGTGCTCATTATGTAGCATACAGCACTTTGTTGAGGGATTATATGTTAAGTGTGTGTTTGCCAGTTTAAGTTATACTCAGTTTGTAGACCAAGAAATTCAGTTCTTCAGTTGTTGTATTGTTTACCATATATTTTGGCATGGTAACTACATTCCATTTTGCCATGTTTCTAGTTCAAAATTTGGCTGTGTTTGTCAACTAGGACTGATGTTTTCACAGTTTTTAACAGCCCACATAGAAATAGGTTATTATCTTAAAATATGACTGCTCACTTTCCCATCTCTCCTGAATAAATCATTTATGACAGGCCTCACTGTGTGTGGTACTGCTACATGACATTAATAGCTGATACGCAACTCATAACATCCAAGTAAAGTACACTTTATAATCTTTCCTTTGTGAACTGTTAATACTTCATTTACATATTTCCTGGAAAGTGTTTGTAGAGATTATTAAATGTATGTTCATAAAATCCATGCTTTTCTCATACGCAGAGAATCTCAAGTGTAAATCATTTCTGTTTGCATACTGATAAAACAGCTTGTGTATTAGTTCATATGTTAACATAGTAAATGATGTCATCTAGAAGAGAGTTTTCTGTTGTTTATCATTAAACATATGACATTTCTGGATCATGTGCTTCTGACAGCTACAAGTTGGAACACCCATCAGATGTTCAGTCCATGTTGTCGTACGATCAGCGTACAAATTTACAATTCAAAACACCATCACTTCTAGCACACTTTAAGGTGTGATTAAAGCTGCTGCCATTAGTACAAGGGTGCACAAATTCCAGGCACCAGGTTGCCAGATAAATACATTTTTTACAATGGTGCCTAGCATTTGTGGGTGCAGTATTCAGTATATAACATGCTTCATGTCACCCTTGTAGTGCCTAGAATTTTGAGGTGGCTCATAGATTTTTCAAAAATTTGTGGACATCTGTACTGAAAATATATACATTATAGTATTGTAAATAACAGCATAAACCACGATATGATGAAAAAATAAACCGAAATAAAGAAACCAGAAAATTCGCAGTTTTTAGATCAAAGGAAACAGGCTAAAATGCTGTGGTTACGGGACCGAACCCGGAGTCACGTAGATAATCTGAACATTGTAAGGCAAGACTCATTTCAACCTTACAAATCCCCAGGCATTGACGGAATAATGCCCGTCATGCTACAGCAGGGTTTTGAACTGCTTGGGGGGAAACTTATGATGTTGCTAAGAGCCAGTCTGGCCTTAGGTTACATTCCTATGAGCTGGAGGCACATCAGGGTGGTATTTATACCAAAACCTGGGAAACAATTGTCCCAGGGGAAGTCCCTGAGACCCATCAGTCTCATGTCATTTATACTCAAGACACTTGAGAAACTACTTGATAGACATATCAGGGGAGGTGTCCTGGTTGAAAAACCACTTCACCAGAACCAGTTTGCCTACAGGGCAGGTAT
The DNA here is from genome assembly GCA_013340265.1 of Coptotermes formosanus. Classification (NCBI taxonomy): domain Eukaryota; kingdom Metazoa; phylum Arthropoda; class Insecta; order Blattodea; family Rhinotermitidae; genus Coptotermes; species Coptotermes formosanus. The sequence continues at coordinate 1,230,486 of BLKM01000329.1, read as the reverse complement.
GTCTACAGAAACAGCTCTCTTCCAGGTTGTTTATAAACTGGAAAAGTCTCTGAATCATAAAGAGATTGCGTTGGGTGCCTTCCTGGATATTGAGGGGGCATTTGACAACACCTCTTTCATTGCAATTACGACGGCTGCTAGAGAGCGTGGACTTGAGGGAACCTGTTGTAGGTGGATCGGATCCATGCTTGAAAGCAGACTCGTACACACTTCCCTTATGGGTAGCAGCTTGACTGCCAAAGTAGTAGGAGGATGACCACAGGGTGGAGTCTTGTCTCCCCTTTTGTGGAACCTGGTTGTTGATAGGCTTTTGACTACCACAAATGACTTAGGCTTTTGTACGTTTGGCTATGCTGATGACATTGTCATCATAGTCCAGGGTAAATTTGCACACACAGTCAGGGAGCTTATGCAAGATGCCCTGAATGTGGTGGTTCAATGGGCTGTTAAAGAGGGTCTAAATATTAGCCCTCACAAAACAGCTATAGTTCCATTTACCAATAGAAGGAAAATAGAGGACTTAGGACCTCTTATACTTCATGGTAAGGAACTCAAAATGCTGGGAGAGGTCAAGTATTTGGGAGTGATTTTAGACTCCAGACTTACCTGGAACCAACATTTGCAGAAAACAATTAAAAAAGCACAAACCACCTTTGCGGTAGTTAGACGCATGTGTGGTAAAAAATAGGGTCTCAGACCTAGTATGGTGCACTGGATCTATACTAGGGTAATCAGACCATCCATATTTTATGCTGCCTTGGTTTGGTGGCCCAAGGTCATGCAAAAAACCACAAAGGTTCAATTAGGCAGGATTCAAAGAATGGCCTGTCTAGCCATTACGGGGGCTATGAAATCGACCCCCACTGCAGCAATGGAGGTGCTTTTGAATCTGACTCCGCTGGATCTGTTGATCATGGCGGAGGCGAGGATGGCACTCTACAGGCTGCAGATACTGAAGCAACCAACTGTCCCTAAAACAGTATCAGGGTTGCTATCCATCTGGAAGAATGTGGGGGACCCTATATTGGATATGGGGTCGGACTACATCATTCCAGTCTATTATTATTCCAAAATCTTCAGAGTCATTACAGACCGGGATTATTGGAAAAATAGAGACCTAGTGCTCCCGGAGGATGCTTTGATCTGGTTTACTGACGGCTCAAAGACTGCCTCAGGGACAGGGTCTGGTATTTCAGGCATAAGACCAAAAAGAAGCCTTAGCTTCTCTTTGGGTAAATATGCCACTGTTTTTCAAACTGAAATATATGCCATTCTTCAATGTGCATGTGGGAATATAAGAAGGGCTTATAAACATAAGCGGATTCTTATTTTTTCTGACAGCCAGGCTGCACTTAGGGCACTTAGTAGCCCGAAAGTGACCTCGGGACTGGTTGCAGAATGTTTAGATGCCCTCTCTGCACTGGCTTGCCTGAATGAGGTAACCCTCATTTGGGTGCCAGGGCACTGTGGTATTCCTGGAAATGAGGAAGCTGATAGGCTTGCTAGACAAGTGTCAGCTATACTGTTACTTGGTCCAGAGCCGGCTCTTGGAATACCTAGGTGTTCGGCAAGAGAAGCAGTTAAAAACTGGACTGAGTGTCAACATTATAACGTCTGGAAAGACTTGCCAGACATTGACAGAGACATGGCAAACTTTTCATAGAAAGACCATGTAAGAGAAGAGCTGATGACCTGCTCAAATTGAATAGGCATCAACTAAAAACGGCAGTGGCGGTCCTCACGGGACATGCTCCTGTGAGGAGGCACCTGCATACTATGGGCCTGTTTGGTGGGGATCCAACTTGCAGATTTTGCGGGATGGAGGCTGAAACAGTGCAGCATATTATGTGCTACTGTGAAGCATTGGCACGTCAGCGCTATAATGTTTTTGGGAAGCTGTTTGCGGAACCAAAAGATATAAGCTCAGCTTCAGTAAGGGACCTTTGCCTCTATATAAGAGGCACAGGGTTATTGAACCTGTGCTGAATGGAGTGTTTAGGGCTACACAATAAGCCTAAGGCTGAGGTGCATCTGGGGCATAAGCTGACGGGCCCTAAAGAAGTAGTAGTAGTAGTAGTAGTAAGGCAAGACGCGAGTAGACATTTCAGGAGCAAAAAAAGGGAATATCTGAAAGCTCAAATTGATGAATTTCAAACCAACAGTACGAACATGAGTATCACAATGCAGACGTGTGACTTTAAGAAGGGTTACCAGCCTAAAACTAATACAGTGTAAGATGAGAAGGGTGATCTAGTTGCAGAGCCCTACTGTATTTTGACTGTGTGGAGGAATAATTTCTCTCAGCTGTTGAAGGTACATCAGGTTAATGATGTTAGGCAGACTAAAATACATACAGCAGAGCCACTAGTTCCTGAACCCAGTGCATTTGCTGTTGAGATGGCTACTGAAAACCAAGAAAGACACAAATCACCAGGATTGATCAAACTCCAGCAGAATTGATTAAAGCAGGGTTTAGAACAATTTATTCTGGGATGCACAAGCCAATTAATTACTTTTGGAGTAAGGAGCAATTGCCTGAGCAGTGGAAGGAGTTGGTTATTGTACCTGTTTATAAGAAGGACATCATCATCATGAGGGCCAGGGTCTGTCTCAAGGCCTGTTCCAGTCACACAAGAATGCTCCTAAGTCATTCTTCACAGGCTTAGTTTGTTACAGCATGTTGAGATGGTAAATGAAATTAAAACTAGAAGCATGTGTAAATGTTCAACTTGCAGCTCAGTGGAAGCACTCTGTACGGGTTACAATACCTGGTTGAAATAGAGCATGTGATGCCATGTAGTCTGCTAGATATATCCCGACATTTCAGAGGACTCTGCTGCCATCATCATTAGAGTAGATGAACTACCATGATGACAGACATGGCAGGTTCCTCTGAAACATTTGTACAAATGTACAAGACTATACAGTGTCACATCCCACAAGATGGTTATTGTCACAGTCACCACCATGAGAACATAAGATCTCACAAAATAAAGCATGATCACTTTTGAGTCTGTAGCAGAACAGAAACTAGACCATTTGTCTTCATGTGTGTTCAGGTGATGCTGTTATTGATTCTATGATGGCAGAATACTTTGAATATGATTGGACCCAAAGGCATATTGGTTTCTCCAGTGTGTCTCCCACTAAGGCTGAGTCATTAAATGGCATTCAAGACAAAACACATCTCATCCAGGCAATTCAAAACTTAATCCCTACTCGACCAGAAATAGGTGAGTTTCAGTGTGGAAGATAAATGGAGAATAAGGAGTTGCAGAGGTACAGTAGCCCTGAGACTTTTCTGATGATATATTGATGTGTGACTAAATGCTGTTAGTATAGGATACTGCTTTTCATCTTATGTAACAGTCTGTTTTGTATGGTATGTAGTAAGGAGAAAACTGGTAAAATCATCTTGGCCTGCCAGCCATGTTAGTTTGGAACACCAAACATCTGGTAGCATAAGGAGGTTTGACCACATTTAGTTACAATGGAAGCTTGACATTTGATACAAATAAAAGCCATGAATAGTTCCTTCTCATAAATATTTATCATTTTAATTCTCACACAACATAAATTTTGAACATGTTAATATGGTTAAGTAACCAGGGATAACATTGAGCAATTGCAATATGTATATTTGTTGTCTTTGAACATGTTAGAAAGAGAGAAAATGTTACAATAAAGATCTGAAGCTTTCCATCATTGAACTTGGCTGTTAAAAGTACTAAGGATACTAGCTTTCATGTCTAAGAGTTTGGTATTTTTGCTCATTACTTCCAAGTGAATGCATGGGTAGTATGTTGAGTTATGTCTCATCACTTGCATGCATTTTGCTTACAATATGCAGTTCACAATTTTTGTCACACGTTATTGATATCTAGGTAACTTTCTCATTTGCGATAGCATAATTAAGTAACTATGTAACCAACCAGTCAGTTGGCACAATGTGTTACTAAGGTGAAAAGAGAGAGTTGGACTTGGCTCTGTTGGCTGGTATTGTTTCAGAGTTTCAGCAAACTGATGACAGCTTCATTTTGCGGTTCCTTAATGCCAGGAAGAACAGCGTTCCTGACAGTTTTGAATTGATGGCAAATTACTATTCTTACCGGCAGAGGAACAAGCAGCTCTTTGAGAACTTTGTTGCACAAGACATAGGGATACAACAGGCTCTGCGTGATGGTTTTCCTGGAGTGTTACCACAAAGGGATCGGTAGGGTTGAAACATCACTAGAATAGCTAACATATGTAAATGCTTTCTTTAAGGAAGACCCTGATTCCCCCACTTGAAACAAGGCAAGTGACATTATGCTGAACTGTATCCGTAATAATGTATTATCAGAGATCCAAGAATTGCTTCATAGCATGAACATGACATTCACTGCACAGTGTAAGTTTTATGAGTAAATCAGTGTTTTTGTGGATTTGTCTGTAAGCTTTTTTTTAAATACATGCATGATGGTTTCTTATCTCTTGTGTCTGCTTTGCGAAGAGAGAGAATGGTCTATCCTGTTGTGTTGAACTTTGCCTAATATACCCTCAGTTCTTTCCCTAGGTATGACAGTCTTGTATTTGCAGCCCTTCTTCTGTGCTTGGTCTGATTTGCATAATCTAGTATGGCACACGATTTTAGGTTTGCTGAATTTATTGGTACCAAATATTATTATGTGTGGATATATGGCGAAGTAAATAGTTTTAAACCTATGCATTGATACAGGATGGTACTGAGAATGCAGGGTATGTTAACAAAGTGGCAACATTGCAGCTGCCTTTGTTTCTTGTGCCATATTGTAGGATACATGCTGCATAACATGCCTTGCTGTCATACATGTGTCATATGAATCTAAATACTTTGCTTGATGGTTTTAGATAAATTATGCTGTGCATTATTCATTTAGTGTCTTTTGTGTTATGATCATTATGTTCTGATACACATTACCATATGTTATCCACAGGAAAGGGCGCTGTGTTCTGGTGATTTTCACGGCAAATTGGGACCACTGTGCATACTCTCTTGAAGTAATTTATCGAGCTTTGTTGCTTACTATGGAGCGATTGATAGAAAAGCCACGCAATCAGATGAATGGCTTTGTTGTGGTAGTGGACTGGAGTGAGTTTTCATTCAGACAGTCCTCCAGCCTCAACCCACGTGTTCTGAAGCTAATGATAGAGGGTCTTCAGGATTGTTTCCCTGCACGGTTTAAAGGCATTCATTTTATTAGTCAGCCGTGGTATGTGGAGGCAGCCCTTACTGTTATCCGGCCATTCCTAAAGGAGAAGACGAAAGATAAGGTATAATAGTGCATGAATAAAAGTATTGTATAGTAAGCATTTTCAGAAGTACATTCCACTGTAGGAGTGCCCAGCATAATGTGACACCTCTAATGTTCTGTGAAACTGATCATCATACCAGTTCATTAATCACCATCCTGATACTGGTTTCGGCACACACAAGACAACCATGTGTCAAGTAGTTGTGTTATGAGGCTCACTGCGATTTGTTTTGTCACCAGATATACCTTCATGGCAACAATCTGAGCACTCTGCATGATTATGTTGCAAAGGACATTTTGCCAGCTGAGCTGGGAGGTGAGGCCCCAAGTTACAATCCACTCTTATGGGCCAATGAAATGCTGGAGCTGCCTTCTGTAGGCAGAACATGTGGCCTTTCATTCAGTGATGTGTGCTGTTCACTACCAGAAAGGTAATGAGTGGTTTCTGTTCCCATCGTTGTTATTTGTCATGTCAGTTGCACATCAAGATAGTACATTGAAACAGGCCTCTCCAGTTTTTTTTATTTCCCCATACATAATCATCCTCTTGTCCTGCTGATACTGCATAACTTTATAATTTGATTGGCGTAAGTAAGTAATTATGAAATAAGTAATTGCTTGTTCAGAATCTTTGGCCCTAATTTTAAGTTTGATGCTGATTTGCTTGCATGAATGACAGATGCCCTTGTTTCTTATGGGAATGTGTGTGAGATGCCAGCCTGTGTGGCTATGAACAGAAATAAGAGCACATTTAAGAAAATATTGTCCTTCATTGCCAGGCAGGTTAAATGTAATAGTTTCTAAACTCCATCCACATACATGATTAGAAACTATATTTCATTGCTTATAGAGAAATGCAGACTAGAAAGGATGTGAAAGTCAAATTTTCTGATTGAGTGGCTGAATATTACCAATTAATAAAGACTTTTATTCTTCCATTCTGTTGGCTTGTTTGGCCAGCTGTAGCTCTATGCATTATCTCATTCTTATTTTTTACCTTTGACGTCATCTTCACTAATTTTTGCACATGTTTCTTGCATGAAGGAAATGAAGATGAAATCATATTTTATTCGTGTTCACACAATTGCAGGATGTTCCAGTAGTATAATGTGGTTTGAAACATAGTTTTTGTCATCAGAAAATCAGTTTACCTTTACCTTTTCTTTACAGGAAACCTGAAGCTTTCTCTACAGATACTAATTCCAGAGATAATAAGCCATTTGAGGGAAAAGAGTACGTTCAAGAGAGCGAATCGGCTTTATCTTAGTGATAAAATACTTCTCTTTTTCTTCTCTCTTTTGTTGCTTTCAACACTGATATCAGGGCTCCAGATTTCAATTCAAATTATAGACCATTACCTCAGAATATTCAGTTGCCTTGTATAAATTTTAATTTTTCATTGATTGTTCTCTTCTAATAAGGCTTTAGATTCTTTTGTCATATTTTTAAATTATTAATTGTTACACCTTGCCTGTTGTTGTAAACAATGTGACATTGTTACAACTTTATTAATATAACTTGCATGTCCAAGAATGACTTGACAGTTTTCTTCGTCATGCCACTCTGTTTGTCTGTATGTATTTTACTGAAGGATCCAAACCTCATAATCTCATCTTTTTCACCAAAATAGTGTGATGGTTTTAATGCAGTGCTGAAAAAGTGTGTACAACAGACTGTACAGACTGATATTTTCATTTTTTTTTTTTCATTTACTTGAAATTCCATAAATCCCAGTACAGGATATAGAACATGTCATTCCTTAATCTAAGTGTGACGCTACATAAAATATAATAGAATGTTTACATAAGGTTTCAGAGGATGACACATAATTCACTGTTGCAAGTTTGTTTAGCAACATCAAGTACGGAATGATTTTTGTTATGGCAGGAATGTGAAGAAAATATATAACATGAAAAGCAAATGGATTCCGTTCGTGTGAAGTATGTTAGAGCACCTATCTTTCAGTGTATTTTCTAATTGAGAAACTGGTGGCAGCATTTTTTGTTTGTCTTTTTGCAAATTCTGAATGTTAAATTTTAAATAATAAGTTTATTGCTTTTACATTTTGTGTTTGTAGAAAAGGAATCTCTTGTAAGCCCCAGTAGTGTTTGTCCCGGGGGAATACATCTAACTGAAACTAGTGCAACAGAATATATATTTACCATCATCTTATGACTACTTGTATTGAATCCTGTAGAGCCTAATGGTTACGTTATGTACCACAAGGTTTAATGTTCATAGGTTCTACGTTCTGCCCACAAAGTGCATTTATGTGTTTTGCATGGGTCTCGAAACAAAAAGCAGTAATTTCCCAATACAACATTAACTGATTGGTTTCAATAACGGAGATGGAGTGTGTATACTTGCAGTACAAACTACGAGGGTTGCTCAGAAATAATGCCTCACATTTTTTTTCTGGGAAACTATTTATTCAGAATGTATGAAATTCACGCACAGTATAACTGGATGTTTCCTTTACACATGTTATTTTTCCACATAATCTCCATCTAAGTCTATGGCTTTACGCCAGTGCGAAACAGGGGCATGCATTCCTTCCCTGTACCAGCTGGTTTCCTGTTCACGTAGCCATGTCCTCACTGCACGAATCACGCTCTCGTCATCTTCAAACCTTGTCCTATGCAGTGCATCCTTCAGTGGCCCAAAAAGATGAAAATCTGAAGGCGCCAGATCAGGACTATAGGGGGAATGTGGGAGCACAGTCCAACCAAATTTGGCGAGTGCCTCGTGGGTTCATAGACTTGTGTGAGGGCGGGCATTGTCGTGAACCCAGCGTCCAACGGTGCTCCTATCGACTGCACAACTTCCATACACAGCACACAACCGTTTGTGAATGTTCCCCACACTTTCTTTCTCCGCCACTAAGAATTCAATTACAGCTCGTTTGTAACGCGTGTCAGGCACAGACGCTATTTTCACAGACTACTACAGTGGCGCTATCTGTCAGACCGTGTAATTACACACATGTGCACAATAAACATCAATGTTGCTGCCTCTCAATTTTCACATTGCTATCTTTATTCTGGAATGAGAAAAAAATGTGGGGCATTACTTTCTGAGCAACCTACATAATTCTTTAAATATAATGTAGGTTATTAATCTTACTCATTAAAAGAGAAAGTCTGTCAGTAGCATGTTTCAGTTTCTCAGGGTTATATAATTAGTGTGGTACATATCATCATTTTAAAACCACGCAAGTTTCAAGTGGTAATGCTGATGTAGAAGGCACCTGACTTGAATCACAGCAGAACAGCTGTAGTGACAGGTTTTTCGTGGTTTTTCCCAGTCCCTCCAGATAAATGCCTGATATTAAGCTGTGACCCCCTGTTTCCACATCATTTTTCACTTCATTGTTTATCACTCATCTCACCCTTTGAGGCAGTATAGTCTCTGCTGTGGACAGCATCACTAAATGAACCATGCATGAATGAAGAAAGAATTGTTTGCAAGGTGTGGTATCCAGTCACACAAACGAGTCCTTCACTGATCATGTGGTCAACATTTTACGATCGGAACAAGTTTAGACTGAAATATTAGTTTTTGCAATTGAAAACATTCACTGTATGGTTGAAAATTATATATGTATTCATATGTGTGATTGGGCTTGCATCTGCTGTGTTTTCTGGTGGGTGTCCTGGCTCTGCACTCCATGTTTGTCTTCTCTTTTAATTATAGACAATAAAATATGCAAATTTTATTAAGATAGAATTTTTATGAAAGTATGAAATCATGTTGGAACTGCTGCAGAGATTTTGTTCTTTCATGTGTGAAGAATAATTCTCACTCCATATGTGTTGACATGTTGGAAATGTATCTACAGGTAGTAATACTTCGTAGCAGTAATAAATTTGTACATGTTCATTAAATTGTAAAGAGTTATGCAATACATACCAGGGGCTACTGGTTTAATATGTTGGTTTTTTACTCACTTAAACAAGTTTATTTCTTATAGTAAGTGTTCTTATGTTTTTGTGATAGTCCGTGGCACTATTGTCAGTATTTATGCAGTTTTGTTTTAGTCTGAAGAAAAGTTTGGGTTGTGGCAGTGTACATTTGACATCAGTTTAACCTTTATGAGATCTATTTAAATGCCATTTGTATCTTGTGATGGCCTGAGTTTTGCTGGCTTAGTGTGGACATTTAATTGCTGCCAAGTGTGCATGCAGAGACCAGCACATGGTTTCATAGAATGATACAGGTTAGATTACAAAAATTGGTTTCTAATAGATACACAGTAATGTAACCATGGTGTTTAGTGTTCAGAAGGATTTGAAAATTGCTTTTTAGTGTACACTGATGTAGACATTTGGAGCCCTGTTATCCTAGCCTTGTAATGTGGAATCTGTAACTGTTAATTGACCTTTTTCCTTAATGTGCTTTCACTGTTTGGAGTTGTTGACTACATAGGATTATGTATAAAAGAAAAAAGAATGAATCATATGACATACAGAAGAACCCTATTAAGAAGTTCTGTATGGGACCAATTTTTTAATGCTTTTTGCAGGTGAAAATATATATATTTAGGGGTTTAGAATTATACTTCAGCGAATCAATTCTGTGTAATTAGTATAGGTGAAAAAAATAATGAAATGGGACACACTTGTAAGGACATGTGAAAATGAATCGTAAACAACAAGGTTAACAGTAGAAGAAACACTATGTATTTGAACGCTACCTTTCCTATTAGCATATACTTGTGGTAATTTCTTGCAGAGATATCAAACTTGCGACAGGAACTGAAGTAAAAATAGATTTCTGAGTAGAAATTTTACTGGGGCAGGAGTGAACTAAGACCATACTACAAGCATCTGGGGTGAAGTATCTGTGGAGTGTATAGGAGCAGTAAGACAGAACAGAGGCAAGATGTGAAAGTAGAAGCCATGTGAGATATGTTCAGTAAATTTGACAGTACTGTGATATGAACAAGTACACAGTAACTTTGGAGTTAATGTCAAACCACTTGGGAGACACAATGAGATACAGAGAGGGCTGTGTCTGGGAGGATAGAGAGTGGAGGAGGTTGTGTCTGTAACTCAATCTTGTGAAATTATCAGTGAATGGCATAATTTTTTTTGTGTAATTGATAGGGGGTTCTTTCTGTTCATTTTCGGATCTTTATTAAAACTCCCAGTGCTTCTTTTTGTTATTTTTTCATTTGATTCTGATCACATGTCTAAACCATGCAATTTTTTCGTCCTGTATGTTCCAATTCTAATGAACCCTCTTCAGCAGTTTTAATTAAGCTTCATCTGTCATTGATCATTGTAAATAAATAAATATGCATGAATACATTAAATCATTTTAGGGGAAAAGGAGGAAGTTTTCTTGAGTACAAAGAAGACCTTAAAAAAATTTTCTTAGACAATAATTTCTTAAGTGGGTTCTGCTGTGTAAAGCAAGGGAACAAAAGAATTTTGGTGCATGTGTTGAGTTGTATACTTTGTGCTCTGATTTTTCTGTGATCCTCTATTGTTATTTTATATTTTTGTATTTTTAATGTACACATATCAGATAACACAAATACTGCAGGAGTGGGGGATTTTGGGGAATGCTCCAATGAGAATTGGCAATACTGATGATCCTCATACCATATTAACCTCAGCAACATAGTCTGTGCACACAGATCTGCTTCTGTCTTGTAGATAGGTTTTATGCATCTTAATATGAGCCTCATCTTTTCGATATTTTAATGTCTTAATTCAGAAGGTGTACTGTGATGGAATGTACTTACTGTCCAGGTATGTTCTTTGGTGTGTTTTCCTTCTTATTTATTGCATGTGTGTTGTTCATTTAACCATACAGCAGGGATCTTGGTGCACAGTCAGGAATTGCTTGGCTGAATTTCGTTGAATATTCACCATGTCAGAAATGCTTCAAATTGAAGTTCTACATCATAAGTAAGACCTGTGTATTTTGTGTCTTTTACCATTATCTTGTATGATGATACCTCATTTCTTCTTTCACTGTGCTGTCAGGAGTGTGACGTATTTGATGTATAAGCTTTAGAGATTGGCTTAGGCTAGAGTTTGGGCATAGTGTTACACTTTTTGAAGAAAAAATATTTGGTTTGAAAATATTACTATTAGTGAGGAAGCTGAAGAGAAATTATATTTTTACCTCAATTGTCGGAATGTTTCAAATCGTAAATGACCCACACCAGTGCTTGTGATATTTGTTTTGATACATGAGTACATATATTGGTTTGAAGATACATAAATGGATGTATGATGATTTTTCCTTTGGTTTCTTTATATAATTTTCTTCTGCGTGACTTGTCAGAAAGTTAAAAACTCCTACACATTGGAGCATTCCACTTGATCTTCATGCACTTAACACACATGATTAGGGAGGGGTTGGGAATGATTGCATTAAGTATCAGTCTGTGATGTTCAAGTATTCTCGAGTGATATGATGCATTTTTAATGGTTTAGTTTGCATTAGTATGGTAGGCAATTAAACAGCAAATATTTATATTGTAAATGTTGTTATGAAACTTCTCTTTTGATTATTTTAGGACATCAGAAATGTAAATGTACTTTTGCATGAAGAAAATATACCAGTGTTGATATATGACTTTGATATACATATTGAAACAACACAAATTTTGTATAAAATGTTGGCAGCAGTGATTTATAAATGAACATTAGTCATTGTATTATAGTATAGTATTTTAACGTAAAATGTGAAATATTCCATGCTGTTCATCATTATTTAATGTTTGCTAGTCTGTTGGCACATGTAATGCTTGAAATGGATGACAACTGTGTTTCTCAATATTGAATTACCTTTGAAATTTGAAGTGTTGTTAAATAAGTCACTTAACCAAATGTGTATTGAGATATCTGTAAGAGTGCTTTGCTGACTAAACTATCCTGACATACCACAAAGTCTTTTATGATGAAATGAAAGTAAAGATTAATTAGGGTGAAAAAGTATTTTTGGGAATAATGTGTATAAATTTAGATATAGAGTGGAGGTATTGAAACTCACTTGACTTCAGTACACTAGTTGGAATAGCAAATGAAAGTAAGAGAGCTGCATTTCCGCCAGTGTAGTTAGGTAACAGTTGTGGTGATGTTTTAAATAATGTTAATTATGTGGTAGTACTGTACTGATTTATTTCAGTTGGAAATCAATAGATTTAAAACAGTCACTGTAACTTGTAACCCATCTCAGTGTGAAGTTAATTACTGTTATGGGCACTGCATAATGTTTATTTGTTGATAACAATGTTGTCACAATACATGTCTTCTGGCGAGGCAGTCTTGAGAAAGTGATCTGTACGTCCTCAGTTGCATGTGGCATTTACTGTGGATCAGTAGATCTGCCTTCTGAAGTTATGTGCTGAGAGACATACATTTGTAGTGTGCTGTGTGTTGTGTGGTTGTGATCCAATTGAAGTGTGCGATTTCTTCATGTTTTACTTCAGTTAAACCAAACACTAGACAGGTATTATATTTAAAAACCACAACTAGGAATACACAGGCTTATACAGTATTATCTGTTTCATAAATATGGGACTAGACAAATATGGATTGGAGGTAGAGAATTTGCCTAGCATTATGGAGATGACTGTGTTGTATGTTCTAGGAAATGAAGTTTGTATATTATATTGGTTTTGTGAGATGGGTTGTTTAGTAATGTAATGAGACTGCAAATTGGACAGCATTTGAGGTAAAGGCCCTTGTAGATTACAAACAGATATAGTAGGATAATGACAAGGACTCTTTTATCACATAATCAGGATGTCCCAGATTTGAATCACTGGTTGTCCTGACAAATATTTCTTGCATCGCTTTTTATGTTATTGACACTTGGTTCTTCCAAGTCCATCCAAATTTATGATTTATAATTGTCGGGCATTCCATGCTGTTTATCCTGTCCAGTTGATGAAAAATTAACTGAACTGAGCAATGAACAGTTCATGAATGAAGCCTGCCCTGGCTTTTAAGTGCAGTTTGTGAGATGTGTTAAACTTGTCTTATAGCATCCCTGGCTCTGTGATTCTGTTGTGATTATCACTATTCTTGGAGTACCGGAATTATCCATCCTTCCAAATTGTTTGAATGTTCATTAATATTCTCATATTCGTGTATTAATTTTAACTGCTTATATTTGGTACATATATCTGCACTGTGCATGTGGTTGGATAGTCTCTGTTCAGTCACAGGTCTCAAAAACTGCACCTATGTTGCTTTTGAGGGAGGGGGGGGGTGGAGGAACTTTGTCATAGTCCAGCATTCTGATGCATAGAAGTAAAAAATATGTAGATGGTAAAAGACTGCATGTGTATGTGTGATCTTGCAGTGGCTGTATAACTGTTGCTCAAGAAATTAGTACTTGACATTTACATGGTGTGTGTGCCCCAGAGCTGTTGCTGTGGTAAGCATAAATTGCTTTCTGTGCTGTGGACTTCCGATAATTTTACCATATTATGTTTTCCTGTGTATAAAGATGCTGACAGATTTTATTTATATATCTCAATATTGCTTCTTTGTATATTTTGTATTTTATTTATAATGAGTTAAGAAGATTACCTTGCATGTAAAAATAATTTGTCACTAATAGAGTTTTATACCCAAGCAATCCTGTATTTGTCATCACAGTGAGAATCAAGAAATAAAATGTAACTGTTGTACGTTTGTGTGGTTTCCATAGTTTCTTCCATATGGAATTAAATATAAGGAGCATTTATATTGTGTCTGTAATTTATGTTTTTCTCACCCCATATGTAATTAAACCATTGTGAAAGTTCTACACACTTGCACTCTGTTTCTGGCACTTTGCAGGTTGTAACTTGTGTTCCATTTCTGTGCAGTCAGTGCATATCTTTAAATGAAGTCTCTCTTCTGTTCCACTGGGTAGACTTTTTGGTACCTTCTGCTTTATACATTCACTGAATGTGTCCAGTTTTAATTCTTGGAACTGCAGTTTATAATTGTTCAATTAAACTTGCAGAACTCCCGTGTTCTGCCTATTTTGTATGAATGTGAAAGTATGTCACATTAGGGAAGAACAGTCACTGTTATATGTTTTTGGACTACATTGACCCTAAAGATGGAAGTAGGAAGTTCCTCTGAAAAACTGGTAACTATGTACCAGTTGACATATTCCAGAAGATGAATCTTCATGATTAGTTCTTCATCACAAATACTGTACTTCAGTTCATTGTTGTCTGTTGTTGCTGTGTTTTGAGGTGTTCAGACATGCTGGACTAGACTACTCATGATTTTGAACCCAGTACCAAAGGAAATACGTTGAATATAGTGAAGGTTATGGGTTACTTCAGATAAGACTGAAGTTACAAGTTCTCAGGTTTGAAAGCTGTTATTCGTCAGTTAATGGTCTTCATTTGGATTTCTGTGCAGAAATCCAAAAGAAGACCATAAAGAGACTGAAGATAGTTAAATAAAACATTTATGTCTGTTTCTAACATCATTTCCAGTTTATACAGGTTGATGCATGAGAAGTCTGTACACTCTTATTTTTCCCTTCAATCTTTCCTTCCAGTATCTCATTTGCTTTCTGCTGGCTGAACTGTCTTGTTCTGTATAATCTGATAGGTCTCATTCTTGTAAGTCTTAATTTAAATACCCTTCTTGGTACCCTTTCTTCTATCCATTTGTTTTCCATGGCCAAAACATTGTAATAATTTCACTTCTAACCCTACAAACACATCAAATGTAAGCATTTCAAAAAATTTAATATCCATTAGTTCAATATTAGTAACTGGGTACTGGAACATCTTAGTCCAGAGTAAAGCATACCATGTGTGAGGTATACCTGAAAGTCCTCATGCATTCATGTGTGGTACACACAGTCAACTTAATCTTTGCTTCAATCCTGTCCACAGTGAAAGTTGCATTCTATGGTAGTCGCCACGGAATTTTGATATTAACGCATTAAAGCCGAGTGGTTACTGAATATACCACCAGGTTTCATGCAAAACCCTTAGATTCTGCCCACAGAATACATTTTATGTTTCATATGATTCAAATGAGATGGGATTATTTCTCTGCACAAAATTGACTCATTTTTGTAATGGAGGCAAAGTGTGCCTACTTCTCAGTAGGAAAAACCCATAATTCAGTTCGAATTCCGTTCTCAAGGGGTAAACATTAAAACAGAATATCACAATTGTTCCAACTTGCTAGAAGTGTCAACAGATGGAGGAAGAACATGGCGGTGTGTTCTGCCCTCCAACGGATGAACGTGAAACCGTCAAGAGGCTCGAGAGATCGAATGAACTGGTATAATGTCGACTCTTGAACTACACGACGTCGCGCCAATTAGCTGAAAGCTGTAAGTAGAACGTTTGTTATATAATTGGGATCTGGTTGTCTGATGAGTAAAATGTGACTGGGCAAAACACGAGGAATTTATGTCTCTTAAACAGGGCTCCGGATATGATTTGACAAAGTGTTTAAACATGGCGCGACTGTTATACGTTTGAGAATAATGCAATATTGACTGATGCGTGCGCATGAAACGAGGCTAGCCACGCGACCACGGAATGACGAAACAAGCTACGTAACGTCTGCTAGCGAACGGAGTTATCTTGCTGCTAAAATAAAATATCGTAAGCTAATTTGTGCGACATTCTATACCGAAAAGTTTAATCTGCTACTTGTGGTATATACTGTGCTGTTGTGACGATATTCAAAGTGACTGATACGTGCTACTGCTAGGCTAAGTGACAAGTGTTACGTGCTGTTTTATACGAAAATGTACCTACGTAATATGTTTATTTCTGACAGGTTCATGGTTCGAAATCGCATTGAATCTAACACTTTACTGTCCATCATTTGTTTCAAGTATGTGTTGCCCCTCTTTTCTGGAAGACAGCTGCCCGTAAATTCGGTAAGTTAATTTTATTTAATCCTTGTAATTGCATAATAGGGATACTGTTATTTCATTCTGATTGCGTTTATTTTTAATTTGGTCCAAATGACGTAAAAGTGCAAGGGTTTGTGTCGGCATATTGTTCCTGTAGCCATTAAACCTTGGTCTTAAAAGTCACCTTATTCTAAAGACTAGTGATTATTAAAAATGATGTGAACGAAAGATTCCAATCCATGTTTCTCGATTTTCAAAACGTACCCAATAGTTTGAAATGGTACGTACATACTGCTTACTATTATGTATGATGGAGAAAAACATTATTTGGAAGAAATCTGCCATTAATACATCCATAGGCGGCGAAGCCTTTGGGCAAAAGGCGGCGTGAACTCCTCTCTAAAAATAACATGTGGTGCAGGCCACCAAAGAAACAAATTAAGCAAAAAGGGTACAGTGCTTACAGCAGACAACGCGGACTACAGAATTATTCGTTATAGGATCAAGGTTCCCTTATCAATCTGGACTTCTAGGCCTGCCATTTATTAAAAATAAACTCAGCAAAATTACGAAAATTACCTAGAATAAAAGCAAAAACGATTATATAGACATGAGGGCGACTGTTAGAATCTTAAAAAAAAATCAGACCCACCAGTCTGGTATACTGGTGTGTGTACGGCAAGGAGAGTAAACAGAAATACTTGCGGTGGGTTCTGACGTTTGCGGGCATTTCAGCCACCAGTAAGCACAACTTCACTTTAAAGTCGTTCATTACATAGTCCGTCTTACGAGAGCTCTATATCCTCTTCCAAAGGGAGTTCTCTATAGAATGCGATCTAGACCTTCCTCGTTCAATATCCAGTATCTTCTCCCTTCTTTAAGGTTATCCAATAGCTGTTTACATATTACATAAGTTCTTATTTCCTCAGAATGAGAAGACAACCCAAAACTTCGGACGATAACGGACGTTATTTCATACCGTCGACACGCAAGCAAAGGAACGTAAACCGTAAAATTGAAACTAAAGTGACGACTTTAAATTTAGTATTTCTTCCGAAGCAAATATAATGGTTATGCCGTGATGAGTTGGTTTACTTAATTTTGATAGTGGCATTTATATCCCCTATAAGTAAAGGTTATAGGCCTACTGTAGGATACAGCTAAGCGCCCGTCGACGGAGCATCTTTTCCGACAAGATTCACCACACAAACCTGAATTTTGGAATAAGATAAAAGAAGCTTTGTGTTGGATAGAAGTGGGAACTTAGCGCATTGTGAATTGTCATGCATTCCTTTGCTTATGCTGAGTCTGCAGCGTCTACTAGCCCTATTAAAACAATTTAAATGCATTTCCTGAAACTATTTTGAATCTGTAACTTATACTGGCCCGATTAAAGAGATTTAAATGCGTTTCCTGAATTAATTCTAAGCCTGTAACGTGTATCGTTTCCATCACAACGGTTGAAGTACTTTTTCTGTGTTTATTCGCAGTCTGATGTTCAAGTCATTTTTGCATTAAAAGATTTCCCTTCACTGATGATGATATCACATTAGTTTTTATATTCATGGGACTGGAAACAATTTAGATGAAATATATTTCCGCCCAATCTAAGTTCTAGCTGAAAGAGGCTTAATTCCATTTGTTTCATATGTCACTTAAATGCTCTGCATCGGCTATGAACCATGAATGGAATAGACAGTTATGAACAGCAGCGACGATGGACTGTTTAACTTAGGACGAATATAAATTCCACCGTATCCTACTCTCCTGAGAATTATTTGAGGTCACGTAGGCTTAATCGGCATAGTTCCTCTTATGAATATAGCTCACAATTTTCTATATATATAGGAACGTCTCAAATTTCTGCTGTGTAAGGAAATTGTGTAAGAAGCAGGAAGTGGAGAGTGGGAGCATGACACGTACAGTATTTGGCGAGGAACACGAATCATGAATTTCACAATGCGCAGGCTCCTCCAATCCCCTGCTACCTCATCCTTCTTAAGCCCAGACATCTTCCTCAGCACCCTGTTCGCGAAAATCCTCAGCCTTTCTTCCTCCCAAAACGTGAAAAACCTAGTTTCACATATAAACAAAATCACCAACTAATGCACTTTTATTAACAACCATTACTTCCCGACATATGTTTCGGCGTCAAACGTCTTCATCATCAGGGGATACTCACTGTGAATAACACTGGACGTCCATATGGTTAATAACAACCATTACTTCCCGACATATGTTTCGGCGTCAAACGTCTTCATCATCAGGGGATACTCACTGTGAATAACACTGGACGTCCCTATGGTTAATAACAGAGGTTTTGAGTTTGGTAGTTCACATTAACACTTTCGGGAGCATTGGTTTCAATAGTCACATGTATATAAAAACCACATGACCACACTGGATAAAATGCTTAAAAACGTAAAGTCATGTACACTTGTCCTTAAAAACTATTTAAAATTCACAGTGAGTACCTCCTGATGATGGCGACATTGGACGCCGAAACATATGTCGGGAAGTAATGGTTGTTAATAAAAAGTGCATTCGTTGGTGATTTTGTTTATATACTGAAAAATGCACGGTGAAAACAATATAAACCTAGTTTCGCAGTTCACACCCATATGAAAAAACAGGCACAACTAAGCAAACGAGAAGGCAACGGACTCTGGACCGAAATGTAGTAGGAGTTCCCGGAGTTCAATCTGCTCGTAATTTCTTAATGAACGTAGTTTTGATTTGTTAGGGTTGTTCCCAAATATTTATTTAGGCATAAGACAGTTTTACGTTTATTAGCTTCTGTCACTATTTTTCTGTTGTCGAAATTGAGGGGCTTTATTTAAGAAGTTTCTTAGGATTTCTTGTAAATCTCATTCTTTTTCGGAGTTTTGAACATTTAATTAACCCCGTTAAATGTCCAGCTGATTTGAACACTATACATCCATTAGATTTTACCTCACAGAACACATCACGTATCTATCTTATTATGGAATTAATTTTGCTGTTTATTCTGGGAACCAACTGGATGTCTCCGGGCAAAAAGTCGAATAGTTTAACTTTAAGCTAGGTGCTACATATGATTAACAAGGGCTATGAAAGGCTGAACAAAACCTACGTCGGTTGTTTATATTTTGGTCTACAAATTAACTGTGCTTTTAACATAAGCTTCCATCCCTTCACCACCAAATCTGCCTTTCTAAATTAATTCTGTAAGGAAATAAATTGTCGGGCACAGGAAACGGAAATCAGCAACAACGTGTGCGCACGTTCAGTAAGGACCGCCAATATTAAGTTTTATGAGAACACATTTATCCACGAGAATTTTTCACTCACACTGAGAGAACGGAGGCAACTAGCAGTTTGCGCTAGTTTGCAGCTGCGTAATGTTTCCTTGGCGCGTCTCAGCCCATTCCTCGGTATCAGCGGGCCATGATTCTAAGCTGTGAAGCTTTTAACGGAGCCAAATGATTGCACATATTATGACAAGTACGATGGGTGATTTCAGGCTTCAGCTGCGGTATAAATGACATCTTCGCTCTTCTGGGACGTTACCCAAAGTATATTGGTAGTTATTTACCGACGTTTCGGGACAACGTATTGGTCCCATCATAAAGGCCTGGGCGCTTGAAGGTGGGACCGATAGGTTGTCCCGAAACGGCAGTAACTAACTACCAATTGTATATGACATTAAAGCTCCCTCTTTTGTGTGGATATATATTTGTGGTCATCTGTGCGGTTAGCTGTAAGTTGTTCGATTGGGGTTTGAGACCCGGCTGCGGAAAGGTTTTTCTCTTCGTCACTATGTACAAACCGGCTCTGGGGCCTATTCAGTCTCATATCCAATGGGTAACATCGTCTCTTGCCCCGGCGGTTGAGTGACGGTAACGTGACAGTGATCATTCGCCGAGGTTAAGAATGCTTGGAATTTTATCTCCATTCTCCTTAAATCTTCATGACATAGTCCTCTCATTAAGCACAGCAGCAACATTACGTTTTGATTGGAAATGCATGCAAAGTGTTAATTGGAAAGCCTGGATGGAAGAGTGTTTGCAAGAACACGGTGTATAAGGGTGGATAATATTAAAGTTGATCTTAAATAAATTGTGTGTGTATGTGTGCGTGCGCGCGTCTGTGTGAAGATACGGGCTGGAGTAACCTGGCTAAAGATAAAGTCCAGCGGCGGACTGTTGTGAACGTGTTGGAAATTCGTGTTCCGTAAAAGATGGGTAGTTCATTGACTGACAACCTAGCAGTCCATCAATAATGACTCTAGGACCGACCAAGCTGGCTCAAGCAGTAACGATTCTGACTTTAAGCGACAGGTGATCTGGTCTAATCTTGACCGCGACAGAAGGTAAGTTGAATGAGTTTTCGTGGTTTGTCTCGGTAACTCCAGGCAAACGCTGGGTATAGCCTAACACCTTAGGGGTGGGCAAAGACCTCTTCCTTCCAAATCCTTTCTGGCTTCTAATTCACTAGCTCCCAGCCACTCGACTCTGTCAGTTTTGAGTCGCTGACAGCGTCGTTACATAAATTATAAATAATTTATAAATAATTTAAGGGTTCCGCTAAATGAAGCTCGCTGCTCAGTGTAGAAGCATTGCAGTGGAATGACGCCCCGTCGAAGTAGCCCTGTCAAATGCCACTCGGGATAAGCCAGGGACCCATTATATGAAAACTGAAGAAACGTGACTGTAGTTACGTGCTTCAGTTCTGTCGCAATATGTGTCGCCATCAGACGTGACGTGTTAAACCGGACGTCTCACGTTCTGGGGTCGTGACATTAATTAATTCGTCCTTCATTATGCGTTGACCTTCTATATAAATTGGATGATCACCATCCAGGGAAATGATCACTTCGCACAATGGCGTGGTGACTGATCTGGTCTAGTAATACCGCTAACAGCGGAGCGGAATGTCATGCGAATTATATCATTAGTAGAAAAACATCCTCGCAGAGAGGGTGAGATCAGTTTTGAGGCAATAAGTGATCAGTACTAATGAAGTAGTGTGATAAAAATACTAAATTCAGAAGTTTAGGAAAATTCCTATATAAATTTGACTGTACGTGGGAAAGTAGAATTAAAGGTCTAGTGAACGGGGTGAAGGGGAGATGCTGAAAGCATTGTAATAAGAGTAAGTGGAGTAGATATTTTACAGTGGAGGATACTGTACACAGATTAGCTGCATAAGGATGGCTCTATACTGCCACAACTTGCTGTTACCTGATGCATTCCTCTGTACATCTGGACTGCATTATTGAATATTCTATTCTAAAGAATAAAATTCCGATATAAAGTCTGATTAGGCACATTCCCTATATATGGTACTTTTTCATCCATTTCACCTAAATTCCGCGACAGTACTTATAAAGTAAATGTGACTGCTTCGTCTCATATGCCGCATATATGTTACCCACAACCACTGTACAAGTGTCGTACCTTCATTCAGGCTGCGTAGACTTAGCATTGGCTGGGGTGCCGTAAACCGAATAACCACCGAAGATGACAATAATAACAGCATCAGTAATTTTAACGATGAAAAATAATTGTCACAAAAGAAATGATAATAATAATTAATATATAAATAAAACATACAGCAAATATGAAATTAAAGTGTCCCATCAACATTAATAGATCCTGTGGTATTGCTTGCGTTTCGTACCCTTCTGTGCTAACGGCCTTTTCACAAATAATAATATAAAAATAACGACGATGATGAGGACTGCCATAATAATACGTACATACATACATACATACGTAAGCCTACATACATATGTGCATGCATGCATACATACATACATACATACATACGTAAGCCTACATACATATGTGCATGCATGCATACATACATACGTAAGCCTACATACATATGTGCATGCATGCATACATACATACATACATACATACATACGTACATACATACGTAAGCCTACATACATACATACATACATACGTACCTACCTACCTACCTACCTACATACATACATACATACATACATACATACATACATACATACATACATACCTACCTACCTACCTACCTACCTACATACNATACATACATATCTACCTACCTACCTACCTACCTACCTACATACATACCTACCTACCTACCTACCTACCTACCTACCTACCTACCTACCTACCTACCTACCTACCTACCTACCTACCTGCATGCATACATACATACATACATACATACATACATACACACACACACACACACACACACACACACACACACACACACACACACACTATATGAGACGTAGTTAGGAAGGACGCCTCTTCTGCAGATGATCAATACATGGAGGTGGTTTCTAGCGAAACAGGCAATAACACGATTGCTGCCGTTGTTTGTACCAATGGAAGAGTTTACAATAGTGTTGTTAGTGTTCGTTTGTAACTTCGGAAATGTTTGAGATTGGCGTGGAAATGCTTGTGCTTCCGGAGATTCCTGAAATCACGATCAAGCGATCACGCAGAACTGCAAACCAGATTGAATAGCATAATATTCTCGTTTGTCAGCATTGGTTTAACATAGACTAGGTGGGCTACAATCTGTGGTCGAGTCCTAAACAATTCTGTCTTTTTGTCTTTGTAATGCAGTAGTAAGCCAGGGTACAACTGTGTAATACATGGAGTACATGTGCATTTCAAGTGCATTCTTTGCGCAACTTTATCCGCCTTGATGCATATTTATTGAAGTGCTGTAATTCTAAACACTACGAATATCACCCTGCCCAGTCAGATATTGTGTTCTTCATAGCTTGATATCCATATAAGAAGAAACTGTAAACAACTGACGTAGATATCAGTGAAATATATACGTTATCGTGCAGGGCTTCATATTATTTATACGACGAACTGTCTAGAAAGTTGATTCCTTTTAATTTGTGCTTCGAATAAAATAAATATCATATTGGACTGATATAAATTAAAACTAAGTCTATCCAAAAAATTTACAAGAAATGTTCTTCAGTGCCAAATTTAGTCGGAATACATTACCATTTGCCGGCACGAGAACTGCGGAACGACACAATCTCCCAGCTATGCTTTGTATTATGCTCCCTGTCCATACAACGCATAACACCATCACAGATTTCGCAGTGCACTTTAATTCCGAAATATTAGTACATAGTTTATGCGTTTCTTTAAAGATTTCTATCCACTGCTCAAGATGCGTAGACTATAATGACAAAATTCTGGAAAAGAATGAATAGTGACTTGATAAAAATATGGATGAAGGTCCCACATTAGATACTCGGGCATCAAGCCCTGTAGTTAGGGTGTACACTAAGGGAAGAATAATGACTTGAACAGGACATAAAAAGAGCGCCCGTGGCCTATTTTAAATTAGGCTTATATTCTATATAAGCGAGGAATACCGAACCTATGGCACTGCAAGCGCGTTTGCTTGGCCTGTAAACTGATTTGATGCCCCGCAGTACGTTCATGTGAAAGCGATAGTCGTAAGTCGAGGGCAGCACAGAAATACTCATCCTTCGCCAGTGCTGTGTAGGCTGAGCTGATGAATTGTGTCAAGTTTGTACTACGTGCATGAAATACTCTTATACGTTACTTTTTATAAGTTAGTTTAAAAGCCGTCGCTGCACATGCCAAGCAGGAACAGACGGGATGTAGAGGTATAGTTCTAACCAGATGCTGGTTACCCATTGCACAAGCGGCTGTGTGGGCCTCGGCGCGGGTCTCGATGGTTCCGGAAAATCTCGCCCCACCGGGGTTCGAACCCCAGACGGTCCGGCCCGTAGCGATTCCAGATGCCGACTACGCTATCCCGGCCGCCCGTAAGTTAGTTTATTTATATAAAATTTCGAAACCATGACAATCATGACCAAAAGTGCTACCTCAATATATCTCTAGCCCCAACCCCTATCTCGCTGCCCAGCCATTCTGTGGTAACATTACTGGCTTTTCTTATAAGTTTATAGCATTTTGGCGCTTAGTCTCAAAAATGGCGGCCAGCATTGGAGTAGACGTTTGTCTGAAGATCGGAGGAAGGTCACAGAACACCCAGAACACAGAACCGGGTTAGACGGCCTGTGAGCGGGTAACCGAACTGGAAAACCATCAAATGCAAAGTAGGCATTAGTTACTCAAGTTCAGCGTTAAGTAGTTGTGCTTATGCACTTCGGGTGTGCGAGTTCTGGTTGCAGTTATGCCCTGTTGTGGGTCGCGGGATAAATGTGTAGGTCGCAGGTGAGTCGCCCGAAGGGTTGAGAAAACTCGGTTCTGGGCGGCAGCTGCGGCTTGAGAACCGGCTAAAGTAAGGGCCATGTGAGTGTATAGTATGAAGGTCATGTCTGTGTGCCCGTATATTTTATGGTCAAAAATACGCCACGAATTTCGATAACGTTTGGTGTTTGAGAGACTACGTCAGGAGTGGGTAATGTTTTGGCAGGGGCGCCATATCACCAGCTTAGCAAAGTTACACGAACCACATACCTTCATGAATGTAAGTTTATAATTTTCGATTTATTATTTCCATTTTTATACGGAGTAAACTAAATGTAGCCTATATAAAATATAAGGTTAAACCGCTTTAAACCGAACCAAAGTATCATCCAAAAATATTCTTCCACTTAACATTATTTGAATCTTCCAACGAAATAAACTACATTCAGGAGAAAAGTGTTTCTCAACCAGTTGGACTTGACAGTGGATTGAGTGGAATGCGCAGTCTCAGTGATAAGAACGTCCATTGATGAGTAATGTAATACTTAAACGTAAATGAATGTCAATAACTGAAAAAAAACACATTTCATTGCGAAAAGTAAGCTTTGTCTTCACTCTGCTAGAATTGAAATTTTTAAACGACTAGCGATGTGCGGGGTATCAAGTATTGAGAATTGCTGCAGTAGAACACTTAGACACAACATTCACCCATCTTTATAACTTTAAATTTGTCCCTTCCCACGCCATGAAGGCATGTAGGAGGAGCAGATGCATGGCTCTACTCGTTCTTAACTTTGGCACTGATGGAGGTGAGTGTTCATCTTCACGGCCCAGCCGCTTTCGCCAGGAACAAACTCCGGTACCCATTTAATAGTAGGCTGGGCCTGCTGCAGAGCGGGTTTAGACGTTTTGGAGAAGAGAACAAGTATCTCGCTCCTGCGGGGATTCGAAATCCGCATCATCTAGGCCATAGCCTAGTCACTACACCGGTTTTCAGGCCTTAATCTGTCATATAACTAATTCAAGCATAATGCTACACGTACCACACACGTTAGAATGCCAAGTCTCTGCGTTTTGTCCATACAGGGTGTTCAGGGATATGGGTTTTGTATGATTTACAGACTGATTGTTTCCCTAAATGCATTAACGGATTAGCGTCTGTAATGAAGACGTAGTAGGAACCGAATGTTTAAATACAGTATTACACAGATGAACTTCATGCTTCAGAGGGTTAATATTTATGTGATGGTCCATGCAAAGTACAAACTAGGTTTTTTTTTTAAGTGAAAGTCGGTTTGAGACCGGGCTGGGTATGGAATTGCAGGTTCCAGTCTTGAACATTTCATGGTCTGGTTGGTTCTTTGGTTACATAACAACGTTTTTGAAGTACACAGATTACGCAACGTCGAATGACATATAAAGATAATGGATGTGGCAATCATGGCTTATTTCAGTGTATTATCGTGGCATTTCTCCGGAAAGACTGAGAATAAGAAAGATAAAACTTTTGTTAGGAGAGTCCACATTCGAACAGAATACTTCTCCACGAACATGGATTCACAAACTCAGAATCACCCAAACTTGCGTCCCGGCAGCCTTCTGGTGGGTCGCGAACTTCAATCAAGCGAGCTTGACAGCTCACATAGTGTGCTGGTGGTTACGGGTGCTTGTGTCGCAAGGTCAGTGTCACACACGATTATGGATAGTGGACAAAATGTTCGAGAAACACTGTCCTAGAAAACTGACTTTTTGTCTTTCATACTTATCAATCATTTTTTTTTCATAGCCATAATGTCTCCCAGTTTGGCTATTATTCACTGAGGTAGGCTACTCAAGTTGGTAAAACACGTAAGGTTTAAGAATCTTTGATGCGATTAATAGCATTGGCGGAAATTTGTAAAGATTAAGGCAACCTGTATTAGGCCGAGTACGTTATTTGTTGCTTGTCAACGCTAATCTGTGTCCAGGAACAACTCGACACTTGGCATGCCGGGCACGCAAGCTTTCGTCCTGATTCCAGGCGCTGCTGCGTTCTTCGCTCGTTCGATATGATCCTACGTCCATTTTAAGAAACATCCGGTATCACAGCATGTCAGCGGTATTTTCCTTTCATCCGAATCGATACAGTTAAAGCAAATGACGTGCGATCTATGTCCTGTCGCATTGATTTTGCTGAGACTTGGGACGAAAATAAATAGAAAATTGCTGGCTGGATATTTTAGAGTAATCTTGAAAGAAAAGAGGAGTCCAAAGTTCATATCTTACCTGAGTGACACGCTTAGAAAAGTGCAGCGTTATTATCTATCTCAGTGTACAGTACCGTTTGTTTCCCTTTACTCTAATGGCAAGTGTCTAAACGATCGCTTATTTTTCGAAGATCTAGAGCTGAATTCAGAAATTAATTTATTTACTAAATTCCGAGAGGCAGTGTAGCAGTTGTCAGACCCTTATAATGTAGTAACTGCGATTGTGTTGAAGATTCTGGTCTTCTGGGACACGATGCCGCATCTTAGGCAAGTATGTCCCGACGTTTCTCAGGAAATAGCGCTTCCATCTTCTTGGCCTAGTGGTCCAATAATAATAGCTGTGCCGAAAGAGAGGGTATATCATATAGGTGTGAGTGGCGAAAGAACCTTATCTTTCCGAAAGGCTACTTTTCTTGGACCGCTAGACCTTGAAGATGAAGTCAATACGTTCCTTCTAAATGTGGGGAAATGTTCTTGCATGAACACAGCGTCACATTTCAAAATACTGCAGTCTTCAACAGCACTGCTGTTACAACCTCAAATGTTGCAAACTGTACCTATTTCATGCTCTTCAGATGACCAAAAGTGAAGGAACATTCCAAAAAACGGCTCTCAAAAATGTTCCATGGTTGGCTACACGTACTCATCTCAGTGTTACCTC
Organism: Coptotermes formosanus; assembly: GCA_013340265.1. Classification (NCBI taxonomy): domain Eukaryota; kingdom Metazoa; phylum Arthropoda; class Insecta; order Blattodea; family Rhinotermitidae; genus Coptotermes; species Coptotermes formosanus. The sequence goes on along the minus strand of BLKM01000329.1, from coordinate 1,203,257 downwards.
TCGTTCCTTAAAGCATTTAAGTTCTGGGGGATCCAAGTTGAACAAAAGAAATCTCATAACACACAATCGACCCGCGTCCTCTTTCGTAGACTTAAATATAGACCTACTTCTTACACAGTGATACAAACCTCATGAAGGAACTGGACTGTGCGGTACACTGCAGTCCATGCACAGAGTAAGAGTACAGGAACACGTTGCTCTATCCGACATTATTCAGTGCTTATTGGCACACTGGTGAAAGGCGGCTATCGGGGGTGACGCTATACCGGGGATTCCCCAGTGTTAATTAAGGGGTGCCTTCTCTTCACCAAATTTTCGTGCGTGCTAAGTGAGGGTTGGCACTGTGCGGGGGGGGTATTTCGGGCTTCATTATACACATTATTTTATTTCTTAACAGAAATAGCCCATTAAAACAGGCAACAGAGAAAGTGTGAAAATTACACATAGTGGATGTACGTACTTTTTACCCTTCGTGTAGTGGGTATAGGCCTCTTGTTAGGACGAGTGAGACAAGACAGTTGGCGTGGCCGGGACTTGTAGTGCGCTTAAAGAACAGGATACATTTTACTGAAGAATTTCATACGAAATACCACCAGGGTCTTCGACACAGATATGAGAATAATATGAAAATATTCTTATATAAGCCAGTGGTCAAGTTGTGAACATGATAAAGTAAAAAGCTGATTTTTTTTTTTTTCATGAGGCTGAAAACCATCTTAGTTCCACATCTTCCAGATCCCTTACATTACTGTCAAGTGCTCAAGAATAATTTTGTGGAGTAACTTCTGCTCATTTAATTAAACATTTTCGTTTGGTTTAGTCATACGACGTCGTTTGGGAAGATGGTTATCGTAACTTAATATCTGTTTTGGGATACTACCGCGTCGTTTTCTTTAAGAAGCTAAAGGCTACAGCAATCTGCCAGGAAGGGAACGCGAAACGGAAGATGGCACATCTGGGGCATATGCGTATGCCAATTTGACCTGATCTTTCCTCTCTTGTGAAGTGTGCGATGCGGTACTGACATGTTACCGTGGTTACGAGTGGGAAGAAAACTAAAATAGGATACGTTAGGTTTTCTCCTGTTATCTGCTTCCCCGGCAGTGGGAGCCAGCCACATCGATCAGCTGGCCGGCTGGTTCACTGTGCTGCAGAACGTGGTTAGTTTTGCAGTGGGGATGACAGCTGTGTCTTAAAGCGCAAGGATTGCAGGTAAGAAGGCACGGATTGTTTTTGACGACACTGTTTTAAATGTAGACATCATGTAACGTGGGTTGCTACTTGCTGATCAAAGATTCCCAAGTTTAACGCTCGGTCTAACCCTTCTTTTAACTGGCGAAATAGGCGAAATAACTTCCAAAATAAAGAAAGAAGTGTTTTTATTTAACGATGTGAATTTCTGAGATTATGTAAGGTCAACAGTAGATGAATTAATGTGAGAATGGAGTATTGGTGGAATGGCAGTGACAGGAGGTACAGAAGTATTCAGAGAAGACCTGTGCCATTGCCATTTCGTCCACCACAAATCCTATATGGACTGCCCTGGACTCGAACCCTAGCCTTCTGTGTGACAGGGCGGAGACTAAACGTCTGTGTCATGGCACGGCCTCTACAATAAAAGGAATAGAATTTCTACGTTGTTGGTCTCTTCATGTTCTTCGAACGACACAAAATTTACATGACTCCAACACTCTAAATCAGACCTGTCCAACTTTTTCTTGTGCGGGAAAATTCGGCCACATTTTGTCTGTATGCGGGCAACGTGAAGTTCCGTACAGAAATGTAGAACGTATGTGTGTACATATAATTACATCTATATATGCACTCGTACATATATTTGCGTATTTTTCTATATTATAGTCACGATAAACTCATGCGGACAATAAGTAATATGACAAGTACATAATACTACGATTCACAACCTAGGATACGGTTTATAGTTTAGCACATCTGTATATAAAGAATTATTAATGTATTACGCCTATATGTCTCCCTACTTAAAGAGCTACGAGGTTTTAGGTTCTCGTGTCAGTGTTGCTCCAGGTTCGAGTCTTGTGGGATATGACGTTGCCTAATTAAACGGCACAGCGTAATATCCCAGAAGAATTTAATCTTACGAAAAAAAAATGTTCATGACGTTTTAAGATCTTATACATATTTTATGAAAGTGAGAACTAAAAGAAAACAAACATTCTAATCCGGTTGCCATATTAATTTTCTTTTTATCGTATAAAAACTTTAACTAAATGACCCACAAAAGAGCCATGGAAATATGAAAAATCGTAGATTAACAAATATCAAATGTATTTAATAAATCACATAGTGTGCTTTGTTACATGAAAAAAGTAGTATATATGGGTGCAATGTTTTCTTAGGACAACAGGTCATCCAAAATGTAATCCGATATTGACAGTGCATATCTTCTCCTAACTTATTATAGTTTGGAGTGTACTTGACATTGACCATTGTCATACACACAGTTAAATATTTATTGGGTGTACTACTGACGATCAATACTTTGCCGTCAGTTTTACTCTGTTGTGGAGGCTTATTTGTTTTTTAGATAAGCAGAAGGGTAACATGCATTTACTTACAATGACAGTCATTTTATTTAGAATAAGGCAATGCGCATACTGCAGTAAATTCTAAAAGTTAGTGTTTTTCACTCTTGTTTTTCAATGATAAGTCTGTTTGCAAATTAATAACCTCAAGTTCTACTTCACGCATGTTTTCCTCGACTTTTCTTTCAGTCTTCTGTAATAGCTTATCGATATCACACTGTAGAGAGAGCATCAGATATATTATCAGTTCGTCTTTGAACGCTCTGGAAAGGCGAATTAGCACAACACTTGCCACACTTGAAAGTCAATTTTTTTACACACAGATTGCTGATGAATGATACGGTGGTAACTGAAAAGGCTATTAAATAGGGATTTTTTTTGTAAAGCCCAATTAACCCAACGCTTTGACTGGTCATGGCCGAACCGCCATCTGCGGTGTCTGGCGCATGTTTATCAATATGAACATTCATTTCCAGAAGGCTAGAATAAAAGATTTGAAACATTTATTCACTTTTACTCTCACCCATGTAACGGTGTTGTTTTCAATGCTTCCTTCTCATTATCGGCATCGCTGATTGGGCACTTCGCTTGCACTCATCAGAAGGTGCAGCCAAATTCTTGCGGATCAACTACGTACCCTGAAAGCAGAAAACTGCATGCCTTATAAATTCCGGGGCTGGCTTATAATCAAAATAAAGATTTTCCATACACTCTTTCACAGAGCTGTAAACTGCAGAAGTTAGAAATCAAAGTGTAATGCAGACAGGCGAGAGAGAATTGTCACCAACGCAGTCCAACGTGGCATACCTGTACTGATCTCGCCAAATTAACTTTGTAACCGCAAGTATCTTTGTGTTAAGTGAACTTAACTTCTGACTGTATCCATGCAGACAAAAAAAGTTCCTTTCTCTTCTAAGGAAACATAAAGTGATTAAATTGTCTGATGGCAGAATGTTGCCTGTTGCCCACGCCAGGACACGGGCCGATCTGCGAATAGAGGAGTATTGTGGGTACAAGTAAATGAACGATTCAGGTTGTGGTCTTTCGTTTTGACACCGCGTACTCCAGTAGGTGGCTACCAACATTTCCGAACAATATGCTGCCTTCATCTTTAATCTTCGACCCTGAAAATGAAAACACCATATGCCTCAGTAGTGGTGGAACCCGCCTACCAAACAACATTGTCATAAACCGCAATAACACACTAGATATTTTTACAGGTACGAAAACTTCACATCTCATATAAATTTGTATCTGTGCTTAATTAAGCACTAAGCGATGAAGATGTATGGTGTATGGAGGTAGGTATACCTACCCACCTATTTAAAATCGGATGCAGGCGGAGGTAAGCGATTACCTTCTTGCTTCGACTACTTGACCTCCGGGTAAAGAGCTTTCCGTCGACATTTTTGGTCGCCAGTCGCTATGAAGGCTGTGTAGAAGAGAAAACGCCCTGCTTCTACCGGGAATGTTACCCCTATTTCGCGGTCGTCCAGACCTTTCCTGGCTGCTATACTAATGGGCCACGTTCGTCACATATCGTAAATGAACAGACTTGGAAGAGGCATAAATAAGGCGCTACAGAAACAGGAACTTTGCCGTTGTAGGGTTGATTACACTGTCTTCCAATTCATCACTTAAAATCTTACTGTTTCTCTTTCGACGTTATATAAACTCGGTATTAGGTATTACGACAAAGCGTAACCGAACAAGCAGTACATATGTATATTAGCCTATATATTCCATGGACCCAAAACTTATTCGAAGGAACAATACGATGTGGACTACGTTCACGAAAATACAAAATGCATGGAACTAGCATAATACGAAAATGTTTAAGTAATAATGTAATAATAACTTAACAGGAAGGATGTTCTTTCAGGGATAGTTATATTGAGACCGAGACCGGGCAGGTTCGCGGCCTGATTTATGCACATGTCTTTTCTGGAAATCGTGAGACACTCGTGTTACTGGACAGGATTGATTTGCTTAAGATTTGAAAAAGGATTGAGTTCGGGTCGTTGACACAGTGCGAGTGGCAGAGCTGAGGATCGATTTCGGAGTGTGTCATTACTAGACCTGCGTACATCCGGCGAATAAAATGACAGTTTCCTGCCACCCAATATTTTGTTTCTGTTGAGTTAATTAGAAGTACGTCAAACTGTCTTTAGTTTTAACTCGCGTCACGTTTGTTTTCTGACAGTAAGTAAGGAACAGAGGGTGTTTTGAGAGCAGGGGCCAGGATGTTAAACGAATGTTGGGACTTAAAGGAAGAAATGAAAAAGTCTGGAGAAAACTGCAGAATGAAGAGCTTCATAATTTGTCAGCTTCGTGGTCTTCATGGCTGTGACTATGAATTGTACGAAATTCTGATGTGTGACGCCGTGTAGTCTGGTAAATCAGACCACGTGATGTCATTACAGACGGCCGTGTTATTCAGTTTCACAATTTGTAGTCTTCAACAAATACTGTTCCGGCGAAAAGAAAACAACTTTTTCTCGATCCTTCTACATGCCCTTCCAGATAAAGCAAATATTGCCTTACCTGAAAACATCCAGCCAGACACATTATCGTCTATTCCTGTGAACTAAGCAGTATTTTCGACAGTCTGTCAGTAACCGACTGTTGTCTTCTCCCGCATCCATACGCACACCAGCAACCAAATCGCCAGACACCAAGCCCGCAGATTCCTGCCGGCTACTATGCAACATCATAACAGTAGATCTGTATCATGCCAGGTGTATGGCTGTCTGGGATAAGTTCCGTACCAAAGGCATATCTTGTTACCCCGATCCTGGTTGGTACATCAGCTGACCTGCCGAACTGGTTTCGGAAGACATTGTTTGCAGTTGTCTTCAGAACCTCCCGCCACGGCTACACAATATTGCGGTTACAGTGAGTATCATTACCACTGACCGTGACAAAACTGGTTGTGGTCTTTAATTATGAATGCACCCAGTTATAGCGGATCGCAATTTTGATCCGTGAACACAAAGCGTAATAGCGGTCGATAAGTTTCAGTGACGGATCCGATAACATTTAATAAAATTCCATTTGTCAATATCAAAGTTTTATGAGAAATAACTGATCAATATTGCAAAGACAGCGAGCGATCGGTTTGAAAATATTCATTTCCCTACGTTTGCACTGAAGTATCTTAACATAATATTCGTGTGGTGATTAAGGAACTGATCTCATACCTGCACTAATCCTTCATAAATATTTCTATTTGTGCCCTTATTTTTGTCCCCATTTGGGGCATGAGCGTGTAGAATGCTTAATATAAACTACACATGAAAGGAATGGTTACTAACGTAGCAGTCTGCTGAGTTATACTCTTTGTTCATATTCGGAAGTTCCCGGGTTCAAATCTCGGTCGGTGACGGGATATCCTGACATTCAACCACACAGTACAAGGTAAAGTTGCCTCTGTCCAAGCCATGAAGGCATATAGGAGTAGACGTATAGTTCCGCACATTCTTAACTGCGGTACTAGGAGGAGGTGAGCGATCAACGCTTTAACCCCCAGAAGGAACACCAGTATCCATTGAAGAGCGGGTTGGGTGGGCCCCAGGGCCGGTCTGGAACAGGAAACCTCTTGCCTCTGCAGCGTTCCAACCCCGGACCCCCAAGCTCGTAGCTTGTCTCTATATCAGCTACGCTACTTCAGCTCCTTATGCCACACAATTCAACGACTATTTACGTATTTTGCGTCATTCTTAGAATAAAGATTGTTTCCCTGATCCATTAACCCACTCATCTTTGTATCGAATTTGCGGCGATTTTCTTGGACGTATGTACAGAATTTTAAAGCTTTGTTGGCGTATTTGATTGTTTAACGTATGCCTTTATATATTTAAAGAATGCTCGGGTTTTACTAGCGTCAAACAGGAGAGGGACGATTGTTGATGTTGAGTTCATGGCAAATTTTAAGGCAGGCTACGGCTTCAGCATTTATCTGAGAAAACCAAGCCGTGAATTACCTCAGAATGTACGGTATCCAAGCAGAGAATCAAACCTGAGACCTGGCGAGTACGAAGCCGGAAGGAAATCTGTAACATGCGGTGATGAGCTCTGCACTCTGAAGGGTTGAGTAACCTGGGAATGTATGTGTATATGTGTCACGCAAGGCAGGCATGGATTTTCTGCCCGGTAAGCGCGTTAATAGCGTCGTGCCTTCTGGGCTACTGTTAATTAGAAACAGCGGAACATCACAAGGCCGATGGTGCTTCTCAACTGACTAGGACTTCCGCTTTTCTCGTCCTTTGCGCTGCCACTTTCATCACAATTAACGCGAATCATGAAAGTGAAAGTTGTAAACAGCTTTTTATATACATATTTAAAGATATTCCCTGCCGTTATTCAAAGAATGCACCGCAATATACTCGTACATTCTCCAGTTTTTTTAGCAGCAACGAGAATGTACGTAAATGAAAATTGCTTTAACTCAGCCTAACCTAATTTGTTACCAAATCTGGATTTGCTGGGAGAATTTTTCATAGAACCCCAAGAAACTTTAACTTCGAATGCAGGGTGAACGAGTCAATCTCCGAATTCTTACCTGGGAGGCTGACTTGAATTCTAGAGTAGTTAATCTAGGATTTGTGGTGGAGAAGTTTGTAGAAGGGCAGAATTTTCTTGGAATAGATCTTTTTCTGTTTCACCCAGAAAAATGTTGTGCCATCACTGTTCCATACTATTTTAATAACCAGAGGCTGATAAAGTCTGACTTAATGGTTTCTGCACAGCGCACATAAAATACAAGTACATAACAGAAGGTGGTTCGTCCGCAAGATTTTTATCTGAAGTTACTGAACTGATTTGTGTGAAATCCGGAATTACGCTGGGAGTCGAAAGATTTTTATTTAATGTCGCGGTGATTCAATACAAGTCCTACTTTCATGAAAGATTTATATCATCAATTTTCCCCAAACCGTTAATCGTACATGCAAAAAGCTGTCACGTGACGCGTAAGGAACATAAGTAGGTCTGATTCTTCTATGGCGCGACAGCCCGACGTCTGGCCGTGCCTCCTGAGGTAGATCTAATTACTATAGCCAAATTTTATGAAACGTGTTTCGATAGGTTGTGTAGTTAATGACAGAGATTAGGTGTACTCAAGATAAAATAATTTATGAAAATATAGTGTGATATGTCGGTAGTTAAATTAACTTTGTAACAGTAAAATTTTACCTTCCATAGAAGAACGTCAAGGCCAATTACACATTCGGAGACCCTGTGATCATGCGAGATTTGAGGTTCTTATAGCGGGGTTGATTTGAATTCAAGTTTTCTGGGATATGACGCTGTATCAATTGATGAAAAGTCACCGACGTTTTGGAGGAGTTCTTTACCTGTATCTTCAGGGTCTCTTGTTATGTACAGACACTGAATATTAAAGCAAATTTCTCCTCCGAAACGTTGGTAACCACCAATCGGCACAGCGTAATATCCTAGAAAAATTGGATATTCAGCAACAGAAGGCAAGTGCAAGATAACCTTTACAGGTCTTGCAGTTCATCGTAATGAAACATTCTCACTTCCTCGTTTATTTGATCTGTTAATTGCAAATTAATAGCAATGGTTTTGGTCTGTTTCATGGAACCGTAAAAAATGAAGACTGTACAAGCGGTTCAACCCGTAGGTGATCATCCGAAGTGTCTGCCTTCATACGACAGTAACAGATAACTTTACAAAGACGGTGCTTCTGTGTCAGGAGAGCACCCAAATAGGACTGCCGGCATGCAGTCCCCGCACTTTAAAATTAAAAAAAAATTGTAGACACAGTGATGTCAAAACTTTTACGTGATTTACCCTTAAGCCGAAATCAACCATTGAAATCCGCTGATGATTGGTAAATTGAAATGTTAAAAATAAAATAAAAAATTTTTGGAAGTCTTAGATGAACTTAAAAAAAAAAAGATCAGGCCTTGTGAATTAAATTAGGCGTGTGAGTCACGGAACATGTAGTTGTATTTTTGACAGGAATCTTATAACGGTTTTTAAAATCGCACGTAAATTATATCTAGCCTCAATGTTAGCTCCCCTCGACCTACCCAATGAAAAATTTTGGGTGCGCGCCTGGTCTGTGTGCATAAATAGGAATATAATATCCTTTCGCAGCTTTTGGTGTTAGCCATGGAAGAACATCCAGTCTGGATGTTCATATTTACAGTTAGTAAGCTGTTGTATATGAAGGCGATAACATTTTCCTCACGCTTTCCTTTAAATTGTAAATTAATACCACTCTTTTACAACACTATTTTACACGCACAAAGTTAAGCCTTCATATTTCCAGTTAAGTGGTCACAGAACACGTTCTCGACTTTCAAATGCTGCCACACGAAATTGTTGCTTCAGAATCGCTGTCTAGTATACGTCATGTGGATCCATGAAGAACAGGCCCTATTGTACTGTCACCGTATTTTAAAGTTGTTCCAGTCCTTGTTACAGACAGCATGAACGGAGTCGTTAGCGGAGAGGCGGGCGGCTGTAGACGCAAGAGTAACGATGAGAGCCGCATCCCGGTCTTGAGTCCCGGGCTGTTCCGGCGTTCAGCATCACTACGCTTGCGGGGAGAGCGGTCCGGTCCACGGTCATTCCCGGAGCCCATTGCGGAGGGTGGGCAGGCCTGCGCGAAGGTCTGGCACGGTAGGCCGCCTAGCCGACTTCGCAGCCAAGTAAGTGGCTTACTGGTTTCCTTTGGCTCAGCATCCTATAGTAATAGCCCTCGCCATACGGCAGTATATCGCCAAGAAATCTGTACCATACATCATTCCTAATGAGTAATAAGCGAACGCAAACACATGCCGCCCAGACTTATTTCATGTTGCACATTTTTTAAAGTGGAGCAACACGTATTTAGGGAATCAGTAACACGGTACACATCCAGTGACATACTGTCAGTTTGGTGTTTTGGTATCATTAGGACATTGTGACAAACAGCTGTCTGAATCTGCATCTTCTCTGTTGCAATCCTCGGTCCACCTGAATGTGGTTTCTTGCTTGCTTCAATGTGTGTATTGATTGTGTTCATATATGTTCACAAATATTGTGAGTGATATGCAGATGTGGTTTCTGTTACTCCATTCCATTGCCATTTGATTACTCTGTGCCATATGTCAGTAGCAGAATAAAACTGGCAGGTGCAAGTATGTGGTATTTGTCTTATCAACAGAATTCAGGACAAAATAATTTTAAAGGCATATCTACTAGCTGTTAAGTTAAGAATGTGTTATTTCCCATATCTTATCTGAAACCCCGACTGTATAAACTATAATTCCCCTGTTTCATCTGAGTATGAAACTTGGTCTGTCACTACATGGAAGAAACACAGAATGAGGGTACCTGAATAGGGAGGATGTGCTGTAGACAGTGTAAACATACTGATACCTGAGACAGTGAAAAAAAAACAGGGTGATAAATAAACTGCAAAGTGATGAGCTGTCTGGTTTGTACTGTTCACCAAACCATGAAGGATGAAATAGGCTGGGCACATAGCATGACATGAGAAATGCAAAGATGATAACATGCCAATTTTGAAGGGAAAAGATCACCTGGGGGATCTAAGCACAGATGTGAGGATATATTAAAATGGATCACAAAGAAATAGGGTGTGAGGTTTTATTCAAATTGCTCAGCACACTTTTCAATAGTAGGTTCCTGTGGACATGAAAATGAACATCTGGATCCCTTAAAAGGTGGGTGTATAATATGAATTTTTCTCTGAACTTAGGTACTGCAACTTCAAGAAGTACAACATGTGAAATGTTAGTGCATTTTAGAGTTTGACATTAATTAGAAATGCATGTTCAGCTAATTGCTGTGGCCATATTTACTGCAGTGGGCCCAGTCTTTGTCTTATTCTGATGTTTGCACTTATTACAACAGCGACATCAATTTATGTAACACCTCATCTATAGTATCAGATATTCTGTGGTACCAGTTAGTTTCTCACTGTTAACCATAACATTATACTCATCCATTAGAACAACACTCACGTATAACAACACAGAATATTCAGTACCTTTCATGACATTGTAATCACAATCGAATGTGCTTGTACATTGCTACACTTTACACTCACTAGAACTGCAATTTTAAGGACATGGTGTTTAATTATCATCTTAATTTTCTGTTGGTATAATTTTCTTTATGATACTGCATAAACTCTGTGTGGGTTTAGTGCCTTGTAAGATGAATTGGACTGTGACTTGTTAATGCTCTGGATGGATGCCACCTGGAACAGGTGTGTCTGCGTTATTGAGAGCCAGACAGTATCCCGAAGACTACCAGTATAGATCTGTGTTTGGTAGTGAGTGACAGTCGTTTGTTGTAACTCCATCTGGTTGTTCCTTTTAACATTATGGTTGTCTGGTGTGTTATGCTATGTAGTTTTGTAGAGAGGTACCTATGTTTCAGATGAAAATGCTGTTTCCATCTTCAAGGTCTCTCCTGCTCCAAAGATTGAGGTGCATATACCTGATGTTCAGTGAGATTTACATAGCCATATTTTCTAAACTGTTACTGAAATATTTTCTATTCACTAATTTGAATCTTATTCATGTTTAGTCACAATGTGAATGATTATTACATAATAACATATGTTTTTGAAGAAGCAAGCCTGAAAATGGGGACTGATACTTTCTATGAAACGTAGTAGTGTGTCAAATTCTAATACATGCAATGGAAAAAGTGCATGAGGTCAATGAATTTGGGAAGTCATACATCACCATCAGAACCCCACAGAACAAAAGTACTTGTCTACCAAATTCCGTGGCAATCTCATCCCAGAAGGCTATGGCCTTAATATTTACAGCCATAGGGAATGAAACCTCATATTGTTTTTCAGTTTGTGGGTACATTGAAATTGGGAATAATCTTAGCCTCACATATTACTCTAGATACACGTGATATATATTTGTGTTTTGTAGTGAGGTGAAAGCCATTTACACTGTACTGATGCGAGGTGGTTTCTGTTGTGTGTAATAATGTGAATGGGTTCCCTAAAGAGTGCAATGCTTTGTATAATATGACTTATTCACTGCTGTACATTATGGATCTACTTGTCATGCGATATTGGTGATTTATTAAAATATCAGGAAAATTACTACTACCAAAAAGTAAAGGAAAGCGGTTCACCTGCTATTCAGTTGGACCCTACAGGCAAAGCTATTGGTCCAGAGGTTTAGAATAATTCTGCCTCTCGGGCCCAACCGAATAGGTGTTTCCTTATTCCTTTGCCTCAGGACAGCAACCAACTCTGTCCCTGAATAATGGTATAATTCTTATTTTCAGCACGGGACATAGGTAAAGCCAAAGAGTGCATGATTCCAAACCGTTACCTCTAGTTTCAAGATAATAAGTGACAATGAATGTGAAAACAGCAGTTTCCTCTGAAACACTGGTAACCACTTCCAAACCATATGGCGTCATAACCCAGAAGACCACAATCCAGATCATCAGCACCATGAAAACATCAAATATTGTATATTTAAAGAGTTCCAAACACATATAAGTTGTGTCTTCGTTTTGTGTTATTTGGCAGTCTGTTAGCGGCAGCAGTCATCCACTGAGTACCCCAACCTCAGCTGTCAACTCATACCCTCACACACCAACGCCATCACCAGAGGAAGCCACACGAATGGATGATGATATTGACTCACTTAAAAGTTTTGGAAGTGCCTGCAGTGCTATGTCTTGTGACCATGCGTACTTTGCTCGCAATGGTACAACATTCTCTGGCCGACGTATGAAGTATGTTGTCCATTGCTCTCCACACATGGATGGTACAGAAGAATACCTCACACCCACACAGAGGGCCAACAGACAGATACGCCGGCTTAAGGTAATGAATGAATGAGAATAAATATTTAGTTTTAAAAACCAAAGTTCAACATATGGTTTATTGATAAGATGTTTTAATAGGGTGAGGACAGTATTTTGTGACTGACAGAACAAATTGTGAGGCCAAGAGATGAAACTTTGCAGTGAAAACTAAAAATATTTGGATATTTAATTCCATTAGGCCAAACCATATCAACTAAAAACGGCTAAGTTTTCTCTGTCTGGATGTCAATGCTACTCCCTGTAATCAGATGCTGACAAATACTGACTATTGGTGGTGAGACACACACACACACACACACACACACACACACAAGACCGAGAGAGAGAGAGAGAGAGAGAGAGAGAGAGAGAGTGTGTGTGTGTGTGTGTGTGTGTGTGTGTTTAATCAGTATGGAGCCACTGTCAACAACTGTTCTGCCAGCTTATTGAGAGGCATATTTACATTTAAACACTTAAATGAGCACAAGTTCACAATAATGGCAGCGATTTCATTAGGGTATATTTCAGTGTGATCAGATATGCTGTTATGATTTCACGTGTTTCTGTGTTTTGTATGTCAGTCCACAATGCTGGTCTAGAAGTCAGGTCCTGTTGAAAATGCAACCATGTGACTTACTGGTACCAACAACCATATTTTCTCTTCTATTGTTTAAGGTGGTACATATGCAGAAGCACAGGTTTGATTCTATAGCCTAGCATTGAATCTGCCTGCTTCCCTGGCCCAGTGCATAAAAGATAATACTGTAAATATATATATGCTACACAATGTACGCAGCTAATTTCAAGCAATATATTAAGACATTTATTGGACTGGAAAATTCTCCTTTGAGTTTTAGGGATGTAGCAGTGCATCACTAGCCAGACTGGAGCACTGTCCACTGTTACATGTACTGGTAATATTTTATTTCAAGATCTGTTTCTCATTGTTTTGACAGGCACTGCTAACCCAAGCACAGAAAGACATCGAACAGAAGGATCAAGACATAATCCGGCTAACCAAAGAGGTTGTAGAACTGAGATTATATAAAGCACCACTGGCTGTATCTCACATGGTAACAGGCTCCGCGGATGACATTGTCACTATGCAGACCACTGACACCACAGATGCAAAGGAAGCTTCCCTGCAAGAGCAGTCAGGTCATGCTGTTCTGACAGATGATAAAGATGCATCAAGTGACTGTGAACCCCATAAGGCATCATCTTCAATATTACTAGATAACATTAATACAACTTCTGACCTGCCTTCATCTCTGGCTGACTCAGGCCACTTTGAAGACATGGCATCATCAGTAAGTTTCGATGTTCACTTTTATATTACTTTCATTTTATTTACATAAGGATTATCTCCCTTACATAATATCCTTGGTGTGAATGGGTAATAGGATGAGTCACACCCTGATTGCCATAGCAACCATTGTTACTGGGTTTGTGTTCTCTGTGAGGTACCTGCTCTTGGTAAGGAAACAGTTTTTATGATTGAGACAGACTTTGTTCACTGTGAGGCACAGGCTTATGCTGAAGAAACAGTTGACCATGGAGCATATAATACAACTTAGCACAACTAGATGACTAATTAGGGCAGTCCGTGCAATGGGCATGGGGTTAGTAGAACCACAAAAACAGGAAACATAACCTCTGTGTCCTATTATGAAGTAGCAACAATATTGTCATAGGACATATTCTTAAAGACTGCAATTTGAAAAGAACATCTTTGCTTAAAACTATAAAACTAGATTAAGGAATGTTGCATGTTCCAAGAACTCCTGATCATTTTATTTCTTTGTAGTCCCAGGATTGATAACAAGGATTACTTTCTTCTGTGTCATGAGATGTTACCACTGGCTAACTGGATCCTGCCATTTCAAGCCAGCGTAGTATCCTCATCTTGAAGGGTTGAGATATCCAAAGATGAGGACACCACTTTGCCTCAAAATATCGGACACAATTAGCCAGTGATGCAGCATCATATTCCATAAGAATGGAATTCTGAGCTACACCAGTGCAGAAACCTTAAAAAATTATTGATTCCAATTTCACATGTTGCAGGTACACTCCAAAGACTCACTAACACATTTGGGCCAATTACCTCAGTCTCCAGGACTAGCTCAATCAGTAGCCCATATAGATGGGTCCACTTCCGAAGACAGAGAGGGGGAGAGGACTCGTATTGTTACTATGTATGAAAAGAGATTAGAGGAAATGCAAAGGAACCATGTGGGTGAGTGCCAGGAGATGAAGGAGCGACACAATGACAAAGTGGAGAGCCTACTCCAGAGACTTAGTGATGTTAACAACAGGTAAATCAACAGGATGAACTTGTTTCAACAAAACATTTCCTACACTACATGTTATTTATAAAGGGCTGATTCTGGGAATAGGGGTGGTGTCATTTCCTGGTCAGTAAATGGTTACTCAACCCTTCATTATTTCCCTTATTCTTATGGAACCTGAATGTTCATTACTGTTGTCACAAAACTTTAATTGACACTAGCCTGAGCAAGTTCAATCTGGTATATATCCTCACAGTTTATTTCTCAGAAATCCATATTAATATTATCTTTCCCTATACATGAAGACTTTTGAGTGTTCCTTCCATTAGAGTGTATGTCCACAATTCTATATGCACTTTTTGTATCCCTAAATTTTCCCACATGTTCTCTCCTCCATTATTTGAACATATGAAAATATTAGGTGTTAATTATAAATTATGAAGCTCTTTACAAACTAATCTTACTAATTCTCAAGAATATGGCAAATGTTGTAATTCAAGACACAGTACACAGACTTTACCAATGCATTATTTACTTTCATCGTGTGGTTTTACAGTACATGCATGATGTAATTTCCTGTACGCCCATAGAAAAGTATGGCCTGCCCTGTGCCAATTTTCATGAAACTCACAAATCCTCAACAACATTATGTGCAGATCTCTTATACTGGCTTGTATCCCAAGTGGACAATGAATGTGAAATTGTGGGCAGAAATTTATATACACCCCTAGGTAAAGTATGGCTTTCACTACACAGATTTTCATGAAACTCATACTTACTCAATACATTTTTTTGATATCTGCCATAACAAATTTTATTCAAATCAGAAGGAATATGTAGAAAGTAGGGGAAAAATTCTATCTGTGCGTGTATATAAAGTGTGGCTTTCCTTGCATCAATTTTTGTGAAACTCACAAATGCTTAACAGCATTACCTGGAGATCTTCTACATTGAATTTCACCTAAGTCGGTCAATAAATATGAAAACTAGTGGTATAAAATCATTTAGGCCCCTCAGTAAAGTATGACTGTCACTGGGCGAATTTTCATAAAATGCATGCTGTACGTGCAACATTTTGTAATGAATTCTTACACTTAATTTCATGAAAATCTGGCAAGCAAGTTTGTTGTTAACAAACAGGCAAAGAATGTGGCATTCATGCTTGGAATGTTTTGTTTTTTACTGTGTAAATAACCCTTAAAAACTGGTATTTTTATGTTTTATGTAGGTTCTGTGAGCTACGAGCAGATTATGACCGATCACAGGACAAGATCCGAGAGCTAGAGAAGGATACAGAATCTCTAAGGAGGAGCATGGAGGAACAAGAAGAGAGGCACAAGTCAATGTACCTAAAGATGTATATGAAGGGACAAGAAGCAGCCAAATTTGAGCATGCTGATCAGGTAAGAGGACACAAGTCCATGCATTTGAAAAAAAGCAGGAAGCCTGATTTTTACAATATGATGTACTTATATTAAAGACGTAGCAAAGCTTACTCTGGTGGTGGAATAGTTAGTCTACAGGCTCACGTTGTATACAAGACAAGCACCAAATCAGCCTGGGAATCATACTTCAATATTCATGGCTAAGACTGCTTCACAAAGATGCAAGGAAAATGTTTGTCGTTTCGCTATGTGTATCAGTCAAGTTTATTGCAACAGTGGAATTAACTTTCTATGGCTGGATGGTATCTTTCGCTGTCCCCCCCCACATTGGCTTACTTCATGTTCCATATAAGAATATGGAGAGTTCTATGCAACAGTTTTATCAGCTTTCAGGGTTTGATGGTTGACAATACTGAGATACTCGTAACATGTTTTATTACTCTGTGATTGGCAGGTTTTGGAATTTGCCCACCGAGCCCCGGCTCGAGTGTCAGTGCCAGAGTTACTTCAGCAACTGGAAGTCACCGAGAATAAACTGGAAAATATCAAGGTGAGTGGGTAACCGTAAGTAACCAAAGTTTTTACAGGTGTGGGTTTGAATTCTACATGGCGTGTCCATTACTGCTATTATGCCCAGTCGAGGTCAAATATAAACCTGATGAGGTCACATGAAAATTCTAGTTACAAGAAAATACTATGTAGCAAACAATAAATCATTTCTTCCATTGCATATCAACACTTTTACGTCACCTAAACAAGCCAGCACTCAGTCAATTTTTGTAATAATAAATTTAAAGTATTTTATAAAATTAATTATTTGCCTTCTATATACATTTACCTCATTAGAATTTTTTGTTATTCATACCATGCATATTCTTACAATTATTACATCAACCAACATATGAACTTAGTACAATACGTTAAAGAACAAGTATAAAACTCTTAATATTTTGGCACCGGGTTGTCATCATCAGGGAGTCATTCAGAACAAAGGACTACAAGCCCAACACACGAATCTAGGTATTGTGTCGCCCTTATTGGAAAGATTAAAACATTGAAATATTAAAATTCTAAAGTACACAAAGTTAATAAGCATAAAATTACAATGTTGTGATATTAAAAGTGAGCTGTTCCAGGTATAAGTTTGTAGTTGTTTACACTCTGTATGGAGCATGCATACAAACATCTGTCTCAATCTTATGTGATCCAAAGAGATCTCGTCCTGATGGAGTGTGTGAAGTGTGTCATGCAGGGCGGTTTGGTAAAAGGGAAAAAGAAAAAAGGGGAAAGGGGTGAGGGGCCAAAATGAAATTCACTGATACGAGTAAAGCAGTTTGTGATATGAAACATCGAAGTAGAGACGTAAAACCTCCCCATTTTGTGTTCATTTGTTGCACTAAATGCAAGGAACACACTGGGGAAAAAATGATGTACACTAATGTATTATTTAACGTAATATTCTGTTATATGTCTATTGCTTTTGGACTGGCCTTTCCAGAAACACATGTGCCGCAGCTGTGTACGGTACTTTAATATTAATCTGTACCATAAGCATACACAGCACATTTCATTACGGTGTGCACCCATGGAATTTTATTTTTCATTTTTTTAAAAGTGAATATTTATTGTTCAGTAAATCATAAATGATATTATTTTTATTCACCAAACTAAAGACACTGCAACTTAACTAATCCTTTTTTAAAATTAACAACTCAATTATGCTTAAAAATACAAACTTAAAAAATGACGTACAAAGTACCAAATTTTGAGACAATAGGATGTGCCTGGGCACACTTGGCACTCCCCACACATGCCTGTGATTTGTGCCCTGAAAGTTCCCTCAGTTACACAGAAAGTAGAAACATTAGCAATTACTTTGCATTTGAAATCATGCTTCAAAAATATAAATTCACTTTGACTACATCAGCAAGTTTCTTAGATACTTTAACATAACTTGTATTATACTTACATGTAAATCATCCAGGATATTTTCTAGCACTGCTTGCTTATATGCCAGTACTAGGCCCAATGGTGACACAGAACCAGATGTATACATGCATAACTTTGATACATGACAGTATTTGTCCATATACATTATTAAATTTTGACCTCATCAGGCACACATGACAAACATGAACAAATTTTGTACTCTCCATTTTTTTACACTGGCTAATAATATTTTAACCTATCAGATTCTTTAATTTTAGATACTTTTACAGATCAATTTGAATGCGAATGTGTCTATAAAATGCACCCAGATATTAAAGATTCACCCATTGTTAGGCACCTATACATTTTCATTATTACACCCAATGAGTGTGACTGTTTTGCTTTCTCATGAGCCTGTTCTGTTACGATATTTACCCAGCTGATTGTAATATGCTGTGTTCGCTATGTGTTCATGCTTTCTGCTAATTTGGTTTGGTGCAAGAACTTAGCCAGATGTCTACTTCTAGGTTATTTAGTACATCTATGAAGCCACAAAGTAGAAATTTAAAAAAATTCATAGTTAATTTTAAGATACTTTTTTAATAAAATGGTCAAATGTAATAATTCATAAAACATCATCCCTGCATACTAGAGGACCCTATTAAATGTTACAATATAAACCTCAAAGAAGCAACTAGTGTACTGCAGTTAAGATAAGATTGCACATGCGCAGAAACCAGATTTCGTCTTTCGGCAAAACGGATGAGTCCATGTGACTCAGTGGGACAACTACTGGCAGCCAAGGTGTGCGAGTCAGCTGGTAGTATTTGTACTGGGCTGGAGAGGCTATGTTCCAAGGTTGTGCTA
Source organism: Coptotermes formosanus (assembly GCA_013340265.1). NCBI lineage: Eukaryota > Metazoa > Arthropoda > Insecta > Blattodea > Rhinotermitidae > Coptotermes > Coptotermes formosanus. The sequence goes on along the minus strand of BLKM01000329.1, from coordinate 1,184,396 downwards.
GGCTTGGTGGGTACCCACTCCATTCCCCTGTTGTCCCTTCACTTCCCCTCACACGCGTTGCTATGTGCCATGTCATCTTAATCGTGCTCTAACAAGCAACAATGGGAAATTCAGCAGCATAATAGATCTTGAACATATATCCTTGATACGTTTTCCCAGCATAACATACAAACCATTGTAGCTGCAGAAATTGAATGCCAGTAGGAATGACATATTTATGGCATGCTTTATATCACAATAATCTAAAATTAGGAAGATTAAACAAAACTTAAAAAATAACTGGTACCTAGATTATGAGAAAATTTAACAACATATAATTTCCCACAACTCTTTACTCTGATGAAAAGAGAATATGGTTTGATATTGAATTAACACACCCACTGTAAGCCACATAGAGAATGAGTTTTATATCAAGCAATCCAGGCAATTCTGAGAACCCATTAGAATTACATGTTTGAAACATTATGTAAGTTTAACATTAACATTAACTTTTTCCATACACTGTACCAATTTCAGTATTAATCATTAAAATTTAAAGAACATTATATTGTTACTGCATGTATGATACGAATGTAAAAACAAGAGTAATTCCCCATGTTATACATCAAGGATTTCACTGATGGTGGCTGAGCAGAGTCAGGAACATGTCAGAAATAATACTGTTATGAAATAAAGGGAGATTTAATAAATCTACTGTACAGTGATGATGTTTTATTAATTATTATTTATACTTTCACACAGCAACTAGGAATAGTTTCAAAGTCACTTGTCTCCTTCCCTGTCCATCTGCGAGGTATCCTAGATACAGTGACAGTAATGATTCAGATTCTGATGTCACTTATAAATATTAATCATGTTATGAGAAATGTTAAGGCTGGGTTGTTGATAAAATGTCTTTACACTTTTTTAAGGCACATGATAAATTTATTGTGAGTGACTTCAAAATGTTGTAACTGACATAATACAGTGAGTGGCAGAAGGATTCATTACTGATGGGCTGCGGAGGGTTTGTAAGGACCCAGACATAGCCTAATCAATGTACTGTCCTGGCATTAGCCTAGAGGGACTAAACAAAACCATGAAAAACCTCAGGATATCCGATGAGCTGCCTGACATTTAAACCACATATCTCCCACCTACAAGTCCATTTGGTGTTACAGCTACAACAACCCATTCAGCCACCACTGATGACGCTCCAACTTAATTACTTCTCTTTTGTGCAAGAAGTATCAATTACCAAATGCAGCAAATGTATCAAACATGAGGGTAGTGTGAAAAAAGCACAGGGGTTTAGAATTTTTAATTTTGCACTACAAATTACTAGCAAAATATGTAATGCCCAGAAATGTTACTAACATTTGTTATGATAATCAGGGCTTGAAGAAGTAAGCCAAGTCATCTTTCTTGTAAATGGAAGTCAGTTAAGTGTGCCTCCATCAAAATATGGAGAAAAGACTGTCAAACAGTTTAACCCATTTCATATCTGGAGAGTTTTATGAAGAGGATTGTGCATGGCTCTTGCATTGTTTTCTCCTGAAGTCAAATTCTGGCTGTGGTCTTGAATTTGATTACGAAATTAATCCTTCACAGGGATAGTCAAGAACAGTAACCCATGAATGTTGTGTGTTTTATTTTTGTGGCAGGATGGGCTTCAGTTTGGGAATTTGTGAAGTGTTTGTATGGGAACACAGAAATCAGTAATAATGAGATTCTATCTCATTATAGTTTCATGCATGATGTAAGGTCTTAGCCTTCCTTTACACTTCTTGCAGCTCATGAACCGTTACATTAAATTCACAGAATAGCTGCTCTGTCTGTGTGTCTTATTCATGTTACCAGCCTGAAAGTTAACACTGCCATGTACCCACATAATTTAACTAACTAACTAACTAACTAACTAACCAACCAACCAACCAACCAACCAACCAACCAACCAACCAACCAACCAACCAACCAACCAACCAACCAACCAACCAACTGACCGACTAACTAAATAACTAACTAAATGACTGACCAACAGACTGACTGACTAACCAACCAACTAACAAACTAACTACATGGAACAGAGTCCTTCTGGCGAAGCTAATATTTCCTCAGCTACTCCACAAATTTCATGTATTTTATGGAACCAAAAGATTTATTACCATGTTCACAGCGGCCTACCACTTGTCCCTATCTTGAGCCAGATAATCCCATCCTCTTTCTATTTCTTCAAGATCTATTTTAATATTGCATAGGTCCTAGAAGTGGTCTCTTTCTTTCAGATTTCTGCCACCAAAACCCTGTATGCAATTTGCATTTTGCTCTCTTCTATATGCACCACGTGCCCCACCCACCTCATCCTCCTGCATTTGATCACCACATGCACAGCCCACCTCATCCTCCTGCATTTGATCACCCTAATAGTATCTGCTGTGGAATACAAATCGTGAAGCTCTTCATTATGCACTTTTGTGCATCCTCCTATTACTTCCTCCCTGCAAGGTCCAGATATTTTCTTCAGCATCCTATTCTCACATACCCTCAGGCTACGTTCTCTCCTTCATGTGACAGACCAAGTTTCACACCCACACAAAACACGTAAAATCATAGTTCTGTATATTTTAATCCTTATATTTTATTGATGTACCAGAACATAATCTTGCGTGCACATTGCAACACAGCCAAATCAGTCACCTTTTTTGTTATTCCTGTTTTATTTATTGTTGGTTGCATGGACGTTTGTGGTTCTGCCCTCAGTATTCTTTGAGGATGCCCAATTCTGTATTGTCCAATGCTGCATTTCCCTTCTCAGAGGTGAGTGGAGGTGTGCAGCATGTTTAAGGTAAATCTTAATAAATGGTACACAATTTTGCAACTATGGATCAAGATGAACTATTTTGGTATACAGTACATGATGACTGGAGAGAGAGACCTTGCATTATTATGAGACACTGAACTACTGAGGCAGTGCAGGGATATTTGATCATGTTAAAGATGACTACGCTGTTGACTGATATTTTGGAAGAAGTGGGAAACAGTGACACAGTTTTCCACACAAACATTTAAAACATTTCCAGATATGAGCATATACCATTTAATATAGCAGATCAAACCTTTCAAAGAAAATATATTTGCTAACATGTATTTTCCTTCATGACTGTTGTGATATATGATTTAACTAATCCCGTACTTACACTAACAAGGCAAAATGTACTAGCTTCTCATGTAATTATTTACATTCTGACCCATTATTTTCAAGCTCTTCCCAGTAGTCTAAACATTTATGTATTTGTTGAAAAAGTCACTTTAAAGACTGTTTTGGTCTGCATATGATAATCAAAAATTAATGTAAATTACTGAAAACATCTTACCATACTGTGGTTTTTTTAAATCAAAATCTACTTGATACTTCTGCTGTTATAATGATATACTGGTTTTTCTCCTGGACGGTCGCATACCTTGCAGGATACGGACCACCAACAAACAGACAAAACTAAGCCAGCTTTGCTCAGTGCAAAGGAGGCCATATCTCTATGGATACTTGGTACTCGTAAGGTATGTCGCCCACCCCATTAGTACTTAGCCCATTCTGTTGTTTCTGGGTTGTGTATGTGGTTGTTTTCATTTGTTTGCATGGCATGAACTGCAGCATGCACTGGGGATCCTTTTTATTTATTACTATGTATACTAGTGATAAACAAACCTTCCATATTTTAGAGTGTATTTTTGTCCAGTAAATCAGTGTATCTTCAACAGGAGAATGAACATCCAGAACAGTATCACACTAGTGACCTCTTAGTGTTACTTGACCTCATATCACTGAAGCATACTCTCTTTAGCTGCTATTATTCCCTTATGTATTAAAAAACTTGTCACTTTATGACAGTTCTTTTTCCCATTTTCAAATAAAATTTTATAATCCTGTGCTGGTTCAGTGCCACCCTTGGCCCATCTGACTTCCTGTACTCACATTAAATGTAACATATACTTTATGTTCCTGCAGTCGTTTCAAATGAGCTTCACCTGCATAGATTCCTCACATTCCAAGATCCAAACATCATGTCAGTTTTTTGTTGCATAGGTAATTTCAAACATGTCAAAGTCTGAGACTCTGTGTAAAATGTTGTGATGGGCTGGTCTTTTTTAGGATGTTGTTATCCCTTTTCCCAACCCCCAAGCTGGAAGAGCACCCCTTGACAGTCCATGATGGCCCACTAGTTATATTACCACTTATCCTCCATATCTAACTTGCTTTTGGAAAAATTTCTTTGGATTCTAATGAAATGCCTTTTATGATGGCATTAGAGGTGCAAATTATATTACATAACATTGCCTATATAACTCTGGAGAACATCTTGTGAAACTGCTATGCTCCATGCAACACATGATGTAATCACTTGTTTAAATTATTTAAAATTGTTGATCTGCAGAATAACAAATTCAAGGTCGTGAATTTTGTGACAGTATTTTTTAGCCCTTACCTCAAAAGTACTCTCTTTTGTCACATATTTGTACAAAAATAACAGATTACTGTCTTGAGTAACAGGGTATCAAACATGAAGCCAGAGCAAGTGATAATCAGTGGTAACACTTCAAAAAGCTGCAATGTAATCTGAATGTGGAGAATCTTCTTAAGCCTTGCCTTCTATGTAGTATATTATTTTCCCATATGAGACATAAATGCCATATATTGCAGGTTAAAATCTGCATTAGTACAGTATATGTTTATGAAGTGTCACTGTTTTCATAAATATTTAAAAACAAAACCATAATAATGTGTATATGCACAGATTAAAGTGTACAATCTTCTTGAAAAGTGCTCAGCACTGAAACAGTTTATAAACAAATGTATGCAGTAAGCCTATTCTGCACAGTAATGGAAAGGCAAATGCAACTATACATTTCACTTTACAAAACTGTTAGGAATATAACTGATACACAGACCGTTTCAAAGTGATCCATTGGTGACATTTCACTGACCATGTGTCACGTAACTTTCACAGGCAATGTATAGACAAACCATGGAGGCTCGCACTGGTAAGGGTGAAATGGACCCTGAGATTACTTTGCAGTTCCTGAAGTCTGCTATCTACTACTTCCTCACTGACAAGGAGAATCACCAAGGACACCTGAATGCTATTGAAAGTATCCTGGGTTACAATGAGAACGAGAGGCTGAACATCGAGAAGCTCTATAGATCTCACAGCAAGAAATAGTTCCTCTGTAATGTTGATGCATTACGTTCTGTTGCCCCTTACATATGAGCTGCAATGCATTGCAAATTTTAGAACTTAACAATGTGCAGGTGCTACAGGATTGGCTGAAGTAATGCCCACACTCAAGCAGACATTCTCAGCAACACACCTTGTCTGATTAAAGGCCATAAACCTAGTCAGGCTTTTGTGTTACTTTTGCAAGTGCATCCATCACACAGAATATTCTTTGGCAGTTGACAATTATTCATATACCCAGAAGTTCAAAACCAGACTGACAAAGCTTGCATGCGTGCATCTGCACACCACAACACATCAATAATGCCTGAACATTGTAGGTACACTGCAATGCTTTACATTTGGTTGTATTATGCTAGTCAAGTCTTCATTTCTGTGTACACATTTTGTTTGAGCAAAGTTTTGAACTTATACCAAATACAGCGTAGCAAATTATTTTCACTTCACAATTTTGTTTCACATATGCCATTTGACATTTAATCTTACTTTTTCAGTTATGTTTCCTTTTTACTGATGTTACAGATGCCCCATGTTATTTTATTTCAGTGATGATTTTACAGAATATTTAGTGTGTAATACGGATCTGTTGCTAGTTCATGTATGTCCAAAGAGGAGATAATTCTTCTCCAGAACAGAATCATTCCCAACTTAGAAATTATTACAGTGTGTTTTGTTTGAAATGACATGTTAAAAGTAAATGAAGGCATAAACAAGAAACATTGAAATTATGTTTGAAGTGACATGCCTTCTACTGTGTTATCTAATAGCTGATCAGAGCGGCTAACAACTACCTCCAGTGAAATGTGTATTAGAGACATTTTTCCAGGTGTAAAGATGGCTGAGCTTGAAGCTCTCTACTAAGTTGCATGTTAAACCATGCTGGTATGGTACATGGGCATATACGTACATTACTTAACTAGTTATCAAGCAAGGAGGTACCAAACCTGGAAGGAGGCAACCAAGTGATAGTTGGTTTTTTCAGAGTATGTAGCATATAGGACAATGTCTTATAGCAAACTGCAACAGGCATTTGTAAATCATGAATCAAGCCAGTTGGGACAGAGTGTAAAGCATAGTTTTCATTTGCCTGTTATCACATTTATCTGAAGAGACTGAGGAAAACCATTATAAAATTGTTGAACCTGGTTCTGGGCAAGTCCAGCCAGGTATTGACTGAACATAATGAAATGGCACAACTGAATGTCCATGAATATAGATCCTTAAACTGAAGGGAGGCAAACTTTTCTTCCACATTCTGTATGTACTAGTACAGTCCTTATGTTACACAGAAACCTGCCTGTCAGCTTCACATGAGGCATCCAACCTACACGGCAAATGAAATAAACATGAGAGAACTAAAGATTATGGTCCTCTGAGATGTGACACCATGTAGTTTGGTAGATGTGTCCCAACATTTCAGAGGAACCTACTGCCTCTACCTTCATGGAAGAAGTCAGCACATTTCTCCAGTGGTACTTGTCAACCAAACTATATGGCATCATGTCACATGACTCCGATCATAATACTCACTGCCATGAGAATCTCATATCTCATATGAGAAAACTTACGCTAATTTTGTTTTATGGCTGCTGTGTCATGCCAACATATTTGAGAACAATGAACATTATGGTACAGTTCTGATGTTCTGAAGAAAGGCATTTCCTGCAGGATGTTACACTCTCATGGCAGCAACTATTAAGGATGCTGTCTTCTCACATGTAAAGACATGTATTCTGGTAGGAATTTGCTGAGGTTTGGAGAAACCTACAACTTCTACCCTGATGATGAAGGCAGTAGGTTAACCTTAGATGGAAATAAATTTCTACCATACTAGACAGCATCACATCCCACACAACACTTATCTTGAAGAATATTCCAATTTGCACACTGTATTTGCTTAAAACCAGGATGATACATTTTGTAAGAAAGAGAATTCACCAATGAAGGAAACAGTTTCAATATGGGAAGTTATTTTCCCAGACTTCTGCATTGCTGTTCCAAAGAATATAAATAGAATTGTATTTATAAGATTATATATAATGATGATATACTTGGTAAATTCTTTATGGTGTAGAAATTTAAATGTTATTTATTACTGTGAAGGTATATTTAATATACAATCCACATAGATTAATTTCTTCATATTATCTAGGATCTACTCCAATCATGTATGAAGAACAAACAGAAAAAAAATAAAGTCTCAAATTGCTATGGAAGCAGTAATAAGCACAACTTAATTCTAGGTAAGATTACATGAATCCCATCTACTTTCTAGTTTACTATCATAATTTTACACTCTGTTATAATTCAGTAATACACTAACGGGAAGTGAAACATATATAACATTAAAATATTCATATGTCAGGATTCTTGCATGTGATGCTATTAGTCTATCAATGAAAAAGTTGCCACATTCCAATTGAACAAAGCCACTTACAAATTACAATCAAGTTTCATGCTACAAACAACCACTTTATATGCAAATTATGAGCCACACAGCCACCATACTTCATTCTGCGTGTTGAAATTTTTTTGAGACCCACTTTTCTCACTAAGTGGAACTTAATTCTAAGCAGGCCTTACATCTTGAAGCAGTATTTGTGTACATATGACAAATTGGTAAGCTTGACTTCAAGGACTGTGTATGGTGCTTCTGTGAGCCCCAGTAGGAGTTCATTCAACTGTTGATAGAGATACCTGAAGTCAGTCAAAACTCATTCAAAAACAAAGCACTAAAACACATCATAAAGCACTTCTCACAGTATGGAGGTATACAGTTCTGTACAACCATAGCTTTAGCAACATTGTTTTGGTGCAAGCTGCACTTTCGTTCAAAACATAGTGAATAATAAAGTGGCAATGCAACTTTTTGGGACTTTCTTTCAATCAAGTATCAGTGCAGTTCAATTTCTGTTTAATTAACTATATCTGTGTTTCAGAACAGAGAACATTGTATGAAACTTTTCCACTACTGCTCAACTAGGACTGTAATATCAGTGTGAGCAACCTTACTGATAGTGGGAGGAGGAAATATACAGGTAGTAATGATTTGGTCCAACAGACTATGAGCTGTCAGGCACTAGTCAGCAGATTTACCAGCAGCGTTCTGAACTGCCTAAAAGGAAAATATTTCACAAATACTGAACAATTTTAGATCAAGTGTTCTGGACATTTAAATTGCTCTCCAAAGTAAGTTGGTTCATATTGATGTTAAGCAGGGGCAACAGGAGTTTGCTTCTAATTAAAGTGACTAGAATTATGGTAGCTGTTCAGAGATGAACAGCTGTTTTTTCCCTCAAAACAAGAATTCATTTGTCTGCACATCCACCCACTGAAGTAACCACTGAATAAAATATTTCAAGTTTTCTTAGCAAAGTACTGAAGTATTTGTGTGGTATTTGTCATAACTTTAAGAATCATAGGGATATCAGAGTTAACTACTTTGCCACACATGCATTGCTTGGGAAATGATTGTCTTTTTGCAGATATATTAAAATTATCACACAGGAACAGCTGATTCAAATTTGAGACTTACAGTGGCCTGTATTTTTTATGAACATTTCTGTTCAGTTAGAGAAAAAGACTGCTTTTTGTATGATGTGATGCTTGGATCACTTAAATTGTGGAATTTTGTGTCAGTATGACATTTCTGTATCAGCCAGCTGACAGGAATTTTGAGCCATGATGCTATTCTTTCACTCGAATGCACTTGAATGTAAGTCCATCCTCTGGTCACATTATAAAATCCATTTTTGTTTTGGCAATATGTATTTCATTTTGTACATATCCAAGTTTATTTTTATGGCACGATGTTCTTTTGAACTGTACAGTAAAAGCAACCTCAACTGAACTGAACAGCAGAAACATGAACTTCATGTCTTCCACTCCTGAATCCTGTGTGGAAGAGATCTTGTTTTCACTGCAAATTATGTCTGACTACTTATATCTTTGTTTTAATTGAACTTACTGATGTGACAAAGTGTCACTTTTCTTGGTAGAATAGAAGACAGCAGGGCAGGCACCACAGTGACCCATGCACTTCTAGTGTTATCGATCTTTTGTGCAACCCTTTATCTCATTCATTCAGCAGTCCCACCCCTTGAACAAACTGCACTATCTTACTGACAGATATGTCTTCAAAGTCACCTGGTTTCATAAAAGGATGACCCAGGTGCCTCAATCTTGTGGCCAAAGCCTCAGTCACAAAGAACATGTGAGGCCGTTTCAGATGCCTGCTTGCATCTACCACGCTCAGGACTGTTTACCAGCCCCAGGATGTCCTGTTAGGTCACTTTTCTTGATGGTATAGCTCCTCCCTGGGTTACACATTACTCAACTCGCACCTTATGTAAAAACTACAAAAAACAAACTGTAGTTTTGTGCATAAATTACCATTAGCAGGTGCATGGACCACTTATGTGGCAGAATACACATGGGTACATACCACTCTCACCTTCACTGTTTTTCAACAAGCCATCACCATGACTTTACTTTTTAGCCTGCAAAATATTCAGCATTAACAGTATACAGAACCCGCAGCATCTGAACACTTTAACATGCACATGTTCACTGTTTATTTGTTGGAACTGGCAAAAAAGAAATGAAATTTATGTAAGAACTGTCCCAATCAAAATGAAGCCCAGTATAAATAACCCTTGTTTTATGTCTTTACGCTTCAATGCCCCTTGCCAATATACATTTCCTAATTTATGCCATCTCATTTCTGGGGTCATGCACTTTGGCTGCCTGTGCTCTATTACACTAACCCCCAACCATTCCATTATTAATGGGAATATCGTTTCTGATTTATGCCCACCTTTTCAGGAGCAAAACTAGTGTAAAACAAGGGCTTGGTGCACAGTATTAGCATTTCAGAATGTGCTCTTACCACATGCAAGAGAATTACAAATGATGCAAAATGAAAATTCTCTGCATGGTAAATTCTGATAGCGGCTAAATTTGGAAATAATGCTAATGAGACGGGTTGGGAAACAATGCCACAGCGCAGAGTGATAGCAAGAATGTGCGCTCTGTTCAAGGCATACACCAGGGGGCCGGCTTGGAAAGCGACTGGGGACAGACTTCTAAAACCATGCTACCTAAGTAGGGACGATCATAACAGGAAATTAGGACTAGAAAACAAAGAACAGATGTTGGTAAATATTTGTTCGTAAATAGGACCGTTACAGACTGGAATCAACTACCTGCAGACTTACTAGCATCTTTCCCCTGTAAATTAAGCCCTTTTAGGAAGAGAGTTAAGGAGGTAGTTATAAACAAAGGGAATTCAAGTGGAGTTTTGAGTGTATATAAGTGAGATGATGTGAAGTGTTGTGTAAATAAGTGAAGTGATGTGAAGTGTGTAAATAAGTGAAGTGACGTGAAGTGAAATGTGTGTAAATACGTGAAGTGATGTGAAGGTGTTCTGAAACGTGTGTGTGGGTATATTGTATTTGTGTAGGCATATCGTAATTGTGAGGGTATATTATATTGTGTAGGTATATTGTATTTGTGTACATATATTGTTTTTGTGTGGGTATATTGCATTTGTGTAGGTATATCGTAATTGTGAGGGTATACTGTATTGTCTAGGTATATTGTATTTGTGTGGGAATATTACGTTGTATTTGTATGGGTATATAGTATTGTATTGTATTTGTGTATGTATATTGTTTTTGTGTGGGTATGTTGTATTTGTGTGGGTATATTGTGTTGCATGGGTACATTGTATTTGTGTAACTATTTTGTAATGTGTGGGTGTACGGTTTTTGTGTAGGTATATTGTACTTGTGTAGGTATATTGTATTAGTGTGAGTATATTGTAATTGGGTGCGCATATTGTACTTATGTAGGTATATTGTATTAGTGTAGGTACATTGTATTGTGTGGATGAACTGCCAATACGTGTACTGTAATTTGTGCTGTTCTGTTTATGTATGTGTTATTGTATCTGTGGCGTCTGTACTGGTGTAAGACTACTGCCACCAGGTGAAAACCCAATTGCAGTAAGAAATAATAATAATAATAATAATAATAATAATAATAATAATAATAATAATAANCAGTAAGAAATAATAATAATAATAATAATAATAATAATAATAATAATAATAATAATAAGGAACAAATCAGTTGTGAAGCCGTGATAAGGAGTGTCAATGGAAGTCTAACATCATGATGCTTTTGGATGGTACTAGATACAATACACTATACAGCGTTGGCTAGAACCTCAAACCCCATCTACATGCTTATCAAGCTTCCAGTTTTCAGTTACAATTTTCCACCAAATTTCAGCCGTATATGGAACTTGCAAAAATTAATAACTGTTATGTAAATAAAAGCTTTTCATGATGCTGATTCAGTCTTTGTAGCAACCAGAATCCTTTCACATATCGAAGTTCATCACTACACAGGTTCACATTCAAATTGAAACTAAAGAGGTATTAAAGTCTTAAGATGCGCTGAAGAACACTGGAATAAGAATTCAGTTCCTTCATCAGTATGTGTGCGCGAATTATAAAGCAATTTAAGTCCATAAGATCCATTTCTCTTAACAATATTCACACCTAAGTCAAAGTTACTCTTTTCACCTTTTCGAGTTTCTGGATTCAGTCTGACAGAAGACCCGAAAGCACAATATAACAGAGAATACAGTGAAATGTCAATAGTGAAATTACAAAAATATAAAACTGAGAAGTAATGATTACTCTACATATAGGAAACCTACAAATAAAGGCCAAATTGAGTTTTTTAACTTTTTGCATCAGTGTAGCTTAGCATTCAATTTTTCTAGGATACAATGCTTCTGAAGATGAAGGCACTATGTTGTCTCAAAACATCGGGATCCAATCATGTGTTGCCACAGAGTCGTATATTGCAGAAGAACTGAATCCCAAGGATATTTCAGTTTTATTAAATTATATCGTAATCTATGAAAATTTAAAACACAACTCAAGATCCACCAGAGTTCACTTGACATTTCAGTGTATCAAATAGGTTCCTACTACAGTGAATAAAAGGCATTCAACTTTTCATTGTATTTATTATTAATAATGAAACTTCCAATATCCAGTTGCAAGCATCTTAACTCTTCTTTCCAGCCAAAATGACACCATCGTACTGGAAAGAAATAACACATATCACATAAATAATTTGTTTCATGCAGTTCATGCATTTGTTAATTCCTTGTAGCACACTCTTTAATGAAGGTCCTTACTTCCTAAACATTTTTGATATCCGTAATAAACGTTTAATGGACCACAAAAAACTGTATATTATTTGTAGGATGCACAAATGTAAGTACATGTTGTATACACATTTTCTAGCACAATGGACCAGTCCTGACAAAATCAAACTTTTCTGGTGAAATGCAGTTCAGTTGTAACTTAATTCAAACAGAAATCCCACCTAAATATTAACCAAGTGCAAGCATAACAAACAGTATCTGGACCATACTAAACAAATCAAAGATTTCACTAAAATAGTGTTAAATTACAACTAAAGTTCAAATTTAGGTACAACAAAATTTTAACCTATTCAAATATGACAAATAGTACTTCCAGTCCACACTTCCACTGGTCATTCAGAAATAATGAACATTCAAGTCTTCTGGGGTCCATGAAGAATAAATAATGGGCCTTGGGGAAGCCCTGAAGACAGAAGGTGATATGTTCCTTCAAAATGGCAGGAAACACTTATCCAGTAATGCAGCCACACAACCTAGAGGACCAGAATCCCCCCAACATATATCAGCTCTTTGTTACAAAACCTATTATATTTTTGTTACACAAACCTTCTGTTGAAACCACTTCATAGCATCTTCTTTAGTCAGGCGGTGCTGAAAACCAACCATGCCGGTCTTCCTTCGTCTGTGAGCCACATTGAAACCTGAAATTTTTTACAGTAGACACTGAAATAAGGTAATGTTGCATGCCAAAGTAACAAAATAATCTAAATTTGTATTGAACTTTGCAACAAAAATCACAGGATGTTTACATGAATGGTAGTAGAAGTAGTAGTATGGGATGGGTAACTCTTTTTAACATACATGCAGTGTGATTCTTTGCACTTCAAAGTGCAGTATAATATTTACACTACAATTTGCTCCACACAAACACAAACTCATTCACTTCACCTCCTTGGACATTGTTCAACCAAACATACTTGAACATTTGCATGACTCTGATCACATGAACAAAACTCTCTAAGTTTACGTCATGATTTGTGGTCCATTAACAAGTTTCAGTCAACACAGCAATCCATACTTTACATTACTTCTGAAGTGTAACATTACCTCCAATCTACACAAGCTTGCGTCATTTAATACTGAAACGCTTTTTGTTAACTGTTTCACCTCTTCAGTAACATGCCCAGTAAGAGCGTGGACATGGGTTGCAATAAAGTGACTTTACTTTAGCACACTTTTACTAAGTAACGCCCCAAAATATGGGTCATACTTGAACAAGAGTGCATTAATCAAATTCTTATTACATGGTACCTCTTATATAACTTATGAAGGCATGTCTTACAGATGAATGTAAGGGGTAAGGCTGAAGACTCCAGAATTACGAACACCAAATATCTCCTGAATAAAGCTCATTCTGTCTTGCAAGTTGAAACAAACAATGGGCACATGTGAGTTTAAGACAGTCAAATGCTCTAATTCTATACAGTAATAGTGAATACTTAGCAGCCTATAAAGGGGAACAAATATTTCTAATCTGACAGTCTACTATGCTGGAATAAAATCACACAACCTCCTCCTCAAAATTAAATGGTTATCCACTAACAATATACAACATAAAACAACATTAAAGGAATTGCTCTAGTTCAGAATCAAGTCAGCAGTACCTGGGCTGGGTTCAGCACCTGCCCCATCCAGAGACTGCCACCAGGGCTGTCCAGTTGGAAGGAATTTTGGGTGGAGCCTAAGTTGGTGAAAATGTACCGACTCTGACCTCGATATAAAATCTTAACTAGATGCTAGCTACAATAACCATTAGACTTACACTTAAATATAGGTTATACATGTGAAAAGTAGCCTGATGATTCACGCGGTGGTGATGAAATGTCTTATGACACCATTTACCATTTTAGTAGGTTTACCATTATTAATACATATTCAGCTTTTATAAAGGAGTCACTCACATAACACTAACCTCTACCTTGACAGAATGTTGCCGTCAAAGTTACAGACTGCTGGACTGGCATTTCTGTTTCAGTACTAATTATTTGTATTTGTCACTGCTACTATAACACATGACACATGTTACACATACAGTATAATTGCAGCTCCTCACCTGCACTTAATGGCAGTGGTATAGCATGAAAAAGACCAAGGCCATACTTCCACAATTACCTCATAGTATTTTAACAGCTGTCATTGCTCTTATTGAGCTAGAACTGTGGACTGCAGCACATTTGACTCTCAATGGGTTCTGACATTTACAGCACAGCACAGGAATATGGAAAATTGTGATATATCAGCATACGTCAACTGACAAACGTGAGGACTCAACAGTAACAGGATAATAGGAATTCTTAACATTAGCAGGTTACATATCCTGCCATCTAGGGCACCACACAAGTGATATTAAGGCTGATTTTGGCAGGTCTCTGACATACGTATTCTTAACCAAATCCCAAAGAATTCCATTTTATCCACACCTTCCAACTTACTTTACCACAATAATGTTTCTTTCAAGTTATGCATACAGTTCCCCTTGTGTGTGTATATGTGTGTGTACATATATATTTTACATATATGGAAATAACCTCACGTTTACATATAGGGGTATTGATGTAACACCATATGTATACAGACAGTAGTACAATAACCTTACAGCAATGCTGCTACATAATATAATTACATGTGCAAGTCACCTGCACAGTGTTGTCTGCAAATATTCTGTAACTGCACTGTATTTCTATCTACTTCCTAATGATATACCATACTCTGACCTGTCCTACATCCTTTCTAGGATCCACAACATGCATCTACATCACCTGTACTTGAACACACAGAAAACAATACAAGCCAAGCATGCTTCACCACAGTACTTACTAAGGCTTACAACTTCAACATTGTACGGAAACAATGTACAATTACCTGGTCGACCAAGCACAACATAGAAATCAAGACCATAGATTCCAACACTAGGGTCATACTTGATACCCAAGTCAATGTGTTCCTGGATGCCAAATCCAAAGTTGCCTGTGTCTGAGAAGTTGTCTTTCCTCAACTCATACTCTCGGACCTGGTTTAAAAAGAAAAAGTCTTAACTATGCACACAGAATGACAACATAAAAAGGGCTTGCTAAAAATACACAAGAATACCCTTTCATCCATGCCTCCCCCCCCCCAACAGACTAATTACTGATTATGCTGAATGACTGGCACAATGTCATAAAATGGCATATAAAGGCTGACTGTAGATACTGCCATTAACCAGACACATATATCACCTTTAGTCCTCGCTCCAAAATTTCTTCTGCCTTGGCACCTCGCACAGTGCAATGAACGGCGATCTTCTCATTACGGCGGATCCCAAATGATCTGACAGTGTATCTTGCTTTGGAAAAAACAGGCTGTTGACCAGTAAGTGATTCCAGTACCTGAAAACACAAATTTCATTTACTTCTGAATATTGACTTCACACTTGTCGCCTCAGTACAATAACAGTATTTTCTGTTCACATTCACATTACGTCTCATTTCATGGATCCATCATCTCACCCGTAGGCACTGGATATGAAACTTATCACTTGTTACATTACATGATTGCAAGCAATCATAAGTCATCGAAATATACAATTTGAGTCTCACATTACTCAGAACAATTAATAATCACAGAAGTATGCATATAAAATCAAAACTGACACATATCATAACTAATCAACAAATAAAACAATGTTCAAAGGATTAGAAGATAATGAATACAAAGGTAGTAGATAGTACAACATTGATAAAAGCCAGGAAGAAACACATTAAAAAAATAAAAAACACAATTCAAACACCATTTTTACATGAGGATGTCTTGATTGTACAATTAATTCATCAACCGAATAGAAAGAATGTGTTTGCAGATAGCTTCATAATGCAATCCTAAATTGCTTTTATCATTTTTTAGATTTATAATATTAATGGGTAAACTACTGAATAATTTTATACCTGAATAGTATACACCTCTCTGATAAGATGAAAGATTGGCTATAGGTCTATGCAGTTGAGCACTATTCCTTGTATTAACCCTTTAACCGCGAATGTCGACTGTCGTCGTCGCGCAGTGGGCGTTTAAACGGTCCCTCTGGGACGAATGACAACCTCAATCGTCAATATTGTGTCGAATTTGGAAGCATTTTTTTCACCCCTATCCCATGTACCTCTCAGGATTTCTGTGTGGTATGTCCCCTGAAGGTCAGAGCTGGTGTGTGCAGTTATAAATGTTCCCTCTTCACGCCTCTACGGCCTCCAACAGTCGTGATATGTATGTCAACACATTGGTGAACTGCGCATTTCTCTGCTGCGTAATACCGTTCTAGAGAAGGCCTGTTTTGTTTATCAGTCACACTGGAGTCGCGTGTGGGTTGAACATCAACAGTGTGCTATGAAGCCAGCTACTAATAAATGTCTGAACGGTTTTCAGTGGCATACGGTACCGCGTATTTTCAGACTGAACTAATACGAAAATACTGGAGATATCCATGAAAATCTGTGTACAGCTACAGGAGCGCTCACAAGCGTGTCTGTTGTAGTTCTGAGGCATTCTGTACGGGTTGTGTGGCAGAAATGTGTAACACACAGCCATCTAATATACTAAAAACATCATGTTCACCCTTGCAATATGTGGAATTTTTCACAGCATTTATGTCGTAGGCTTAGATCTGTTTTGCTCTCATCATGTAAGTCGGTCGGTCGTTAGGGTATTAGATTTATGAGTGCACAGGAATACAAAAGCGTCTTTGTAACAGATAGACCAGGGTAGTGTTCAGCAAGCAGTAGCAATAACAAAAATGATGGACCGGGCGAGGAGGAAGAGGAAATACCTGCGTCCACTGTTTTTCACAGTGAAGCCAGGACGAGGTAGTAACCCAAGCCAACAAATGTCCTTCAAAAGATAAACCCGTATGATGTTTCACACATAGTGCTTACGTTGCTCCAGCTGTGGTTAGACACACAAACATTCTTACTGCGTCAGAAGCGCGTTCCGACTTCCTGCCATGGTCACAAAGGCTTGATAACCCAAGCCATTAGAGACTGACAGAGACCCAAGAAGGCAAGGAATATGACCGACCATGGAAAATAAAGACAGTCTTTTGAAACATTCAACCAGGCTTACGCTAAATTCTATAACCCGTCGGAACATTTGGCAGTGGACAAAGTAATTGTAAAATTCAAAGGCAGGGTTATATTCAGACAGTACATTTCCAAAAAAGGGAACGTTTTGACATCAGAATTTATAAACTGTGTGCCAGATCAGGTTATACACATGACATGTGAGTGTACTTAGGTAGAGACTCATGCTGCGACTCTGACAACATGAGTGCAACACACACATGGCACCTTGTTTCATGGACTATCACACGAAAAATAATTTGTGTAAATAGTGCGTGCATATGTGTATGTGTGTGATGATAGAAGAGTGATCAAAGGTGCCATGGATCTTGTACAGCAACCAGAATTATGTGAATAATAAAATATTTACCCCACATTTTATATAATGCATGTAATTTGCAGGACTAAATTTATTGTAAAAATTCATGAATATTTTTTCCCGAATTCACCAATTCATAAGCAGAGTGCGAATTTTTTTTTCTATGAGATATGTTTTTTTATCTAAGAGCAAGCATTAGAAATTAAATGCCCAGAGAAAAACATCGGCTGGCGGTCCTGCGCCAGGGGATTTAATCTCGGAGTGAAAAGGTTAATCTCATGTACGGAGGAACTTGTCTGGAACTTTTCCAAATTGTTGATAACAAACATTATAAGTGCACATATATATACACACGGAATAGGTAATATGTTGACCTTTCTGAACAGTCCCCTACATGTATGTCTAGGACCTGCTCCCACCATTATTCTTATTATTTTCTTCTGCAAGATAGAAACCTTATTACTACTTGATGCGTTTCGCCAGTATATTATTCCACACTTCACCAAAGAGTGATAGTATGCATAGTAAACAGTTTTAAGATCATTAATGTTCCTGCCCATTTGCATCACACCGACGTATAGAAGTATGGTGCACGTTGGGTAGGGTTTATTGTTGCACATTTTGACTAAGCAACACCAGTGGCTACAAGTCTGATATCACTTGGTACCGATTTATGTGCAATTATTCAACAATCACTTAAAGTGTTAATTTACCTTTGCCGCTCGCGTCAATCGATCACCAGACTCGCCAACGCAAATATTTAGACATAATTTACGAATGCGAACTTCCCGCATCGGATTCTTGCTTTTATCTTTTGGTTCCTTACGGGGTTTCTTGGCCTTTGCAGGTTCCGCCGTTTTCTCCTGAATAAAGAGATATTAAATAGCATTCAACAGTCTCAATTCAATACACAATCATTTACACGTATCACATACTGAAGCATGTTTCAACATGTCCATGCTTTGGAGGTTAACCAGCTGAAACGGTAAATGCAAACATAATGGCAAACTACTTTGAATCATCCCTTATCCTGAGACACAAGAATTGTGCAACGAAGTCTCCATTTTACTAAAAGTCCCTAATTATACACACGTACGTAAGATGAACCTAGATTTTACATTTACGAAACCACGACTCTACACTTACAGCCATTGTGTCCGATGAGAGAACACGCGAAGGCTCTTGGGACTTACCCATACACAAAACAACAGAGTTTCATCCGTTTGTTGCTGAAATGTCGTCTGCTAATTTGTACGTGTTTGAATGCTCGTTGACAGTGAATTCATATACCGGTATAAGAAATCTATCGGGATGAAGCAAAATACGGAAGAGGAGGAGAGAGTCGAACATCAGAAAAATTCTTTGGATGCTAGTGAACGAAAACATGTCCGCCAGTTGAGATTTCAGAGGTGTCTACAGAAAGCAGAGCAGTAAGGCTGTTAATCAATATCTGAAAAATAAAACTTGATTTACGGAAAATCCAATCATAAAATAGACAAGAGGATTTTATATAGCAGTTTTTGCACACGTACTGCAAATTTATTGACGTGAATTACACAAAATGTTAGAAAAAGATTCAAATACAAAACCATCAAAGTACAACAATAATATCACAAATACAAAGATTTTATTATTTTTAAAGTAGCCGCATTATATTTCGACCTGACTGTGTTACCTTTAGGAATTACTTACGAACACGTACAGCTACCGGAATATGATATTAATATTTGTATACTGTAATATAAGGACACAAAAGGCAATTATGACAAATTTGGATGGCAGTCTACAAAACCTAAAAAAGAAATATCTTTAATGAGATTATGAGAACTTCAACTGTATGCTGTTGCTGTTAAAATGTTCTCTTCGTAAATATATATTAAACATCCAATGTGCTGACTATTTTCAAATAGTCAGACGATCTAACAGTGTTCAATTTTGTCAATTTTATTCAGCATCCATGTCTGCTACATAATCAGCAATAGGACAAGTCCATTTATATAAGTATTACAATTTCGATCCAATAGGATCCGTACCTGCCACATAAATAATAACCCTAACAAATATAAATGACAAGACATAATTAAATTAGCAATACCTGTCTAAAACCAAATACACAATGATGTAAAACTAAATACAGATCAATTTAAAACCAGAATAACAATTTTTCAATAGAAATCATCCATAGTTGAACTAAACACAAATCTATTTAAAACCAAGTTTAAAATCTATGTGTCAATGAAAGAAGTCACTCATCACAGCTACAGGTAAAAACATATATAATTACATTTGAGAATAGTAATCGTTATACAAGAAAATTGTACTTATTCCAAAGCTCAAGTTGAAAAAACATCCATAGACCAAGCTACAACACAATCCCTGTAAAATATTGAGGCATTCAAAGAACCTGTATTAACAACATACAGAATGGCAAGCACCCAAGCAATTTTTAGTCTCAACTCAATCAAATATAATAAGGCGTATAACCATGCAAAATGAGTGTGGACCTATAGTGGGTAACTGCAATTGATAACATTTTTGTTGATACCTCCAAATTTCCAAATTATGTAATATCTCCTATATTTAACGGTTTGTCTGATCATGACGTGCAGCTCATTAAGCTAAGAGATACTGATTTAAAAATTCAAAATGCTAACGTTAAAAATCATTAGAAAAATTGGTACATACACTATGCGGGACTTTCAATATAAGCTGAGCTTTGAAACATGGAATAGTGTCTTTGATGATAATGATGTGAATACAATGTTTAATTCACTCCTGAATATTTATTTACGAATATTTTACTCCAGTTTTCCTTTAAGAAGGGTGAACTCCAAAACTAACCGTAATGTTTGGATAACTATAGGTATAAGAACATCTTGTAAACACAAAAGAGATCTTTACCTACTTTGTAGGAATAGCAACAATATCAAACTAACAGAGTGTTACAAACTGTATTCCAAAATTTTATCAAATGTTACGAAAGAAGCTAAAACACATTACTATAATAGCCAGATTGAGAAGTCAGATAACAAAATGAAAACAGTATGGGATATTACTAAATCACTAACTGGTAAAAATATAAAAAGCAAGGATATATGACGCATAAATATTGGTGGTACTACAATCTCTGATAGCCATGTTATTTCACACTCATTCAACAACTATTTTTTATCAATAGCCAAAAAGTGTATTCATACTGGCAAGAGTAATAATCTGATAGATTATTTACATCAAGCTTTTACAAGACCATTTCCAACTGTTAGGTATCAAAATACATCTACTTTTGAAATTGAAAAAATTATTAAATCATTAAAATCAAAAAATTCTCATGGGTATGATGAGATTTCAGTAAAAATATTAAAATAAAGCTCTCCATTTATACGCTGACCTTTGAATCACATCTGTAATAAAGTACTGTCATCTAGAATTTTCCCCCCTAGGTTAAAAGATGCTGAAGTCAGACCATTATTTAAAAAAGGTGATAAGAAAGATATGTCTAATTATAGACCTATGTCTTTATTGACTGCATTCTCAAAGGTTATTGAAAAAGTCATTTATGCAAGACTTTATCAGCATTTAATTAATCATAATATACTGATGAATGAACAATTTGGATTTCGAGCACAATCTTCTACAGAAAAAGCCACCTTATTTTAATTAATGAAATACTAGAAGCACTAAATTCTAAGAAATTGGTTGGTGGCATTTTTTGCGACCTAGAAAAAGCATTTGATAGTGTTAAACACGACATATTATCGTGCAAACTTGAATTTTACGGTATAAGGGGTTTATTTTTGAACTTAGTAAAATCCTATCTTACAGATAGATATCAGAGAGTTTTAATAGGAAGTGTGTCTTCTAATCTCAGTAATTCTTCTGACTGGGGCAAAACTAAACATGGAGTTCCTCAGGGATCTATACTAGGTCCTTTACTTTTCCTGTTTTATATAAATGATTTATCTAAAATCATTAAACATAACTCTAAGCCAATTCTCTTCGCAGATGACACAAGCTTGATTATTACTAATTCTTGTTATATAAACTTCAAAAGTAACATCAACAATGTGTTTCTTCAATTAAATGAAGGGTTTGATGCTAATCTATTATCTTTAAGTTATGATAAAACTCAATATGTTCACCTCACTCCCAAAGGCACTTTCTTTCAAGATTAAATTATTGGCTACAACAATAAATTTATTTCAGCTTCCACCAATACTAAGGTCCTTGGAATAATTATTGAAAATATGTTATCTTGAAAAGCACATGTTGATCAACTTATACCCAAATTATGTACAGCATGTTATGCTATTAGGACAGTTAAACCATTTATGTGTCAAGAAAATTTGAAGTTAGTATACTATTCCTATTTTCATTCTCTTATTACTTATGAAATAATCTGGGTAAATTTTTCACATAGCTTCCATGTCTTCAGACTTCAAACGAGAGTAATTAGAATTATTACCAGATCAAGACCTAGAGATTCTTGTAGACAGCTGTTTAAGAAATTAGGGATATTGCCACTTGCATCGCAATACATATTTTCCCTCTTAAAATTTATTGTAAAAAATAAAGCTCTATTTCAATTGAATTCTGAAGCTCATAGCATTAATACAAGATACAAATCTAATCGTTATCGACCACTAGTTAACTTAACAACCTGTAAAAAGGGGATATACTATGTTGGTATCAAGATTTTTAACAATCTTCCCTCTGATATAAAAAATTTATCCCATAACGTTAATCAATTTAAATTGGCCTTAAGTGATTTCCTGCATCTTAATTCATTTTATACTTTAGACGGGTATTTTAACAGTAGTAATAACTTACTGTCCTGCTTATAATTTTATGTGAAATTTTCATGTAACTATTCCTTTTTTTATCATTGTAGATCGGGTAATTTTTTATATATGTCCATTTCTCTGTTGATAGTAATGACTTATTGTCCTGCCTACAATTTTATGTATAATTTTCATGTAACTAATACTTTTATATAAATTGATATATATATATATATATACTTGCTTAGCATTGTACATTGCGCAATTTTTTATATATGCATATTCTTTGTTGAAAATTCATGATTCATTGTAAAATGTATATATTATATAATTATTTTGTCCTCATAATATTTGTATCATGACAAATTCTATATCCTATAGGTTTACTGACCTTGTATGGATTGATGGAATGTATAATAAATGAATGAATGAAGGAGTGGTTATGTGTAGGCTTCGGATTATATATGTTTTGCATATCGCATATGTAAAATAAAACTACATTTAGCCTTTTACTTAGGGCCAATTCTATAAAGAATGAAGTACATATTTCATTTATAGGATTGGCCCAAAGTTAAAGTGTAAAGGTAGTTTTACTTTACATGTGCAATGTGCAAAATGCATATAATCCTAAGCTTAGTTATGTGTGTTTTAGAAGTAACTCTCCTGATGGTGACTGAGTCAAGTCAAAACATGTTTGGGCTGCTTAATAATATAATATTTGTTATAATATCAGTGCTGTGCTTTGATGGTTTTGTTGTTGCTTTGGTGATATTTGGTAGAATGGTGTGGAGTGAATTGTAAAAGTAATAGAATAGGGGTAATAGAATTTGTTGTACCCATAGTGCGTAGACTGATCCTGGGACCTACCCAGGCAACTACCCAATGTGTGGAGGGGTGGGTCTGTTTCCTGAAGGGGAGAGGGGTGCGATGTAAAGTGACCAAGGCATGAAGCTGCTGCTTATTTCTTGGTGCCATGTTGAACCGTGCTTGTAGTTATACTTCCACTTTTTTGTATAATTAATGCAGCACAGTACCTTACAGCACGCCTTCTGCAAGCATCAAGATCGAACATAATGCAATCATTTACACACATGACTGCAATATGAATTTCATGTGTAACCTGAAGAATAACTTGAGATTTAATGTTGGGGGGGGGGGGGGGAGAACTAAGACAAATTTAAAAAAAAAAGCATTCATTGGCATTAATGTCTGGAAATCCATTTTGCTTGTACAAGCATTATCTTCTTCTTCTTCAAGTACCTTTCTAAGCATGGTACTTATTAAAACACTTATTTTTGCATCACATCAATTTTCTTGGTGACATAATGTCTGGATCCCATGGTCGATAACTAGTACACATGAAATTTCTTTGTTGTTGCAGACAGCAGCACTGTGATCCGTACCAGGACCTTGAGGAAGGGAATGACAGAACAATGCTTGAGAAACAATTAGAGAGCAGTGAGGGCCAGCTGCAGAAAGTATTGTTGGAAGGAAAAGAGTTGGTTAGCTTATTTACTGAGAGATACATGTACACATATAGCAAAAATTAGAAGCCTCTTCTGGAAAATTTTTGTTATTGTAGAAGACTACAGTACTTCCATCTTCATGGGCCAGACATCAAGTCTGTTCTGCCTTAAAACATTTGCGCTACAGAAAGAATAAAATTAACTAAATATTTGTTACATACTAGAGGTTGCCCACCCCTCATTCAATTACATTTCACACAAGTGGTTTGGGTCCAAGTTTGCATCATTCAAGCTTAGCCACATGTAGAATGAACTGTTTAAGGTACATCTGTGGCAATTTAATAGCAGGGGATTTTCCAATTGTTCAAATGCAAAAGTATTTTATTATATTGCTATAAGAATACAAAATATATAAAGCAATTTCTTTTAGTTAATCCATTCAGTGACTTCAACAGACATAACTCAGACCTTTTTTCTTTGGCCCCTAGTTACTGATGAGCAGCTCTTGCCACATTACTTGAAAGAAACAACTGTGTTTGAAACACAGTGTTACCAGATGTCGTGAAAGGATTTCAGACAAGTACAGGATGAATTATCAAGAAAACAGTGCTTTTTGCTAGTCTTTTCCTATATGTAAACACAGTGGAGGGTTGTCTTTGTTATGGATCTGTAAAAGTTAAGTAGTCTCACAACAATTAATGGTAACAGGAGGACTAACATAGCAATGCATATAAAGGAACTGTGATATCTGATTGAGAACTGTAGTTGTAAATATAGTATCATGTTTCTAATATTATTATATTTATCCATATACAGGTAACAAATGTTCGTATAGCAAATGATGCCAGTGAGGTGAAACGGAGGAAAGGTGAAGTTGTTGCAAGAGAAGAACGTCTAAAGAGACTTGAAGATCAAGCAAATGAGAGTGCTGAAAAATTTAGTAAAATCAGTTCTAGGTGGAAAGTCATCTTGGAATCAAATGACCCTCTGGATCTGCATCATGATATTGAAGAACAAAAAGGTAATATCAGTTCACTTCGTAGTTATTGCTGAGACTCTTGGTATATGGTCTACCTCACTTGTGCCAAATGTGGTGCTCTTTAACGGAATATTTGTCATAGCTTCCTTTTTAGTGAGTGCTGCAGTATGTTACATGCAGGGGTTAAAGGAGAAAACACAACAAATTCAACATATTTCTGTTTCACATCATGACTTTATGTAACACACAGAGTGAGTACTAGCAAATTAGCTATGTTTATGTCCCTATGTTATGTGTTACTTGCACAAAGTGAATGCATTTGAGGTAGTAGTTTACACCTATTTTTTCATGTTTTATATCCGGTATTATGGAAGATATTTCAGTGAAATTTGGTATTGAATGATTACGTAAGCTGTTTTTTTTCATAATGTAATTGTTGTTTGTGTTGATCTGATACAATTCTCATTTATATGATGTTAAAACCGAATTTCTTACGTTGTGTCAAGAATGGTTGATCAGCATAAAATCAGTGCATGCACAAATCATAGATCTTGTAACTATCTATAGCTTTTACTGGAAACACTTTTTTCATATGGTGAATGTTTGCCAAAATACAAGGAACCTCAATTTCTGACTCTCTGCTGTGTCACATTCATTGTGTAATTAGGTTTGTAACACAAAACTGCAGTTAGTAAAACTCATGGCAAAAGAGACTTACAAAACAGCCAATCACGTTTGAAAAATATGTATTCTTTATTTTACATGAAAGTATTTCAATACTAGTGCCCCAGATATCTTTAGTCATATGTCTGATGAGGAAATTGATATTAAGTGGGCAGTCATTTATATACAACTGCATGACAGCATGTCCCAGATGACAGTAATCTCTGTTCCCAATTTTGTCTGCTTTCATATTTTGCAGTGAAATGTGCAGAGCTTATTGCGCAGAAGGATGTGCTGATCAAGGAACTGAGAACAGAACTGAAATTGGCAGATGAGCGCTTTGACAAAGATCAAAAGAAACAAAAGGAAGATTTATGGATCCTTGCAGAGAGGATTGACAATCAAATAAAAGTGATGAGGAAGGCTTATAAGGATGAGCTGAAGCTTACTGAGGTGAAAAAAGTTACTGCAAGAGCATGACTTGTTTAGTGATTAGGTTAATTTGTGACAATGTACCAACTGCTGTTATTATGTAACTTTGAATGAAATATGATAGAATGATAGTGAAAAGATGTAATTGAAGCAACTGAGACCTGCCCAGAATGCAGGACTAAGCAAAACCACCCAATTCCTAGGACAGCCAAACTCTGGTTGGAACTGGAAGTGTATAAATTCCAGAAGTGAGATGATATATACACTGTACCATCCAACTTCACAAAAAAAGGTAACTGGTGGTGAGGTACTGTGCTGCGGATTATTCCACTTTCATGCCAGATGAGAACATTTTATCTTCAGTTATGATTTTCTTATTGTCTGGAATTGAACCCCTCCTAAATTCTTATTTGTTATCGCCTGCATATATCATTAGCAGCTGTAGTTGAAACACATCAATCCAGTCTATTGATATGTATGTGTTTGTGTGTGTGTGCATGCATGTGTGCATGCATGCATGCAGACTTTTGCATGCATGTCTGTTTCCAGGAAGTGATTGGGCTTGAACACAAGCAGCTGATGGAGGTCAATGACAAAAACTGGGAAGCTCTGTATAAGAAACGTGAGAAACTTGAAGTGGAACACATGCAGAAGAAATTCCAAGCAGTTGACAAGTATGAGGATGAGATATACAGAATAGCTGTGGAACATCATGAGAAGTTCAGAGAAGTCAAGATCAAGCTGGAGACTGACATACAGGTCTGATTAACATGATGCTGCTGTGTAGTTATCAGCTGATTGACTTATTGTCTGGCTGATAAGCATTAGTGGCCGGATGTAAATGCTGAGGTCCAGAGTGACGTGTTTCTGTGTTCGAAAATAGGTTTTAAAGTTGGGAGTTACTGGATAATGTTTTGAGGATATTGAATTGTTATCTGTACCTTTACAATATTAGACCAGTAATGAATCTGAGAACTTGTGACAAGGATCAGGTCATTACCCTGAAATTATAATGAACACAGTCTGAACACTATTTAATGGATGTGATACTTCAGCTCTTTCCTGGACTTATGTCATCATGCGAATGTGTCCCCTTTGACTGATAAACTGTGCTTATATGTTTATATTTGTGGCTGCAATCTGGATTTACCTAAGAACTATTCAAATATTAATCATAAGTAAAATTCAGAGTTTTCTGGGTTTGATAATAACCACTGACATTAATTGGAGAAGAATAAAAATAAAAATGTCTCTCAGTGCAAAGACAATGACTCTTCCATGAAGAAGAGCATGCTCATCTCCCAAAATATGTTGTGCAATTTTCCTGTCAGCTAGTCAATAAAAGGAAAGCATACATCTTGCTACAGGGAAGTAAATAACACCTTTATTAAGCAAGCATATTTCCCTTGAAATTGTATATTGATATGTTTCAAGTTCCAAAGAATCTGGCCGCTTTATGGCTGAACTGAGTGATGTGTCCAGGTGCTGCAGCAAGAGCTGGAACTTGTGAAGGTGCAGTGCCTTATGAACAGTGAGAAGCTTGTCTACAATTACCAGGTGCTTAAGAAACGAGAAGAGGAGAACCTCATTGTACAAGCCCAGCAGAAACGAAGGATCAACAGGTGCATTTTCTGCTGTCTGTATTGTCCTCTGTGATTCCTGTTGTGTCCATCCAAACTGGGCACATCCATGAATCATAATCTCGTAAATGTAACACTTTGACATAAAGAGGTCACAAATTTATAATTAGCCTGTTATCCATTGGCTTTAAACTGCATGGCTTATCTCTTGAAGAATACAAAAAAGTCATGAAATTACAGAGAGTTGAATTTTTAAGCTCATATTGAATATGTTTTGAAACTTTTCAAATTATCCTGTTAGAAATCTGGAACTAGATATTATATAACTTTAATTTATTATAGAATGATGCTCTGTTAATTTTTTAAGTTATGTATCTCAGATGTAAGGATGATTTGCAATGGTTAATTAGAAAAAGTTGTAGAGGAAGCAGTCATTCAGTGTGTGGTTCCAGATTTTGCTTGAAGGTTCTCAAGAAAAGGCTCTAACTAGAGCAGTTATTTCTGTGACCAGGGCTTAAGCTAGGTACCTCCTTAATGTAAGTAAGACGTTACTACAAAATTGAATTAATGCTCAATGCTGACTCTTGGTTTAAAAAATTTGGTGCGTAACACAGTTAATTACAACTTTAGCTTTAAATGTCTTTCAGAAACATTTTAAATGATTAGGGATGATGTATTTATCAACAGTTATTTTTAATATTTCTCAAATATTAAGCAGTATGCAGTTACAGTTTTTTTATTTTTACCAGATTGTATTGTGTATTCTCTTGCAGAGGTATGGGACATTAAAATTCTTCCTAATCAGTGTCTTCCTACAACCTGTGAGGAGCACCTTACTGACACAGAACTTCTGTAGTTGCGACAAAAACATGATAATAATGTGGGCCTATACTAGGGGTGCACATATTTTCCACAAATCTAGGAGTGACCTCAAAATTCCAGGTGACACTGGGGTGACATAAAGCAATTTCCATACTGAGGACCCACAAATATTAGGCACAACCATACAAATGTAGTGGCCATGGTGACTTTGTGCCCAGGATTTGTGTGCCCCTGGCCTGTACTGATTTTGTTTTAATACAATGCAGAAGTGCATCTTCAGGTAAAGCCACTGAGTCAGAAACCTGACCTGGTTAGGGTTAGTGGCCATGCCCATCATAACTGGCATAATTTTAAAACACTGTTTAATGTTGTCCAATAGTATAGGTGTGTTAATTATGTAAGTGCATCTTTCCAGGCTTCAAGATGTTATAAATAATCTTAAAAAGGATATATCCAAGACAGAGAAATCAACAGAAACAGAGTCAGCACAGCTGACAGAGGAAGTGATCAGACTACAACGCAGTATAGTGGACATACACAGTAAAGCTGACCATTTTGCAGAAATGAATGACAGGAAGTATCAGCAAGTGTGGGAACTGAACAGAGATGCAGCCAAGAAATTGCTGGACAAGGTGATAATCATTAAGTTTTCAGTATGTATACTGTTATAATTATAAACTTCAGTTGTCTTTCAGGAAGGGCTTTTATCTGGTTTCAGTACTGAAGGGGGGAGAAAGCACTTTCTTGTACAGAATTTCTTCATAACTTTCTTGTGTATCAGATATTGGACATCGATCGCATGTTACATGAGCAGCAATTGGGACTGGAGTGGACCTCACCTGATCTGTCCCTGCTGCACCAGGAAGATCTGGCATTGTACCAGGCTGCCATTCAGGTTGTTGCAAATCTGTTTACAAGTGAAGGTGAGGCAAATATTGGTGTTGTTTAAATAGGGCTATGAGGAGCTCTGTTTGTGATTTTATTCTATTTTTCCTCTTATCTTTGTTTTGTGCATCTTCCTCTGAGTTTACCATAATGGTGTAAGTTTATCAATATGCCTGTCACACAAAATGTGTTGGACTGTTAAGTTACGGAACCAAACCACAAGGACATGGAATCTACCAGTATCTATGAAGCATCTTGTTCTGTCTGTAAGGGGTCTGTACTGGCATTGCCCAACTGAGGCTTCTGCTGTTACTGCAAACAGTGTGGTCCATTTTGCTTCATTCTTCTACAGGCATGACACATGTTCACCAGTGCTTATATTATTCCACACATTACAACCTTTATGTTCAATTCTCTTATTTAGGAAAATAATACAAATTTGTCTTTTAAGATGCTGAAGTCAAAAACAGTGAATCACAGTCACTTGTTTATCCAGCAGCAAAAGGAGAGGTGGAAAAGTTGAATGCATGGGGTATTTCACTGCTGAATATCTTGAGATTGGTGGCTGAAAATTCTGATTTTCTTGCTGAACAACAACTTAAGGAGCTGCTTGGACCACACATTGACAAGGAGAAGATGCTTATAAAAATGGATAGAGTTTTTACTGTAAGTAACAGACAGCATTTTCAGTTTTTCTTTGCTTTCCCTTTTAAGTCCTCATTGCAAAGAATGTTGAAGGTATTGTATATTTTAAGTCACTGATTTACCCCTATACAAAACTTCCACTAATGAAAATAAACAACATTTGAGAAGTAGTAATTAGAGCCTTAAAAATGTTTGCCATGACATTGCAGTTCTGCATAACCTACAACAATTTATTCAGTAAAAAAATATCTTCCTGTACTGAAATTGCTTCATTTTATACAGGTCGATGTATGAAGACAATTTTTGCAGTACCACAACTGTGGTAGCTTATCAACCTGGGACTGATATTAAGCAAATATACTAATAAGGTTTCATGGAAGTTGCGAACAACAGGGATCTGTTTCAGGGTCTAGGAGTACGGAATGAAGCAGAGATATTGATGCTGAGGAAATGTTTCCTACAATATGCGCAGTGCAGTGTATGTGCCACTTCACAGGAAGAGAAGGTCCCCACCATGCTCAAAGACTCACATGAGTTCTTCGACAGGTGTGTGATCATTTGAACTTGTATGTAATTGAAGAATCATCATTTATTTTCTTCAAAGGGTACACATTTACCATACATTTTGCGGCTGTGAAAAATACAAATGTGAATACACATATTGTGTGTTGTAAATATTATATATGGATTGATGTAAACACATTAAAAATGTTGTTATATAATGGAACCTCATTTAAAGTCAGCTGCTTTGTTCCAGATTTTTGCAGTTTAGGAAACTAGAAAGAACTGTAAATTAGTAATTACACTGTTCTGTAATCCAGTTCTGTGTATACTTTCCATTAGTACAGATTTTGACAATATTCAGTTTAGGTGAGATTACCTCAAATGTATGTGCCATTCCCTTGTTTATAACAGATGACGTGTAAACTTTTTATCATACATAATGTGTAGGTCTGTTTTTTACATATCTCCAAGTAAGTTCCAATGGCTAGTTTCACTGATTCGGTGGTTCATTAGTTGTTAAATGGTACACATATTTAACACTACCACTGTGTTCATGATGTACCTTAAAACAATTACATACATTCTCAGGACCCATTATCATAAAACATGTCATAATTGTACATTAACTGGCACTGGTGTTGCATCTGTCTCACAAGTTTGCGTGGCCATCATGTTGGTAGTATTAAGAGTATAGCAATGGAGTGACATCCTGCAGTATGATATTCGTACCAATCTTTATAAAAAGCCATCAACTAATCAGGCCAATCCCAGTGGCTGCACAGTCTGAGGTGTAGGTCTGCAACTGCTGGCTTGCTGGGATTGTGGGTTCAAATTTCACTGGAGGCGTGGCTGTCTGTCTCTTGTGAGTGTTGTGTGTTATCAGGTAGAGGTCTCTGCAATGGGCTGTTCCATTGTCCAGAAGAGTCCTTCCATGGGTGTGTGTGTGTATGTGTATATGTCATTGAGTGTGATCGAGTGCAACGATCATCCTATTCACCTACACCTACAATGGATAGGTAGAAGGGGCCGGACTACAATCAATCAACTATTTAGGAATTTATTAGGAGGGGAAGACATGTAGAGGGACACATATGTATGATGATGCCATAAGTGTATGTTTGTTTTGTATAATAAGGAAAATATGTTAAAATGTGATCCACTATCAAATCTCTGTAATATATTAGCAGTGCATCGTCAGCTGGAGACACGGAAACTGCAGAGGCCGGCTTGGTGCTGAGTACAGACATCAAGTCTGGTGCAGATGCTGCAGAAGAGGAGCAGCACCTTAAAGACAAGGACATCACAGCCAGTGAGACCAGCTCTACACCTGTCAGATCCTTTGCTGATGTTAAAGGTAGCATCATTCTCAGTGCTTAGGCTTTTTCCCTTCTGATAACTTCTTT
Source organism: Coptotermes formosanus (assembly GCA_013340265.1). Classification (NCBI taxonomy): domain Eukaryota; kingdom Metazoa; phylum Arthropoda; class Insecta; order Blattodea; family Rhinotermitidae; genus Coptotermes; species Coptotermes formosanus. The sequence goes on along the minus strand of BLKM01000329.1, from coordinate 1,152,374 downwards.
ACTGAAAGCATAGATGTCATAAATGTTATAAAATAATTTGTTACATAGTTCAATTTATATACTTTAATAAAAAATGGCCTTGGATAACTAAAGTGAAGAAAAAAGTTTGTGCCCTTTTATTAAAGAAGAGTTTTGTTATTAGGAAAAGAAAAGCATACAGATTTATTCTCCTCTTCGTAACAGATTTCAGTGTACATTTTAATATTCTGTTTGTCTGTTCATTCACTTGCTCCATGTATGTGCATTCTTTCACCAACTGCCTACTGGAGAGGGCATGTTGTCCTGTCTCCATGCCTTATCTCTGAAAATAATTTATGGATTTTGTTGGAATTTGTCACTGGGTGTCCATACTGATATTTACATGAATTTAATTTCTGTGTATACAGCTTACTTTTAAAACTCTCTTTACACAAAGCCTGAAGTACAGTTGCAGTTGTCAAATTTCTCGAAACATGGTTCAACTTACAAAAGATCAATGCATGATGCAAATGTGTAACTTAGATCCTGTGTGATAGACGTGTTACTTTTTCTGAAGTTTTTATGTGATGTGTATAATAAAAACATAAAAATAATTTCTAGTTATGTGGAATGTGGTATCACTAGTGTGATTAGATTTGTAATAACAGATTTGTGCTGCAATAAGTGAGCAGTGAAGCCACTGTGGTACACAAAACAGTACGGAATACTTACACACGCATGCATACAGAATGTTCCAAAAATGAGTGTTCCTTTCAAAAGTGTACTGTAAGTAACTTCATCTGTCAAAATATCTGTTGCAGATTTTCCTACTTACATTCCTTGTATCTTATATCTTTGCAATGAAGAGGATGTTGGCAGGATTGTTAAGGAATTTTAGACTCAAAATGTTCCTGCAGTATGCCATTAGAAGGAACACAGCAATTCTTGGAAAACTCTGTGTGTGTGTGTGTGTGTGTGTGTGTGTGTGTGTGTGTGTGCGCGCGCGCGCGCGCGCGCGCGTGCATGCGCCTGCACGCACGCGCATGTGTCTGCAAACAGCTTTTAATATCTTTGGTTTTTTGTTACTGCATAAACATTTTCAGTAAATTTGATTGTCTTTTGAATAGGTGCAAGTTAAATACAAATCACATATCAGTAAGCACACTCCAAACAGGAGAGGTGGGCTTAAAACTAGATTTCTGTTATATTGCATAAAAATTTTGCTGCAATGAAGTGACAAACAACAATTTGAATATTCCTGTATATCTTCCATTATATGGAGCAACCGTGTCTGCGGACGTTTCTGCAGCAGTTTCTGTAACATTAATTAACATGCAGAAGTCACTTTTGTTCAATGCTTTGGTGGGCAGTTGTGTGTCTAACTCATATAGAGCGGTTCCTACATGGCAATCAGCTATTGTCATCGGAGTTTCCTTACTTCTTCTAGGCAAATACCTGGAGATTCTATTAAGTAAATCATGAGCACTTTGTCTCATATTCCTTCAGATTTACCATTCATAACTGTTTTACCATCTTTCATGCATTGCTACTTAATACCAGTAGGTGATATATTATCCTAAAATAACAAAAAAATAAACATATATTATCTTAAAATAACAAAAAATAAAGAAACTTACATTTTTGTGTTCATGAGGATGTAGAATGTTCTGCTATTTATGGTGTATGGCACGCACTTTTCAGCTAAACTGCACGGCAAGCCAATTTGTTCTGATATGCATCCACTTCTCATCGATCCTGCAGATGTGCTGAAAGGGCTTCAAGACTTTGTCACAAAATTTGCTCCAGAAAAGTACAGGTCGGTAGATGCCATAATTGTTTTGCTCTGTGTAAGTTCAACACTTCTTACACCATAAAGAAGGCATATACTACTACAGACATATTCATGTGTGTATGCATGCATGCATCTTTGGAAGTCACTACTCACAAAGATTTTGAACTGGGGGTAGAGGGATCAAATATCTTTCCAACATATATACAGTTCAGCACTGGGCATGTTAGATCATGTCATCAAATTCAGGCTACTTCCAATGACTCTAAGTAGTGGAAATAGTGTTATTGGTTTTAAAAGCCTAAAATAGTGAGAGAAATCTGGTTCTGTATTATGCAGCACAAAATGTGGCAATTCTGAATTACTCCAAATGTTAGTTTTGTATCATACGTCACTATGAATTCTTAACATCATCTTGCATGAAAACTTGCACTAGAATCGTGCACGTGACACAGATGTACTGACAGAAACAGAGAAGCAATTGCATGCCTTACAGCTTGTTATGAAATACAAATAAATGTGGACAATATTTAGGAATTACTGGAACTGTATGCAATTATTCAGTATTACCCAAAATCTGTAGCTATATCAGTGTTCAAAAGTGTATCCAGATATTTCTGAATTGTAGGTTTTTGTTCCGTACTTCAGCAGGTCTCACAAAAAGCTGTAAATTTGTTTTACAGACTTCTTCAAAATTTTAGACTTAAGTATTCTTACTTTTTTCAGACCTCACAGAAATTTGATGTATAATTTGTCCACGAAGCACAGCATACTGTCCCGCATCATCTCAACAGAAGATGTTACCACCTTCTGGAAAAGATTCCGTGAGATATTCTCTCCACAGCAAGAGAAGCTGTGGGATGGCCTGTTAACAGGGCTACAGAGATACCATCGTGTTCTGGAAGGTATGACAGGAAACATCCTTTTATTGCAGGAATCAAAATATAATGTGTAAATTCACGTGTTTCAAGCTGGTAATTATGGGCATCATCGTGTTCATTGCCTTGCTTATGCTTTTGCACAATATACCTTTGATGAAGATAATTGCACTGATGAAAATCTTAGAATTTGCCGCTTTTGTTGACAGTGGAAGCATTGTAAAGTATGAACTGTCATCATAATGTAGTGTATGACATAGCAGATTAAATGCTTGGGCTAAAATGTAACCTGAGTGGAACTCCACCAAGATACAAACATTGTAATTGTAATTACGGGTCTTATCTTTAGATTGTTCACCTGATGATTCAGACTGTATCATGTCTGGAGAGTCCAGGAATGATTTCTCTCATTTTCATAGTTTAATGGAAACAATTTATGTCCATTACAAAGGTTCTGGAATTGAAGTATTGAATTATTATACATCACAGCCTTGTTTTACACCTGCTTGTTTCATATATTTTTGCTTTCACATCTATTGTCAGTTTACACATCTTAATTTGTGCTCTCACGTTTCCAGTTTAATGCCCTTTGTCTGGTTTATTTGCCTTTATTTAAGCCTTTTTTCTTATGGGAATATCATTTCTGATTTACATCTTTTTTATTTATGCCACTTTTTCAGGATGTGATTAGGGTGTACAAGCAGGACTTGTGTATTTGCAGATATTTAATTAGAAGTTTGGTCTGGTCTTGAGCGGGATTCTAGGATTGAAGAGTAGCCAGGCGGGGGTGTACACAGTCATTTGAAACATTTAGGCACAGCTTATGATGCAGTGAGTAAGGTACATGACTAGAAACAAAATTCGGACATTCTCTTACTTAGAAGTACTTCATGTTAATATGGCAGAAAATGTAATTGTGGTGATTTAATTCTTCTGGGAAATTCTGCTGTGCCTCTGGTAAGAATTTTTTTTGGATATTTCAACACTGCAGAAGATGAAAACTCCCAAGATATCAAAATCTGATTACTCAGTGATACAGCAGCTTATCCCAGAAGAAAAGAATCCTCAGCTACACCGCAGCAAAAACCTTAGAACTCATTATGTTGTAGTGTATTACATGTCTGTATTAATGCTCTAGCAGGTATTACACTGCATCTTTCACAGTTGTTCCCTCTTTCAGACCGCCACATATTGAATGTGGAAACGGAAAAGCTCAGACAGCAGAACACTGAGCTTAGACGGCTTTTACGTTTTTACATTGAGAACCCTGTAAGTAAGGAAGTTTCAAAGTTAATTGGTAAGGCTGAAAGTTAAGTTCTGTAGTTTTCCAACACTTATTTCTTGTTCACTGCCTGTACTCATTAAATAGTTCTGCACCTGAAATTGGGACTGACATCTACAAGCCATTTGTAGAGATAAAGATGTAGGAGTTATTCAGGCTGGTTACAGTTGGTAACAACATGACGAGATGTAATACTGAAAAAACAGTTGTGGCCGCTTTTGTGTGAAGGTATTGTTGCATTTCCTTGTAGAGCAGAGCATGGCCAGCAGTGGCCCAAAATCTAGTTTACCTGAACATTAGATGCAAGCATCTGCTGGAATATACCTGCAGAGTTTATAAAATCATAGGCACTACAAATTAAATATTGATGAATATAATAGCAAAAAATGATGAGTTAGATATGTTTGATAAATAATTAATCAGAGTCGGTGCAGAAAGACTGATGCCTACATTATTATGACTGTTTGTGTTTGAATCATAAGCATAGGCGGCACATTTCATTAATTTTACTTTCATTTTTTCTAAGACATATACTTCCTGAATATGCATTTGTAAAGGACATCATTTTTATTCACCAAGAAAGTAATTAAACTTAAACTTAACTATTGGCACTTATTCAATAATGCAACAATCCATGCTTTAAAACTAAAAGAATGCCTAATGGAATTAAATTAAAAGGGAAAGCCACTTTTTCTGGACATTAGAGTGTGCCTGGGCACACTTCATAGGCACACTTATGTTTTGAATATACATGTTAGCCAAAGATTTTAATTAAACGTTTCATTGCTCAGTCACCAGTTTGTACATAATATGTTGTTGCTGTACACTTTTAACACTTGGCAGTGCAGAAATATGAGTATTTATAATGCCCTGCCCTTCCTAATTCATCTAAAGTGTCTTATTGTAGGCCTGCATTACCATGAAATAAAAAGAATATGAAGTTTTACTTCATAACAGATTCAAAATACAAGCATCAAAGATTTGTGTTTCAGTATACTAGTATAATAATTGAGACACAACAAGTGTAAAACTACTTTCTTTGCTGTGAAAGAAAAAATAAAAATGATCAGTGTTACTTGACATTTTAATTTCTGAGAGTGTTCATTTTTAATAACTTTTAATGCTTTATTTTAATAATAACATTTCAATAGTACACTTCTTGTACAAGGAACTGGAGTAGTGTAATTAGTATAGTGACTAGGTTATGGGGTGCATGGTCTGGAGTCTGAATCCTGGTACAGGCAAAAGATTTTTCTCTTCTCCAAAAAGGCCAGATCAGCTTTGGTGCCCACCTAACCTCTTATTCAATGGGTACCATATAGTGCCGAGGTTAAGAATGAATGGAGCTGTAGCTCTGCTCCCCCTTCATGCAATGGACAGGGAAATCTTTAGTTTAGTTACTGACGAGCTTCCAAGCCCAGTGAGGTTGTTTCATGCTATGTATTTGGATCTCGTTGCAATGTAAAGCTGAATAGTTTCACATAGAATTAAAAATATTAAAAATCTGGATACTGTAGAATGAATAATTTTACTCTGTTGTTGCTGATTTTGATATTATCTTTATTCCAAATGTTATTGAATTACTGGTTGCAATATTTTGTTGCCTTTATTACTCATGCATATATTGATTAAGGTTTAGCCAAGCATACTTAATATTGTGGCAGTCATTTACAAAATCTACATGGATTATACCATGAATTTCAAATAATCTCTAAATATGTGGGTCTTAAGTACAGAGATTTTTTTTCTTTAACCTTTGTGAATGCTGTGTGTTCTTTTCTAACATTACAAATGTCTTTATTCTTTAGAGAGATGAATCCACGTTTTTGTCACCACAAGAACGCTTGCCACCCATCTCAGGAAACTGTCTGCAGAGGACAGGTAAAATTAAGTATGCAAAAACAGCTACAAGTGGTGGCTGGAAACCTACATACTGAGGACAGCCAGCACATGAATCTATTATGTTCACTGCTAAGTGATTTTGTCATATGAGTGTACAAATTTGTAGCATGTGCTAATCAAAATAAAGAGAAATAAATTATAATATAATTATTAATTTTTGTCCCATGTTACCCTACTCTAACATGAAAACATACCCACAAAATTGTTACACTTAATGTAATAAGAAATAAGAGGAATATACTGTACCTGATAAGGAAAATACATGTAAATAAGACAGTAGCTGAAGTAAGTGTGTTGTACATGTTCATCCTGACTTGGTCCAGACACTATTTATCATCCTTTTTACAGGCCCCTCATTTTGGTTCTAATTCTAATGTGAATGCTGAGTAGTCATGTAAAGTGGTCTCTGAAGCCATTTTTTGGCGTGCTTGAAAAATCTAGGCAGTCTTAGTGCACCACTTAATTATTTTTGTGTCTGTTATCCAATAACTGTAATGCTATGCTGTCTAATTTTACAATAATATACAATGAAGGTAAAGGAATTTTTCATATTAATCTGCTGCCAGGGGCATTTTAAAGAAAATAAATGGTTATTGGGCTTTTGGGCTAACAAATGTAGTAATCTTATCTTTACACATTAGTGAAAATGAATAAAAAATGTCTAAACAATTTTAAAATGTTCTTGTGTCCTACTTGTTCTTGTGTCTGGAAGTCTCGGATTCGTTTCCTGACAATCCTGCATTATTTTAGGATTTTGCTCATTGTACCACCCCATTCTGCGTACTTAGAACGCCTTAATTTGTACTGAAACTTCCATTTAGGTCTATAAAACATATGCAGTTGTGGACGCATTATTGAACTTGCTAAGATCAATTACGTTTCGCTAACTACTTCAGGAGTAGCTTAAGCTCTTTTTTATCGGTTCATCAATGTAACCACTTCAAGACAGGTATTGCGCTTTGTTCAGAGATGACACTATGATCGCATGTATCGAATGTAAGTATCGACAGTGGGATTTGGTTTTGTGGTGCAGGTTCGGTACCGTGCACCATCTACTGGTAAAAATCGAACATTGTGAAATTCTATTAAGTAATCATTGTTGTGTTAGAAAGATTTTTATTTTGAGTGCTTTGGTGTGAGTGTTTGCTCAATTTGTTGGTAAGTGTTTCTTGAAAATAGTAAATATTAGTTCTTGGTTGTTCCGAAATATTGTAACATATTTGGGCGCTGTAATTACTCTGTATTCAGCGGATTACCAGGGAGACCCGTGTAGCCGGTTGTAGATGGCTGGCAACGACAAGATGTGTATTTACGAACAACTGTAATCAATAATCATTATCACTACAGTAACTGTATCGTACACAACCTTTAAATGGACATTGTTGGGAATTTGCTTTTAAAGTAATGAACTTCGTATTTCCATTTTTGTTTTTATACTTGAACTGTGATTGTTCATTCAAAAATCGTGACGGCTTAAACTCAGCGTTCGAAATTTGAGTATGTACACAGACTTACTAAATGAAGCGATACAAATCAATACGGTAAGACGGAAAAGTTCGCTGGTGCCACAGATGCGGCATTGCAAAGTGTTGTATCTGTCGTGCTTTAGTACACTGTGTGAGATGTCAGATGCGGAACAGCACGCCAAAGGAGGCGCGTAGAGAAATTGGAGGTAAATTTCTACGTATTTTAGACTTATGCGTTAGACAGAGGTGATTGAAGTTCACATTGCTACCGTTATACAGGGGAATGAGCACCAGGTGCTGGCCGAATAGACGTCTGTTGGCATTAGTCTGAATACTCTGACATAAAAAAATCTCCTACTGGGAATCGAACCGCGAACCCACAGACTCAAAGCTGGCCAGCACATTGACTGAGGTGTTTCATCACATTCGTTAGTTTGAATGTCATTTATTATTTGTTCTTAAAGTATTTAATAATGCTCAGTAAGTGCCACTGATACATTGTCAACAAACAACTATATTGATACCATAAGTCTTGCAAGGTTGAGAATTCGAGAATTTAAGAAGTATTAGAATTTGGTGTTTAGTGAAGGAATTATTTACAATGTTGGTAACATGGGAATAAGGCCATGCTAAATAGGGCCTTTGAAACCACAGTATGGTGTAGGCATTGGTTATGGATTGAGAAAGTGGTTGCCCCCAGATGTGGAACATAACTAACTGTGAATACACTGATTGAGCTAGAATACACAGTCATGGATAGCCAAGAAGGGGACTGGGCAGGAGAGCAGCTAGAAAATTGGTGTGTTACAAAATGTTTTTGACAGATTCTTTTGAATGACTGAAGCAGTGGCATCTTTGTAGGTCAGGTTTACTGAAATCGGTGGAAACAGAATTAAAGAAATGTAGGTTACATTTGTAAGGTGTGTGAGAGACAAAGTGGGACAAGAGTGGCACTGACCCAGCAGATGATTATATGATTTCACGTGGAAATGGGAATTAAAATCATCGGTTGGGGGCAGGATTTTTTGCATGTAATATAAACATTTAAAAGAGTAGAGTTTGTTAGTGGTAGGATTTTGTATATAATATGTAGAAGTTGCTGGTGTAACATATTCTGAATGCACATGACCCAACTGAGGATCAAAGTGGTTATACAGATGACAGGTTCTGTGAAGAACTAGAGTGCATATTTATCAGTTTCCAAAGTACCAGATGAATGGGACATTTCCATTGAAAAGTAGGGAGAGAAGATATTTTTAAACCAACAATTAGGAATGAGAATGTACATAGAATTGGTAAAGATAATGGAATTAGCATGCCAGACTCGAAATTATTTGTCAAGAATACAATGCTCCCACATAGCAACATTCATATGTACACTTGGACTTCTCCTGATGGGACTGATTGTGCCATTCAGTTGTACTTGATATCTGGCCTTTCAGAGGAGCTGACACCTAGTATGAAAAGTTTGATATGGAAGGACTGGATCTCAAGAAGTCAAATGATGTAAAAATTAAAGAACAGTATCACGTTAAAATCTGAAACTGGTTCACACCTGCAGGAAACTGAGAGGCTAATGTGGACATCAACAGGCTTTGAGGAGTATTGGAGTGAATATCAAAATTTCAGCCAAGAGAGTGTAGGTCTTATTACAGGTTAAGGTAGCTTAAACAACAGTTTGAGGACATCTATATCTTCACAGTTATTAGATTACCCGAAGAGAGCTGAATCGCGGTGGTTAGAGGATCCAACCAAATGAATGTAGATATTATAAAAAAAGTAAGACTTGAAAACAGTATACTTGTGGGTGGGGGGGGGGGGGTGTTGGTAGGGATACAGGGAGTCTTTGAAGCTACAGTTAATCATCTTGAAACAAACACTGTGTACAAAAATATTAGAGACTTATATAGGGGCAGATGAATTTAAATATGGTTACCAACCTAGAAGAAACTTGGTGCAGGATTAGAAGGTGTAAATTGCCACAGTATTTTGAATAGGCGGAAGGATCAGTTCTGTCAGCTGTTGAATGTACATGGGCTTGAACTATGTTAGGTAGACTGAAATACCCACAGTTGAGCCCTTACTGCATGAGCCTGGTCCTTTTGATGTTGAGATTGCTGTTGGAAAGTTATTAATAGCTGGGAATTTATTAAATTCCAGCTGAATTGGTGTATGCACGAAGTAAAACATTGTATTTTGAGGTCCTTACCTTATTAATTCCATGTGGAATAAAGAAGAATTTCCTCAGCAGTGGAAGGAATATTTTTGTACGTGTTTATAATAAGGCAATAAAACTGACTAATAATTATTGAGGCATTATCACTGTCATCAACTATATACAAAATTTTAATGACCATTATTCTCTGAAGGTTAACTCCCTGCACAGGCAAGATTATTATGTAATTTGTATTATGTAAGTGTGGACCCAGGCATAAATTTTCACAAATCAACTACTAATCAGGCATTTTGTATTCATCAGATGTTGGAGAAGAAAGTGGAGTGTAGTGAGACAATACATCACCAATTTGTAGGCTTTAAGAGAGGCTGTGATTGAGATAGGAGGGAAGTTTTGTACAGTATTCGCATGAAACTGGTTAAGCTAATGTTCACATAGTTAAACATTTGCCTAATACATAACATATTTAGAATGGTCTGAAACAGACCAATGCTTTACTGCCATTGCTTTTCAACTTCTCCTTGCGTGCATCATTAGGAAGCTCAAGGAAACCAGGAGGGATTCAATGAATGTGACATATTTCTTGTGGCGTGTGCTGGCGATAGTTCACTGGGCAGAAATGTACATGTCAAAAAAGAAGGATGCAGTTGCAGTAGTAGATATTAGGGAAGTTGCTCTGGAAGTAAATCACATAAAACCATGTGTGTGTTCTTGTCTACAGAATAGAAGACAAAGTCATAACATAAGGATAGCCAACGCATTTTTTGGAAATGTGGTAAAATTCAGCCATTTGGCAATAATGTTAGCGTATTAAAAACTGCACTGATGAATAAATTAAGAGCAGATTAAATTCAGGGAATGCCTGCTACAATTCAGTTCAGAATCTTTGCTTGCATGTGTGTGGTCTAGATATATCTTGATTGGCGTATGATTGTAATTTTACTTGTTTTGTATTGGCGTGAATCCTGCTGTTTCTCATTGGGAGGGACCATAATATGAGGGCAAGATTTGAGGTTTGCACAGTGGTGACTGCTGAGATTACTGTGCTCTGGAGTGTGATGCCATGTGGTCTAGTAGAAGTATACAGACATTTTAGATACAATTACTGTCTCCATCATACAGGCAGATATTGATGGCAGCAGTAGGATCTGCTAAAGCATCAGTATATTCTACTGGACTGTGTGGTGTCATGTGCTGGAAGCATGCAGTTTTCATAAACTGAGGGTGTTTGAGAACCAGGTGCTGAGGATGGAATATGGAAGGTTGTGCAGTGTGTTTTGCACTGTCAGTGTGTTTAGAATTGATTTGTGATGGACTGTGCACATAGCTAATGTGAGAGGAATGAAAATTCTAACAGAGTTTTGGAGAGAGGGACCTCAGTGTTTTTGGAGTAAGATCCCTATTCATAAGGTTATAAGTTCATACCCAGGCACATCTGTGTGCAGATAGACACCTTCTCTTCTACCAGTAAGTCAACACTTTTAGAGTACACATACCTGCCTTCCTGCTCGTCCCAGTTCGGAGCTTACGTAAAATGTGTGTTTACTCTGCCAGCTGTGAATTTTACATACAGATTTGGTCTTTATGCCTAGATTGGCAGAGGCCAGCGAGGTCATACTGAAGGCAGTAGAGACAAATTTGTGGAAGGAAACATGAAATAATTTTGGCTACAAGATTGATCTTCTGTCAGATGGTGTGTACTTCTTGTGCAATCCATTATCCAGTATTTCAGTGATATGTTAAAGTGGATCTTGCAGAAGTATATTATAGCACTGTGAGATGGATGGAGCAATCTGTAACCCTACATGCGGCCAGATTCTAAAAAAAATAAAGTAATCCTCATTTTGTCTATCTAAGAAGTGTACCTTACCAGAGCATTCATTGTTAGGGCATAGAGGCTACACTTGTATGGTAATACATTTGCTTATGGGTGTATATGTCAGGAGTTTGAGTCAGGTAGTGGCAAAACTGAAATGTTTTGTGGTCCTTTATCTTGAGATGGGTGATAACTGATTTTCCTCAATTTTACTGGTGTAATCACCATTCAAAATCATATTTTAGTCTTCTTCTTCTTCTTCTCCTCCTCCTCCTCCTCCTCCTTCTCCTCCTTCTCCTTCTCCTCCTTCTTCTTCTCCTCCTCCTCCTTCTCCTCCTCCTTCTGCTCATTTTCCTTTAGGGCCTATCAGCAGATGCCCCAGATGCACCTCAGCCTTAGGCTTATTGTGCAGCCCTGAACACTCCATTCAGCACAGGTTCAATAAACCTGTGCCTCTTGTAAAGAGGCAAATGTCCCTTACTGAAGCTGGTTCAGCAGACAGTTCCCCAAAGACATTATAGCGCTGGCGAGCCAACACCTCGCAGCAGCAAATAATATGCTGCATTGTTTCAATCTCCATCCTGCAAAATGTGCAGGTTGGATCGCCATCAAACAGGCCCATAATATACAGGTGCCTCCTCACAGGAACATGTCCTGTGAGGACCGCAGCTGCCATTTTTAGTTGATGTCTGCTTAATTTAAGCAGGTCTTCAGCTCTTCTCTTACATGGTCTACCAATAAAAAGTCTGCCATGTCTATGACCTGGTAAATCTTTCCAGGATCTTTCAGTCTTGCAGCCTGAATGTGGTTGTGTAGTATCTGTGTGTCTGCAGCATATCTAGTAGGTCATGGGGTTCAAATATTTTCTGCCAAACTGGCTATCCTGACTAAGGCTTGTCACAGTTTTTCTTGATCCCTCCAATTAAATGCTGTGGTAGTTCCTTACAGTTGGCCACATTTTTCTCCATCATCCTTTCCAGTTCATAACTGTCGTTTCATTCAGTGTTATTCAACCTCTCGGACTGTTAAATAAGCAATAAAAGAAATGTGTTGAGTGATTTATTATGTTCAGTGTAAAAAAGAGTATTGAATGTTATGACACATCTCCAGCTCTGATATTGATGTGTTTGTTTTATGAGGGTTAATGGAAGCAGCAGTTGTAATGACTTCCTGATGTTCTCTGTTTTTTTTATTTTGTCATTTGGATGAGGACCAAAATTTGTGTGAAGGTTGCAACCTTCCGTACCTGTTCCCGGTATGTGGAAATAGTGGTATGTTGGCATGGAGACAAAGGCACACTGTATTCCATTTTTAATTGGCAGCTTAAAATAATTTGTACATGTGCTGGTGATATTTTGCCTCTAGTATCAGAGAAACTAATGTGTGCACAAGTGGACATAATGCCCCATTAACTTCTGGTGTTCTATTCGCACACCTGCTGTATGGGTTATTATAAAATTAGCCTGGCATAATTTTAAACCATGTCTCACCTCTTCACTGGACCATTGAATAGACTCCAGTCTCTGTACTGATAAATTGAAAACAGCTGTTGGCACTGCTTCTACATGATAGCGTGCCATAATGTTTGCAGTATGCAGTGCTAGAATTGCATTAGTGTTACACAGGATTTGCACTGATCATGATAATGTAGTGCATTTTCCTTGTGTATATTTAGATTTGGTTAGGTTTAGTGAAACAGATTGTTGTGAGGGTTTGACTGTGGCACTGATTTTAGTGTTAATATATGAAATTATATTAAAGAGCTGTGATGCCATTTTGAGGTTGTAAGTTGGTCTATGTGTGTCATTTCTGTGTTAATGTGTTTAGTTGTGCCAGCCAGTTGCTAGTGGGATCGCAGCTCAGTCAGCTTTCAGCCATGAGCTTCTATGCAGCTCCAGGTTTCCAGCCAGTAGCTACAGTGGTGGGGTACAGGTGAGTATGTAATAGTCTGGTCACAATTAGAATATCTAAATATGGAAATTGTATGGGGTTTCTGTGGCTCATGGTTCTGAAATTTGTATCACTCAGTCTTAATGAAAGTATAACTTATAGCTGTGTTTCTCTGATTTTGAAGATCTGTACTGTAATGAAGAAAAAATTTTGATACGTAATAATACATGTTTAAACCACTTTTTATTTGAGGTTTTTATGATCGTAAGACTTTAGATTGTGGTCTTTTCGATTATGACACCTGTGAGCTTGTAGGTGGTTACTAGTGTTTGTAGGAAGCTGGTTGTTGCCATCTTGAAGTTACAAGTTGAAGATGAAGCTGAAGGCAGCAGGTTCTTATAAAACATTGGTAACCCCCCTGAGACTGTATGGTGTCATAGACCAGAATGCAACAAGCGGAATTTCTGCTTTTGTTCTTTGCACTTAAAGACATTTTCCCCTGTCACCAGTGTTTATGCATAGGCTTATGTGATGCCTCTTCATTTTATTCAAAATTCATGTGCACCAAGTGCCTGACACTTTAAGCTTCTGACAGTTAATTAAAATTGTTTTCATTTGTTCCCTAAAGCAAATTCACAGTTTGAGGCACCAGGTGACAAATCAAATGTATTTTATTTATTCTGTCATTTGATAGTAGTAGGAGCTAGTTTTGCTGTTAAAGAGTACTGATTTGTGGATAGGTATGAAAAGGGTAATAAGTGAGTAATAATATTTGGTTGACATTCGTCCTGTTTCCCACGCACTAATTCCCACGTTCTAACTTAAACTCAGAATGCATATGAATGAAATAGACAAATCTGTCCCCCATGAAACTAGCTTTCAGAGATTTCTCTGGTGGTAAAGGTAACTCATTTTTTCGATTTCTGACTTGAACCACTTTGCATCTGCACTCATGAATTGTGTTGAAGTATGGGCTCAGCTGGAATGATTTTCGGACCTTGTGTTATACTTCATGCCCATAGCATTGCATATCAGTGCGTTAGGAGTACTGAAATGTGTCACAAAGAAGAGTGGACACTTTTATTGTATCAGCAGTTAAAATAAATGTAGGAATTTAAATTATGATATATAGGTTTTTCTTATTTATACTTGCATTTTTACCTTATTATGATTTTGTGTTTCATAAAAAGTATGGTAATAATATGGTGTACTGTGGATTACCATCAGGGTAAAGAGCCCTGGTTGCATGCTGTACCAAAATTTGTGATTAGAAATTTTTGTGTAAAATAGATGCTTTTAGGTATTTAACATTTTTAAGTTTTTGGACATGAACTTTTGGTTTTGGAGTAGAATTTTCAAACTGCTATATCATTATTGCTTATTTCAGGTTTTTGACACATTTGAGTCATTCCTGTGGTTCACAGATATTGCAAGATTCCACACATATGATCACACGCCTAACAAAATAATATTCTTAAATGTGTTTTTATGTGTTTTCATTCATTTATCAAAACAAATTTTTGCATTTTGTTTAACATGTTGTAATACATACATCCATAACGTTTAAGTAATATTGTTGATGTAAGCCCATGATTTAGGTGACTCAGTCAATGCCAAGTAGTTATGTCGTCAGTTCTGCAAGAGTTACATAGTGTTCCCATTAAGTACAGTTTTGTATTATGAGCATGTTGTTCTAACAGTCATAAGGTGTTGTGACTTTTTTTAAGTCATGGAATGTAAATACAGAATTTAAAAAAAAGTTCCAGAAGGGAAGTATATTGATTTCACAGTGTGGATTTACCAGTGGCATCCATAATAAATAAAGGGCACAAGGCACATAAGGCCCCTGCATATGTTGTACTCTGGTGTTAGGATTATAATTGAGATTTGAAATTTAGTTTTAGAAACATAGGCAGGAGTGAAAACATCTTTCGGCCAGAAGTTGCAGGGACCAGGTGTACTGAATAATATACGGGGAACATTCAGGGTAGCATAGTTAGTGTAGTGACTGATTATGGGCTGGATGGTCCAGGGATCGAATCTTTGTGGGGGCGAGATTTTCTGCACCTATCCAGACCACCCAGCCTCCAGTACAATGGGTATGGGGCTTCCTTCCTGAGGGTAAAGCAGCTGGGGCATGTCGTTGACCATCCACTCCCATCTAGTGCCAGTGTTACAGAAAGAGTAGAGCTATACCTCTGTTCCCCCTCTGGGCCTTCATGGCCTGTTCTAGAGTGAGCTTTACCTTTCCCTACCTTACAGCATATGCTGTGTTATGAGCGGTTTGTGGCCATGTTTGCGACTCTGTGAATAGGTCCTAATGAAAGTAGATATTTTGAGTTAATGTTAAAATTTGAAATTAGAATATTATATTTGGATGACTGGGTTTATTGAAGGCTGTCTCCTGTACTAAAAGTTAAAGTATGTTTCTAAAAGTATTTTCAGTTTTTGATAAAAGATATGTAAATGTAAGACAAAGTTGTTATGCGTTTTGACTTCTTTGATGGAATGAACAACTTATGTCTGAATCTGTTAGTGGAAATAATGAGCACTTTCTAGTTCTGTGGCATGTTGTCAGAAAGGAATTGTGGGCTCTTGGCAATGGCATTCAGGAAGCTGTACGGTAAGGAAGCTGGTTGAGATGCTGGCATCATTGTAGGGCTACTGTGTGTGCTTAATCTTTATTGTCCTACACAACCATATGCTGGTCTCAAACAGTACTGTTGAATGACCTAGCTTGCCATATTCTAGTCTGTGTGTGAAAATGTAAATGTCCACGTTAAGCAAGAAAGACTCTGGCCGAAGAGAGGTACACTTAGCATTTAAATTCGTTGGCTGAAGGTTAGTAATAAACATGGTGATGGGTGTAAATAATAATGAAATTTGGCGTTGTCTGTAGTTTTTACGGAATTGTTACTTTGCACATTGATGTGGTTTTGATGCAGGAAATGTGGCACATATTCTCTGTGGCGGAGACAATAAAATGTGTCGTTTCTGTGGATTGTAAGCAGAGGCTTCCTAGTTTTTTTAATTGTGTCACTGTGTACTGTAGGCCTGATATTGGTATATCTATCTGTATCTGCTATTTGAGATACTGACAGTGGCGAGTGTGAAAATTGCTGTAGTCTGGGATGTGGTGTCATGTTTTTGGTTGACAGCTACAAAATTACATGATGTCACACCCCAGAAGGCAGTAATCTACGTCTGTGTTTCTTTGAACACAATTTTTTATTGTTGTGGTGGAGAGGAAGTGTTATAGTTTTCGCCTGAAATATTTTTCAACCTGTTTAGTATGTATATAAAGATTCCAGAAATGTAGTTAGGCTTTCTGTAAAGTCATAATTGAAGTCATTCTGATTTGGACCAAAATGTTGTTTGGTTAGTAAAATTTATTGAAAACTGTAAATACAAAATTTTGTAAAAACACATTTACCATCATCAGAATTGTTTCTCATGGACAGACAGATGTGCTGAAGATGGTAGTGCATCCATCAGTTCATAATACGTAACTAAAAGTGGTCCTTCCATTTTGTCAATCAGTGAGGTTGATTCTTGGGGTGGATGAGTTGGTGTAAGTGTTGAGATACGAAAAAATGTGCAAGTGAAATTTGCATGTGTTCTCTGCTAAACTTTTGGAAGTTTTGGCAATGAAAGAACTGGTTTGTTATAACTGTGCCTGCTGCTGGATGTTCGTTTCATGAGGGGAATACAAGTTTGAAGTAGAAATATGAGTTCCTGAATGCTAATTGGTATAATGTATACAACAAAGTTCATCCCGAAGTGTGGGTTTACTCAGCATGACCAAACTTTGGTTTTAGGTGGGTCGTTTACCCCAAGACCCCACTGGGGGAGTTAAACCACATTGCAAGTGTGCAGACACCTGACCTGCCTCACATCCGTGCCAGAGAAGTTGCCGCATTTACACGGTGATATAATTTAGCATGATGTAACATAAGTTCTAGGCAGGTCATTTATACTAAGCACAGGCAGGGTCAGAAATGTCTACATTTAAAATTTGAAAGTAATGACATCTCTGTATAAGACAACATTGTAAGTTGATGCTGTCTGGACGGGGAAATTTTAATTTATTTTGGTGCCACGAGACCAGAAAATCATGCTGGAAGAAAATCTTGGTACATGAGGAATGAGTCTGCTGCTGCAGAAATTCCCTCTTAGCACACTTAACATTACGCCTTTGTATATTGCCACTTATAGTAAAGCTGCATCCTCATCTCAGTAGTTCTGAGTATAAACTCATAGTTACAGAAATTGTGAAACTACCACCTCCTGTGTCTGTCTGTTGCAACTTTAAAATTTATCTTAAAATGCAGTGTTGAACCATGTATATTATTCTAGTAAGCGTATGAGTCATGAGAAAGTTATACCTTAATTAGATTCGTTTCGTTATGAGACTGTGTAGAGAGAAATAAATATTCAAGCAAAATTGTCTAGTTACTACACAGAAAACTCTTGTTTATTTAAAAAGGAGACATGTTGCAGATTTCTGAACGTATTCCATGTGTTTAAATCATACATCTGTGCTTTGACTATATTACTTTTACTTAACAGTAGAAAACAGTGCACAGAATTGGCAAGCTTCACACATTATTTAAACTGTACAAAGAACTTAAAAATAACCTGTGATATGAATCAAAACCAAAATGAGGAAAGGCTTTAGTGAAGATAAGATTAAAGTCAATTAAGGAAGGCTGTAAGATGTAGACATGTATTTGTGACAGAAGGTTTGGTGGTGACGTTATTTATTCACAATAAAATTATTTTATTGAGTAGCTTGCCACACTTAATGTCATGTATGAAAGACCAGTGATAGTGATGTAACCTAAGAGTTTATACAGCATGTTAAATTTTTTTATATAGTGAATGCTGAAGTTTAAAACCAGACCTGAAACATGAATATTTTACTTATAATGTGAGACATTGAATCTAATATGCCTTACATGGTGCTCATTTTAAAGTTCATAAGATTTTGCACCTCATCATCCCTACCCTTCCAGATTTACCAAAATATCTGGTATGGCGTGTACAAGTGTTTTTCTCATTTTTTGTAAATTTCGTAAAAGGAAAAGCGTGATAAAGAATGTAATTCATGTTACCTTTGTTTTGAATTAAAGTATTCAGATACTTAGAATTTTTGTAATATCTTACCCTCTGACTTCCCAAAGTGAAATACTGACTGAAGTGTTTATAACATAATGCCTGCATATGTTATGTTGTATGGAAAATTTGTGAATGTAAACTGTTGCAGCATAGCATCAATTATGCTGCTTTTATTTAGTGTTCATTAGAGAAATTTTTTGATTATTTTTGATGAACACTGCAGTTTGACGCTTATTGTTGGATGTATTTAGCAGCTCAAGATACAATGAAGTAATCTGAAAAGTTTTAACAGTTTATACATATATGTATATTTTTTTATGTGTTCATGTCTTATGGCAGGCAATTGCGTGGCTATCTACGTGACAGGCAGCTTTTCAAAAAGGCTCTGGTCCATGGAATTTGGTAGATGATTCGTATTATATCAGACCATTTAAAACACCAGTTTTTGATTTTTGTAACTTTACATTAAAAGAGCTATATGTGTGCAGTTTACTTGGTAATATTAACAGTCGCTCTTAAGTCTTTTGACATAAGTTCTTTCTAAATGTGAGGAGGTTCTTCAAAAACGAGGTTGCATGTAAAAAATGTGATAATTTGCTGCAGAAGTCATTGACTCCTTTTTATCCCAAGTTATGAGAAGTCTCAAAGCTTCATGTAGACTTTTTATTCACCTGGTATTGTACTAAATTTAAGGTCTTAGTTATTGCTTATTCATGACACCTTGTGGAATTTAATGTGGGCTCAAGTTTTTCAAAGTTCTGTCAGGAGTGTAATCGTGAACCAGGGGTTATGAAACAGTAAGTCTTTACCAAAGAACTGAACACTTGAAAGTTATGACAGCAGAGCACTGGATTCAGTAACATCTTCTGTGGCAGACAGCAGTGTCAAAGCCAAAAATGTTCTGACGTTTCAGGAAATTACTGCCCCCACCTTTGTGGTGCTGCTAGTGACTTCAAGGCATAGAGTACTGGATGGTTGCAGTAGGATCTATGGAATATGTCAACATTTGACATAATCATTATGGGTTAATAGTTAACTGTTCCTATGATAATCTGGTTGTAGCTATGATTCTGGTCTTCTGGTGTGTATCACTGTATCACTGGGTGGGTCAAGTGGACCGGGAAGAACTTCTTTGTCCACGTGACCCGTGAGAATGAAGGCAGTACGTTCCTGGAAGACATCAGGAACCACTCACTCCATGACACAGCATCACAGCATAGAAGAGCAGAATCCCAAATTACACTGCTTTGAAAACCTCAAAACTGGTTTTATCTGCTTTGCATAGCACGATTTTTTATGTTAATAGAAATTTAGACTATCCATGAAACCACTGAATGCAACAGATGCATATATTTTGATTTTCCTTTTCCATTGCCGTATCACTTTTGTTTCTGCCAGCCACAACAGACATCTTCTGCTGAACAAACAGATCTCATCACAGTACAAGTCACTACAAGATCATACCATCCAACATCACCTATTGGCCATCCCAGCAGGTTCACCTGGCATAGCGCCTTAAAAAGATCAAGACCATTTCCTTCTGTGTCCTACCCAGCACTAATGTGTGTGTGTAGGTGATGAAAGTGTTGCTTAGAAGTTGATTAACAATGAGAGAAAATGGTTACTGGATTTTGATGTCAAAAGGAATGTTAACAGGATGAGAATGACAGCATAGACTAATACTTTGAGTTACTCTTTGCTGCAGAAAATTCATTGTGAATGGGAGTGAAGAACAGTGGTTCTTTTTTGGGCATGTGTAAATCTATTTTAAGATTATCATGATTATCATGTATACAAGAAACAACTGTTATATTTTGTAGGTGTAATTCTTGGCTCAGCTTTAAGCAGCACTTCTGTGCTGGTTCTCAGATGTGTTGGAGTGTTAACTTCTCAAATTTTTGACAAGAAATAAGCCAATAAACTTAACAGTATCGTTGTTTCCAATTGCCATTATTCCTTCATTTTTTGTAATAGACTGTTATTTTTGTAAGACTTGGGGTACTAATAGTAGTGAGTATGAGTTGTGGGATGTGATGTTATATGTAATTCTGGTGTATGGGTTCCAGCGTGTTAGAGGAACCTGCCCCATTCATCTTCGGGGTAGAAGAACCTATCCTCAAGATGGAGGTCATAGGTTCTTTGAAACCCATCTATCAAATAACAGAGCATTACATCCCAGAAGACTATACTCTAGATTATTATTGTATTACTATTTTATTTTAATTTATTTTATTTGTTTTAAACACGATCGTAGTATGCCATAATGTCATGTGCCACCAGAAAGGAGATGGCATAGGACCAACATGACATCCAAAGTTTTTATGCTGAGGCAATGGAGTGAACCCTCCTCAATCAGCCATGTAGACATGGTGTAAAAGTATGATGTCTGGAAGACTATTTCTGTATCCATTATTATGGATTGATGTGATAACTGGCAGAAATTGGTTGATATGCATAGACGTAAACCTTTTGAGGCCAGTGTGTGTTGTCATATATGGCAGTGGGCAGAGTGAATCAGTCTTTCAGTGTGTTGTCATTTATGGCAGTGGGCAGAGTGAATCAGTCTTTCAGTGTGTTGTCATATATGGCAGTGGGCAGAGTGAATCAGTCTTTCATCACACAGTAGTCCATGCTCATTGCTGAGCAAGTTGGTAGTGCCACTTACAGATGATAGGCCATCACTGATCTTGCAGTTGACAGTGCTGAATGTTCGTTTTTGTTGAACATGGATCCTTTTATTTATATGCCTCAACAATTCAGGTCAATTCCTCATTCAAGTTATTTGTTTTGATGGTTTTTGTATGTCTCTAAATACTTTTAGCTTGCCATAAGTAGCACGTTTGAGGTGTCTTATTGTCCATTCTGGTAAGGTGGGGTAACCATTTCTGTCTGTAGTTATCTGTACTTCAGTTTCCCCTAGCAAGTATTTTGTGTAATCCAAATATCATACTTGTAAATTGTGTCCAGTCTAACATATCGTTGACATTTCTTGAAAATTCAGCGTCTGTTGCATGAATTTTTATTGGCAGTTTTATTCTTCATTATTCGAGTTTCGATTTCCAGTGAGATCTTTACTCATTTTATGAATGTTCAACTTTGTCTCTTTCATTACATGTTTCTGCATTCCGTATGTTCCTTAAAATCACTGATAATGAAAGGAGCATATAATTGACATACTTGCAGTGGTGACGTGTGTTGTGATCAGGTTAACACCATTGTGTATGCCTGCTGGTTGCTGTTTCCGTATGCCACCTATTTTGAGCTTGTTAAACTTCCATGGCTTTGTCGGTTGTATGTAACTTCACGAGCAGAAAATCTGGCATGCTCAGTAAAACGTATGTTCTTGTGGTTTAAGGTGACCTATGTCAACTGGCATGATGTTACCTATGTTGCAGCCCAGCTCTGCCAAGCACAGTGCCTCTTGTGGCACCACTGCCACTGCCTACGGTGACAGGACCTGCCCCAACACCAGCACCTGCCCCACCAGCGAAGCCAGCTGATGTGCTCCCACCAGCAAACTTCCATAATAGTGACCCAGTCACCAAAGCAGTCATGGATAATATCATGGGAAAGCTACCTACCAAGAAGCAGGCTGTGAGTGTTACAGTGTGAAACTGTACTGTTCTCTTCTGTGACTAGTTTTCAAAAATCTCTGACATGTTAAATATTTATTGTCATTATGTAAGCTGAACAAAGACAGTAGCTTTCACCCCGACTTTTTACCATGCTCTTTGTGTTGTGTGCCATTTGTGTAAGTGTGAACTTCGCATGAAAGTTTTTCAGTTTTCAGGCAATGTCTAGTCTGCTATGAGGTGCATGTATTTCCAGTAGCTCTTTTACATGTAAACTGACTCAGAATTAATGGTTTTGTTGTTCATCATGAACCTGCCCATGAAGTTGTTTACTTTGGAGAAGTAAGAATTGCGACTGCCAACACAAACACAGCACATAGCTCAGCTAGTAGGTGGTCCTTGGAGTGTTCAAACTGTGGTCTGCAACCCTGCAGTAACACATTGTAGAAACCATGCACATATAATTATAGTTCGGGACCAGTGAAGTCCTTCTATGGTAGTATAGTGTTTTGAAGACTGGAGAGATTTTGATGTGTAAGAAATGCACATGGGATGGTATATTTTCAGAGTTTTAAAGTGTCTAAAGCAGGACTTCAAAACTGACTTCAGGTTACTGTGTTGCATACAATTTATTCTCTGCGTGAGATTTTCTCTTGCATGTCATTTTTTTTGTGTGTTTTGCAAGTGCCTTCCAGAGTCTATGTTGTATGCCAAATGTTCAACAATCTGCCATGCATTTACATTGCTGTTATGTTAGTTAGTGTGAGTGGCCTGAGATGGCAGGAATTGTTCCTTCACTGTACTGGACTTCTAAGTTAAAAAAATGCAACCAGCTTTGAAATGTTCACTGCAAAAATTAACAGAATTTTGCATGTCTGTATGTTTCTTTTGTTAATGGGAAGGCTTACAACAGCAGGTTAGCTTATCAGACTTGTTCAATTTTGGGTTCCAGGTGACCTGTAAGTGCGATATTTGTGGCCTAGAGTTTTCAGGGCAGGTTGTCCTGGACACACATCTTGCTGGAGCAAAGCATGCAAAAAAGGTACTGTGCATTGAAGTTAGTAACAGATATTTGTGCCAAAGGGACACTCTTAACATTGCTTCTAGGCTCACCAGCACAAAAGAATTGTGTAGAATATGTTACTGCTAAAATAATGGGCTACAGTATGAATGTAAACCACCGATTAACATAGAAATTCAAACTGATGAGGAAAGAAAAGAGAATGGCCAGTACATTTTTCCATTTATCCAAGAGATGGACAAAAGTGCCAGTAAAGTGACTTGGCATTCCAACTGCAGAGTGCAGAAACCTTCAATAGCATACGGTATAACACGTGCAGACACTCATCTGTTGACGTTTCTGTGAGGTTTGTCATCTAGTAGGCCTTTTCATTTATTCTCTGTTTTCTCATTTCCTCATACATTTGTATTCAGACTTCTGTTTTGTATATCTCATCTCACTTGGTCTCGTTCTTATCTTTGGTCTGCCCATTTTTTTTTTTTTAATTTCAGATCCATGTTTTCTAAACTCCCAAAGAATTTCATTATCATCCATATTACTGCACCTGTAAATTGATAGTGCTTTTTGTACCAGTGTTTAGAATTTCAGAATGTTTTGTGTAAAACTTTTAGGACTTGACTGAAATACAGCTTGATCTGTTAGGTCCCTGAAAATAGTGGAAACATATGAAATTGTGGTAAAATGCACAAAAAATATTGTGAGCCTCAGTTTGTACTCCAGTGCCCAGTGTTTTGTTTTTGTTGTTAGTTTTGACTGTGTTGATGGGGTTGTTGAGAGGCATTCAAATACAAAGCTAGTAAGATGTATACTCAGATCTGGCTAAGTGACGTGTTGTATGTGCCAATGTTTGAACAATGTTACACAAGTAAACAGCCCCATCAACACAGTCAAAACTGACAACAAAAATAAAACATTGCATACCTAGAGTATGAACTGCAGCTAACAGTACTTTGTATGTACTTTTCCACAACTTCAGCGATAAAACTTCGATGACCCAATAGCAACATATACACAGTGCTTCTAAAAATATTTTATATCTAATTGCCTACACTGTACTATTTTATTCAGTATCTTTAACATGTTATACCTTCAAACTATACAGTACGGGGGTGTTACACCTTTCATATCCTTATATTATTTTACATTTTATGTATGTTTTTATTGAAGGTTGAGATCTCTAAACTAACTACAGTTGTAAATAACCCTTTTTGTATCTTGTAGTTCAGGCCTGATGATGGCTGTCCTTTTATAGTCGAAACATGTGACCTTGTTCTTGATGAATACATGTTGTGTTGATGGACTGAAACATTTATTGTATGGTCGGGTAGTTGCTAAAAAGTTTAGTACGCAGGATGAAAGAATACATTACACAGTATCAAATAATTTTAGTTTTTTGTATTAATATTTGGTATATTTCATTTTATTTTCATATCTTACAATTTTGATTTTTCCAAAAGTCTAGGGGCAAGGAGCAACAGATCCTGATTGTAAGAAATGATGGTTGTTATTGTGCAGGTTAAATCACAGGAGATATTGAAGCAACTTCAGAGTAGTGGTCAGACCTTCACGCGGGATGAGAAAACAAGAATCCTTAAGTGCGAGGTGTGCGATGTGGTAGTGAATTCTTCACAGCAGCTACAAACCCATCTTGCAGGTACATCATGTTGCAGGTAGATCCCCTGAAATATGAACAGTGTTTCAGGCTTTTGCAAGAAGACATGAGTCCTGGCAGTGTAACCATTACTTGAGTTACATGTGGACGCACCCAGTTGCAATTCTTGGTGCAGCAATTGACTATTCTGAGATTTTTCATTGTTTTTCTTGTTCCTCAGACAAATGCTGAGATAATATCTTAAAGCGTTCATCATTCACAATTGTCTTCCCACTCAGTGCACTTGATTTACTTAGCTGAGAAAAAAAGGGAAAGATGAACTCCACAGGGAAGAGTCTGTCTTGAGAAGCTCCATTTCTTTTGGCTGTTGCAGAAATTCTGTGCCTCTTGTAAAGGTCAAAGTTTCATTACTGTGTTCATAAGGGTCTGCCCCAAGATCCTGTCTAAGAGGCAGGTGAATCCTTTCCACCTCACATCATATTTCTTAAAATCTCTTTTAACATTAATCATCCGATCTGCATTTGTGTCCTTCAGGTGTTCAGGCAAAAATTTTGTTTGTATTTCTTGTCTTTCCTGTTTGCGCTTTGTGCCATGACCATGTTATAACCCCTGATTTGGTTATGCTAATAATATTTGATGGAGTGTACAAGTCATTAAGCTTATTATGCAGTTCTTACCATGTGTTATGTCCAATCTCATGTAGAGAAACAAACATTAATAAATTAAAAACATATATTTGTTGTGTTTTGAAAAGAGAGTGGTTGTATGGGAAGTAAGATTATTGCAAGGTTACTGGGGAGAAAAGAACTTGGTCAAAAATTTTGGGCAGTGACTTCAAGCAGCAGAACACCATATTGATCCTATTCAGCGACTTAAGGTAAAGAAGCAGAGACTACGTGATGATATTAAAAGCTTGAGAGCTAGGTCAAATAAGAATTTTTGAAACTGAGGCAAGGTATAACTGTAGATACACTATATGCAAGAACTGTTCTTGCAGACATTTCAGGTGTCAGCTGGGCAAGTGACACGGACCCTATTGAAAATGTACCAAGGTAAGAAACCTGGATGATATGAGAGGCTTCCAAGCATGTCTGTGTGGTAAAATTCCGGATGAAGGTGGCACCTGTCTCTGCAAGAATATTGAAATTTTTCCCTCATGCCAGACCCACTACACTAGAAACCATGGTGCGTGGCAGAGATACTGATGTGTGTCATTAGAGCAGACCAGATTGTGTGTCCTGTGATGGACTTAACAGGAAAATGGATCACCTTACATTTATTCCATCTGCAAACCACAATTTATTTAACAATTCAAAAGTGACTAATCTTGAATTAAATGGGGATGAACCTTTGAATTGTGATGAATTAGGTGAAGATGATTAAAATGTTTTTTAGTTTTTCTACTTTTTCTGGTTTTATAATTTTTTGCACTAACAGTTTGGGCAAATAATATTATATGTAAACCTTTGATTGAAATCTTAAACTTAAAAGAGACTGTCATAATTTAAAAAACTGGTGCAGTTATTCTTCAGTGCTGCTTGACTTTGTTCAGTGATGTACTGATAAAAGTCATTTCTGTCTTCAGAAAAATTTGATGACATCTTCCATGAAAATGTAATGTCTTGACTATAATTTTTATTTAATATGAGATTTGTTTCATACATTCTGATTTTTCTGTGAGACATTATGCAGGACATTAGTTTACTCAAATTGAGGAAGAAGTGACTTACGCCACACTCATTCTGACTGGTTTATATGTGACTGTTGTCTGCAGGCAATAAACACAAACAGAAAGCGTTGAAGAAAGGTGCATTAGCAAATGCCACTCAGAAACCAGTACAGACAAGTACAACCAGTAGCAGTAGTATAACTACCACTACCACCACTGCCACCACCATCACGACTGCTGTCACAACAGCTACCACAGGAACCAGCACACTAAATGGTAAAGGTACAGATGCTTTTAAATTTCCATGCATGCATATACACTGTGTTCCACTGTTGTGATTCCTTGATGGCTTGTACTGAGTGCCATTCACAGTGATAGCATAAGAAGCTGAAGACAGGATGCGGTTTTACCAGTGTCGTGCACTTGCGTGTAAAATTTGTTCATGCATGTGTGTGTGTGTGGGGGGGGGGGGGGAGGAGCAACAGAAACTTCAAGAATTAATTCCTGAAATTATGTTGTAACAGTTGTGTATTTAAAGAACTTGCTGTGGAAACCTCTTCTAAATCTCAGGAAGTCATATAAGAAATTTTTTACGCAGTACGTATACAAGAACAGTATTTTTAGCCCTTTATGTGCTACATATTCCTGCAGCAGTCACCCTTGTATTCTGACGATTTTTTAGGATTATGAAAATAATCTCAAGAAACGTATTATGCTTAGTCAAGCACTGTTACTAATTCACATCTTATCTCCATATACATTTCTAAGCTAAGACTGCCCTGTCACAACTGTAGCAATTGACTGATCTTGACTGGTGACTGGTAGAATTACCAAGACACGAGTGGCCAAGAGTTCACTATACACCTTCCTGTTGTACTATGTGGATCTGTATATGCACACTGTGTGCCATGTACAGTGTGCCACAGTGCATGGCAGGCACTTGCAGATACGGTGTTGAAATACACCATCTTTGAGTTCCACAGTTACAGAGAGACACCTGCTTACACGGTTTCAGGCTTAATGCCATTTTCCAGAAAATAATAATAAAAACTTGTTACTAATAAAATTTTGAAATGTGCACCAATTTTTTCCTTATGGGGAAGAAAACAGTGATGCAGAGCTGGTGGAGGGATACTTCTAGGTGACAGCACTCATGTGGGCACTCACACTTAGTGCTGTGTTGTATTTGTTACTGAGAGGATGCGTGTTTTATTGACTGCATTATCCTGCTGTTTTCAGTGTTATTTTGACCTATTATCTTTGTATAATCATGATGGGGAAGCATCTTAGTGACAAAGTGGAGGACCAGGACATACAGATTTTCACAGTGCGTTGTTATTTTCTATGCTTTTGATGATTGATAACAGTCCAGTATGTGTACATATATACATACATGCACACATACAGTATATACACATAATACCTACTATGCTCACATATACTATATATTCAATTCCGATCTGCACAAAATACGGCTTGCACTGGACTGTTGGGAACCTAACTGTTGCATAAGAAGTGTGTCTGTATACCACAGCACACTGTGGGCACATGCAGATCCAAGTGGTGAGTAAGTAGGGGTATGTTAACTTCTCAACCATCCTGTAGTTCCATATTTGTAAAAAATTTGTATGAGCTGTTGCCGACCATGAATTCTGAAAATTGCAGCTTTTTGGGTATCCAGGGTGTAGCAACTTTCTGTGATCTGTGTGAAACCAGGGTATCATGGGTCAGAGAACTAAAAAGGAAACATTCCTAACTGGATTTCTGAGTAGGTTCTTTGCGCAGCTGAATGCTTCAGAGGAACAACTGTAAAACTGAAGGTTGAGAGTGAAGAAGTGGAAATTAATTACAGAATTTTGGGATGGGATGCTATAAATTACTGCATATTGTTTATTTGTGAACAACATGTGATGTACCAAGACTATGGTCTCCTGGGATTTGGTGCTATGTAGCTTGGTCGATAGGAACCAGTATTTTGGAGGAACCTGCTGTGGTCATTTCCTAACCTGAAAATAGAGCCAGTAGGTTGCTTTGACTCTCTGATACCTGTCTACCAAACTACATGGCATCACAGTCCAGAATACTGCAATTTTTGTACTCACTGCTGTGAGAATCTGAAATGTCACATTGATATTCTTTACACTTGTGCTGTTATTGTGAATGGTATTATTGGCTTTCATATTTGAGGATACAGTTCTGTGGCAACAATGAGGGGGACATCGCAGGTTGCCCTTGGTTTTTCACTGTAGGCGATGCGTTTCTGATGTCTGACTGTGTTTCTGGATAGCGGCATGTTTATTGAGGGAAAATGATAAAAGGTAGCTGAAAGTTATGTTTTAATTGTTAGCACTTAAAGAGTTGAAATCTTACATTTCAGTGGGCCTTATTCCTTGTTGTGCACAGGACAGTGTGTGTACTTTTTTGTGGTGGTGAAACTGACAACAGTATTATTGGTGTAGTAACATAGACCCGACTTATGAACAATATTATTTTTTATGTATGTAACCTTAATCTCTAGTTCATTTTCTCCCTGACATGTTTTGGCAACAACTTTGCCATTATGTACATTAAAATATGAATTAATTCACATTTTAATGCACATTGTGTTATGTAATTTGACATGCCCCCCCCCCCCCCCTGATAATGGCAAAGTTATTGCCAGAACGTGGGGGAGAAAATGAACTAGAGATTAAGGTTAAATAAATAAACAGTAATATTGTGCATGAGTTGGTTCTATTTTACTATATTGATCATATACATGAGGATGAGTAACATAAAAAAAAGTATTATTGGTATCTAAAAGTGAATAAGTTTGAATATTGAATCACTTCTCTCCCCACACCTCATACAGCATTTGAAAGTGTATTAATTAGAAAAGCCTCACTTATGTAAAAATTTTTGGTACCAACTTGATCTGTGTTTACTACCTCTCTATGTGAGTACTCAGTTTTAACATTTTTAATAAGGGGTTTTACCTTTCTTACTATAAAAGGAAACAAAATCGAACAGGTCCGAACCTAAACCTTTGTGTTAAGAAAAAGCAAAAATGACATTGCTGCACCCCATTGAGATCCTTATATTCATCTTTTCTCCTCGTCGTTGTTACTTCTTGATGACAGCATTTGGTGAGCTCTACGAAGAAAGGAGCTTCTTCAGTAGCTCATGTGAATCTCTTTATTATTAAATCAATTTGTCTTTTAATTGCTTATTCAAAGGCATTTCATTTGTACCAGTTACATTACGTTTGTTTATTCTTCTCCTTCGTGTAGTTTGAGGTTTCTTTTGTACTTTTCAAGATGTATTGTCAAATACCATTATGATAAGAACTTACAAACAATGCAAATTTTTTATGTCATTTGAGTAAGTTAATGCTGCCCAAACAGGATGGTACATTAGAAATATGTCACAACAGCATTGCTGTTGCGTTAAAGGTCATAGTAAATTTGTCCCTGTATGTGCCATGAAGGCATGTGCGGGAGGGGAGGTATTGCTGCATTCAGACCTTGTCACTGGAGGGAGGTGAGTGGTCAACATACACTCAGGTTGCTTTGCCCCTAGGGAAAGAGCCCGACAGTACCCATTGAATAGGTGACTGGGTGGCCCCAGAGCTGGTCTGATGCCTTTGGAGAAGAGAAAAACATCTTGCCCGTACCAGGAATCAAACCACAACTCCTCGCTGTCCTGCCCCTAAACTACTCGCTCCGCCAGCTTTGCTACCCCAACTCTTATTCCAGATCGTAATATTCTTTTTGTATGACATTTTAAAATGGTTGAAACCACATGTTAAAGTGTTTGAGACAGTACAGTGACATGTGGCTCTGTTAGCTGAGGGCCTAAGGTGTGACATCTTAACATTATTTTACCGTTTGCATACAACCCAGTGAGAGTTGAGTAAATATACAGTTATATTAATAGATAAATAGTATGATTTTAAAATGTGTGTAGACAGTGTGATTTCTGTTGAAGAGTTAAATGAAAGTTTTTTCGGTAACATTCCCATAAGATGATCCATTCCATTATATAAGGAAAAATGAGTCTCAAACAGAAAGCCAATAACATAACCCTGCAGATCACTAACATTGTTTTTGGGACTGTGAACTTTTTATCGAGTTTTGCATTGCATTTTTTAGCTAGAAAGCTTTGGTCGTGGATTGGAAGAGGTAATGTAAGAAAGCTTGCCCAACTGTGTGAATGTTGAGTAAACTAGCCATCCAATTGCCAAGGATTTGTTCCACTTTACAGTATTCTTTTCATGTTCATGAATTAGGTATGTAGTTCATGTATGTGCTTTTCTTATTTTACTACCACAGAAGCTGGAAATCTATTCATCAGCAAAAGAAGGATTTGCTAAGTTGTGTGTTGTATGTCCATGCCTGTAACCAGCTTAAATGGTATCATGCGACATGTGATTTTTTTCTGTAGGTCTTGTACATCTCGTGGCATGGGACTCCTAGGAATTCTCTTTTAGAATTCCATCTGGTGGTATGAAATCCTGTCTGTATGAGCTAAAAGCTGTTCCATGAGATGCAGTTCTGTTGCAAGGAAATTGTGTCATGTTCTTAAGATAGGGTTTTAGAACAAGCTTCTGATACCATTCCTGATTTGTGGTTTTGAATGTTACCATCCTTATATTCAGTGAATTAGCACTCCCTGCTTCTTACTGTCCATAAGCCTCTACACTCTTCATGCTGTTTCTGGTCTTTGGGAGCTCAGAAAATTTATTGTTTGCTGGCAGATGTTCCCCAGTGCATTCACAAAGTGTTTGTTGGACAACCAAATGTTCTCAAGAAAAGTTTTATCTTTGTACTTGAGATCCACAGTTGGATTTTGTACTTACTGTGAATGGAAAATGTAATCCCTTACAGATACCTTCTGAGACATCTTGTCGCCCTTTCCACAGCATTGGGTACGAGGAAACAAACAGCTCTGACATGTAGCAGAACATACTTCCTGCACATATTGACTCGGCGATGCATGTTGTGTGTTGGTCTACTTTGTACAAGGCCACAGTGAATCAGCGTAATGATTGACAACACTGTTTTTACCTCCATAGTGAGCTTTTAACTCTTGCACGTCCCAGTGACAAATATGTGCATAAAAGTTTAATTTCCTGTTACACCTTGTGACTAAAAGCTTGCTTCTGCCTTTTTTCCAGATCCTTGAGTGTATGTTTCTTTCACTGAAGTCTTGTTCTTTATTCACAGGGAATCTTGAGTTAGAAAGTTTGTGTCAGACCTGCAGAAAAAATGTTATTAAGCTGTTCAACTCATCGTAACTGAGAACACTGTCAACTTCTAGGGACGAGAATGCTGGAATATTTTATTCTTTCTGAAGGCGGGTTATTAAGTCTCTAGGTGTTCGTTTGTTTGAGACTTAACTCTTGTGTTCAAGTCATTTCATCCACAAGATATTTTACCGGTTTTTATTTAACTGAATATAAGATCATCTCAAACTTAAGACAACCTGCAAACTTAGATTTTTAAAAATTAAAACAAAACATGTTGTTTGACAGAAATATTGACATTAGTTCATACATTTCACTAGGTAATCATACAGAGTTGTTCCGTGCCTCTATAGTACTTGTGTAGGTGGCATTTTTGCTCCTATTTTTTCCATAAAATTTGTGGTACCCCATGTCATGAACTGTAACTCTGTTATGTATAGGCAAGCACTATACCATAAGAACATTCGAGAGGATTGCAGATCAAGCTGTATACAGTCTTGGTCTTGGCACTATATACAGTTCAGTGCGTGTGTCATTCTTGGGGAAGGATCTCTTGATATTCATTAGATCAGAAACCCAGTGGAACAAGCAGCCATTCTGAATAAAGTCATGAAAGAAAAATGTTCCAAATGCCTCTTCCAGAATAGAGTCATGACTGTTGAACCCATAGCTAGACACTTTACTGGATTGTTTATCATGGCTTTTCCACGTAATACAGGACATTCAATACTAATTTCCTGTCCTAAAATGCACTTGAACTTAACAAATGGAAAATGTTTTGATAAAAATAATAAACCGTATTGTACTCAGTTCAATGCATATCATTACTACTAAAATACACTCTTTAAAGTTGCAGGCTTGTGAGATAAAGATATCAGATGTTTAAAGTTAGTGCAGAGCAGCGCAGGGAATGACAAGGAAGAGACTATGGCAGATAGGAAGTACCATTCCTTCTGTGGACCACAGTGTTAGTTCTAATGTATTTCTAGTTTGTGGTTTTACACCTGGAAAAGGAATCTTGTATTAGGTT
Source organism: Coptotermes formosanus (assembly GCA_013340265.1). NCBI lineage: Eukaryota > Metazoa > Arthropoda > Insecta > Blattodea > Rhinotermitidae > Coptotermes > Coptotermes formosanus. The sequence goes on along the minus strand of BLKM01000329.1, from coordinate 1,119,971 downwards.
AAGTACAGTTTCATTTCCCATGATCTTATCTTTGGTATTCTTGGAAGGCCTTTAACACTAAACATTGTGCTTCCTGAACACATACGTGCTTCCTAATAGTTGTTTGATTGTGTTAATGCTTGAGTGTTTGGTTTTGCTCTGTCTCTTTTAACTAATGCAGCAGATCTACAGTTTTTAAGTGTAAGTTGACACTGTGATAAGGATCACAGAAACATGCAAGCATGGGGAATTGCTATAGCCATTTTGTAAAATGTGGTGCAAAATAAGGGAAATGGCTGAACATATACATAATTACATTTTACATTACTTTGTTGAACATAAAAATCAAAGGAAGAGAAGAGTGAGAGCAGTAGGTGTATTAAGTACAGGATGTGTGCAACACCTCTCATTCATATGGTACTAGCTGGCATTTTCAGTCTGTGCATCATAATTTTGGTAGTTGAGTGCTTTGGTTATAAGTGAACCAAGTGCAGGGTATCTTCTAGTTGATTATCTGACACTGTGGATTACATCACTGATTGAATTGCCATTTCTGGGAATCAAGCCCAGTTATCCAGGCTGTAGCCCGTCACTTTAGTGGCTGAACTATTCCAGCTGTTTATTTAATATTTAATACGCCACTTTTATATCCTGTGTGTTTGAAAATTTTGTCCTGCTTGGAAATCACAATTTAAAATATGGATGACAGGGATTTGTTATTAAAAATTGGTACATGAGCTTGAAGTCATGCAGTTGCTAAGGTTGTGCAGGATGAATGGTTAGTATCATCTGAGGACATGAGACCGTGTAGTCTGGTAGAATTATACCAGACAGCATGGTGTCACATCTTCATAGGCACTACTGTGTGGCCCCAACTCTCACATTATATATGATTTCAATTCAAATAAGAATAGACACTGGATAACTATGACACATGAAACTAGTCTAATGTAAATTTTAATAGAGACTCTACTCCATGTTAGACACAGTAATACTGCCTTCCTTCGGTTTTCAGACCCTCATTTGTGCCAGAGTGCACTTTATGATGAAGGTGAGGTTGATGTTATAGTAATGGAGGCTTTATAAATGTTCAGTCCGTTGCACCTCGTATCTCCGTAAATATTTCATCAGAATTATAAGATGTGGGTGGCCTTACAGTACAGGGTACTCGATCTAATGATTTTTAAACTAGACCATTTTGTCTAAATTCTTGTGAAACTGAAGGGATACCTACATAAATGTGAAACTGAAACGTTCCTCAAAGGTGTCTGCTTGAATATACAAGTAACATGCATGAAACAAAACACTATATAGCAGCCAGAATTCCATATTTGAAGCTTGGATCTCTTCCAAAACTTGTTAAAACTTTCAGACACTGGTTTTTATGTCATAAAACTCTAAGTAAATGTGCTTCATTTAAGGTCTCCATTAGTTTGCAAATTTCAGATGTTCAAGTAGTTTCCAAGTTCATTGCATTTTATTACATTGTGCGAGACCACAGAAGATGAAATCATACAGAAAAATAATGTATCCTGGTAAATGGTATTGGTGATGTCTTATGACAGAAAGTGAGCAAGCTTTAGCTTGGTGTCCCTTAATTTGTGGCATGTAAAATAGAGGAAACAATAGAGTGGTTGGCACTATGATAGTTGTTGGCATCTTTTCATTATTTTGCTCTGTAATAAGGATTTCAACCACAATGGCGACATTTCTGAACAGTATTCAGATTCATGGATGTTTGGTCTTTCATGTGGTACCTGAGTTACCAGCCAGAAGCTCTTTATTTACTGTCACGGTTGCTTGATCCCAGACGCTGTTGACAGCATGAGCAAAGAAAGGCAGTTTCTTAACGGAAGGGTTAAGCAATTCACTTTCTGTTTTCTGGATTTTCTTTTGTACGGTACATGGTAGTTTCATGAAACTTATATGTATCTTTTCCTGAAGAGTTGCTCTATATGATCCGATGTACATTTGGATGTGTTAACCATTATTGTCAGAAAATGGCAGGGTGCCAACAACTGTAATAAAAAAATACAAAATTTTAGTCGTTGGCACCCTATGCGCATAACTGCATAAAACTGCCATATGTTCTTAAGGTAAGTGTTTTTACTTTTACGTTTACCTTACTGAACACCCAGACATCAGTTTAATTCTCACACGCATAGAATGAAATTTAACGGCAGTTAGGATGGAGTGCCAAAGTACTATGAGGTGTGCCAACTACTGTCAGTTCTGTAGTTATTGGCAGTGCCAGAAATGTTGCCTGATGACAGTTTCCTATTTTTTTTATTCATCAACATGAATAGGATTAAATCTAGGAGAATTAGGAACAAAGAGGAGAAAAATGATACAGGAAAAAATGTGTTTACAACCCTGCAGATTTAGAGGTGGCTTTAAGAGAGATTTGAGGGGGTACAACCAAAATGCAGCAGCGAAAAGTATGATCTTTGGACATTCTTCAGGAACCAACAACAATTTTCAACAGTGATAAACCAAGTTTCCACTTTTGCCCAGAGGCTGGAAAAGTTTTAAAATGCAAAGGGGACAAAAATGCTTATGAAATTGATAGAGGCCTTGCAAAAGTGTCCGTAACAGGTATGCTCACTTTCTCTGCTTGTGGGATGATGTGCCCACCAGTGCTGATATACCCATACGAAAGAATACCACTTGAAACCACAAAGAGAGTTCCTGATGACTGGGGGGTAGGACACAGCCCTGCTGGATGGATGACAGCAGAAGTCTTTTATGAATATACTGGAAATGTTTTCACTTCACATCTTGGAAAACATAATGTCAAGTTTCCTGCTAGCCTTTCTGTTGATGCACACCACAGCCATCTAACATATAAACTGATTGAACTCTGCTCTGAATTGGGCATAACCTTGCTGTCTATCCACCGAAACGCCACAAGACTCCTCCAACAACTGGATGTTGCAACTTTCAGATCACTGTAATTGTGTTGGAAAACATCAGTCCCAGAGTGACATAGGAAAATTTCTAACAAAATGTTAAACCAGGAATGGGTCGCTCCTGTCCTGGATGGAGCTCTGAAGAAATATTCTCTGGATTGCTCAGCTATACTGGGTTTTTGAGCCTGTGGCTTGTACCCATGGGATCCAGAAGACACAGACTTCTCAAAATATCTTGGAAAAAACTAACCAGAAATGCAACATCCAGAAGCAACTGCAAGAACACAAGATACAAAATGTTTAAAGAACTTGTGGCAAGTCAACTTATAACAGAGCTCAAGATAAGAGAAGAACAAAATGAGGCAGAATCTGCACTCAAGAGACTGATGGATGCATTAAAAGAAACATCATCAGAAGAGCTGAAACTTGCAGGTAGCAACCCGTGTGATAATGCATATTCAAGAAATACAGATCAGGAGCAAAGAGAAACAAACCAGCAAACCTTTGATCTTGACATGGCAGAGATTACTCCAAGTGCTCTGGGTGAAAATTCTTGCACGAATAATGTCATACATACTGGATCTGAAATCAGGCTTAACGATAAACACGTTTCTCTCCTCCAAGAAGTTTTGCAATGGCCAAACACACCGAAAAGAACATTTAAGAGAATTACAGATGGGATGTGATTTGTAATAACATGTAGAGCATGGAAAGTTTTATTTCAGGAGAAAGAAAATAAGAACAAAGAAGAAGAGCTTGCTAAACTGGAAAGAAAGAAGGAAAGAGGAAAGAAAGAGAACTTAAAAATCACAGCATGTAAATGTAGTATTGAAAAAACTAATAATAAAAGGAGAATGTGTTTTAACTGCAATAAGAGTGTTAAAACTAACATACCTAGCGTGTTAATTATGCAACAAACTTTTCCATAAGAAATATGTTCCAAATCATAATAAAATGCACATACCTGAAGAAGAAGAAGATTCCCGTGTCTGTCACATGATTTCAGTATGCTTATAGTCCCTCTAACATGGGTCTGGCTGTATCTGAATAGCCATAACATCCTTAATTATGTTACTCTAGTGAGTGCCAATAACTTTGCTCCTTGGTGACAATAACTATGCGTGTGAGTGCCAACGACTCTGTTTTTAGGTTTTTTCTTATTTAACATTTTTTATTAATTAAACAACTGTTAGAAAAAATTTCAAAAATATATCCTTGTAATCCTTCAACTCTCCTTAATTTAATTCTGTGGTCAGAGTATAAGTGATATTGTCACAGCGGAATGTACAGTGATGAGAAGAAGGTGTCTTAATAGTACCAACCGCTGTATGGTTTCCCCTATATTGCTGTATGTTATTGACACTAGATCTAGATTTCAATTTTTTTAAAGAAAATAGTCTAGTAATTTAACAGTTGCAGATATGATTAACACAAATGGAATATTTTGACATGGCAGCCTGCAGTCTGCAGGTGGTAGATTGGTGGGAAGTCTGATCAGTGAGTAGTTACATTTGTGGTGGTGTTCATGATAGTAATGTGTGATGGTGGTATGAATGTTTGTATTTATTTTGTGTTGTGTCTTTTTCTTTTTGTGTGCGCCCCTGGTCTCGGCTTGTTCGATGAATCAATCTGATTTATTATCTCATCAGTGATGCAACCCTTGGCAGGTGGCTGATGTGATACATAGATAGTATTGATGATCAGTGGTGCTGGTAGGTTCGGATGCTGGGACTTCAACAATGGAGGTGACCCCTGGATCTGTAGCTGCAGCAGAGGTTCCCTCAGGTGTGCAGAAGCTGCCCGATGCAGCTGGGGCAAAGACCAACAAGTACTTCTGTGACACGTGTAATGTGTCACTCAATTCAGAGATTCAACTTGAACAGGTCAGTAGCGATCATTGCTCCTCAGTGTTGTGGATGTTTGTATGTGACTTCCTCCATTCTTGCTGACAGTTACATTATCACTATGGTCTTCCTTGTATTGTATTTTGTATGTAGAAAATTGTAAATACCGACACTTTTGAATACATTGTATCGCTCTCAGAGTTGTAGTGAGTTCATTATGCTGTTTTTTTATGTGTATTATGGCTACAGCAGTAGTCAGATTAGGAGCATGTACAGTATGTTTCACCTGAACCATGTGAATTGCAGAGTTAACCACTACATTAAATTGTTTCTTTATTTGAACACAGAAGGTAGTATAATCAGTACATTAACCCTTTAAAGACTAAGCGTATCTGTTTTATATAAGGATTCAGTGCGTACCGCGCTGTAAACACTCTCCACTTCGGTTATAAAAACCAGTCTCTTAATGCTTTATAAGGCAAAAGTTGCTGTTTGTTCTGAGATCCACACAAAACACATAAACGTAATGTGGGCACCATGTAGAATTTTTTAATGTTAAACTTGGAGGTGTGTAAAGTTACCGCTAGGCTTTAAAAGGTTAAGCTTTATCTTTCTCTGTTAAAATAATATGTTTTTCATAAACCACTTACCAAAATTTAAATGCCAGCTCGGTTACTTAAAAGTTAACACCAGAATGCAGATAACATATCACTGGCATTGGCAGTAGCTCATATCCACCATCACTACTACTGCACCTCCTTGTTGTCATTACTTGTCATCAGCAGCTCTTGCTTGTGTATTACAATAACCCCCTCTGCCTTCTCCACTTTGTCATCATCCTTCTCTTCTTTTCCCTCCTTCTCCTCCTACATTGCTACCTTCCTTCTCCTCGACCTTTCTCCTCCACCCTCATTCCCTAATTTAAGTAACCTGAGATTAGACTAAGGTGAATAATTGCTACAGTTATGATCAAATTTTGTAGGCATGCCTTGTAATATTCATATCTTCAGAAAACGAGGTTGCGATTTATATGAATTTAGATTCAGCTGATGCAGTGGTCCTCAGAACGCACAAAACAGGAACCTGTTTCCTCATTACTAGAAAAACTGCCCAGGCACAACATAAATTTCATCCACTGTCAGTAGTTTTCATGATAGGTTCCTTGGTTTTAACATACACACACATGCATGCATACTGCTGTTTTTGAACTCTTATGCATAAAGGTTGGTGTGTGTTGGTATGAATTGTTTTGCATAATGGTTATCCTCATTTATTGCATACTCCAAAATTTATCATTGAAATACAGTTAATAATTTTTCAAAATGTCACTTGTTTCCATTACTGAACCCTGTGACCCAAAGCTACCACAGAAATTTCCGGCTGTTTCCCATAACTTGACATGTGCAAAATTTGTCACAAAACATCACTTTCTGTCTGGTTGTTATCATTATTGTTTAGTGATGTTTCAGTGAAGCATCATAATTTTTATTGTCACTGAGTGAATAATCTAATAATAGGCTTTGTTCTGAACTGTGTGTAACTTATAGCAAGCTGTTGTTTGAAATCACAGCTGGTTTTGGTATTGGCCACCAGTGCCTTCCAGCTGCATGGTTATTAGTGTCAAGACAACTTAGCATTCAGTACCTGAAAGCAAACATTCATAATGAAATAGTTTTCTTGTTGGAATAAACACACTATCAGATATGGAATAGGCAGGGTAGTTCTCAGCAAGGAGTTATAAATACATCTGTAGTGGCCCACATGTAAATACAAGAAGGACTTACCACATTTCTGACATATGTAGGCTGTTCAGTATGTCATCTGAGGGTATGTTACTCTTGTATTTAATACTTTTTCAACATAGAAGAACACAGAATAATGGACAGACCATGTGAGACATTTGTCCCTTGATACACATACAGTAAAATCTGCGATATCTGGTACGGGATTATTGGGAAATCTCTATTAACTGGCAAATTGACAAAGAGCCCCATTATATTTCACTCTTGCATTAACCTGCAGCACTGGCCACTATTCCAAGAATTTGACTAGCTCACACATTGTTCCCATTACTCCGAGCGGTGGTCAGATAACTGTAGTGTGGTACAGTCAGTTGCTTTATTGCCTTCACCTGTTACAGAGTGTTACAATGCAGTACCTGGAATATTTCATTTTTGTAATGGAAGGGACTGGTAAAAAGCAGAAAAAAGTAGTGTTAACGATAAAGGCAAAAATAGACATGTAATAGACTTGAACGTGGCAAAAACCATAACAAGTTAATGAGAGAGTAGGGTGAGGTCTGTCCATGAGGTTGCTAGGTACATGAAGGTGCATATAAAGTACAATATTCTGATATCCAGAAAATTGCGATATCCAGCAAACCTGTGGTCCTGGAGGTGCCGGATATCGCAGATTTTACTGCATTCATTTCCTCTGAGAAGTAAGGGCTTGGTTTTTGCACCACTAGTGTAACTCATCTTTCAGATAATTCAGATAAAGCGAACTTTGAGCCATAATTAGAACGGCATGGATTCTATACTGCTGGGCAGGCGTCAGTTGCATCAGTGATCCACATAGAGAAATAGGTGGCTTGTCTATATTCCTTATTCTGTTGGGTGTAACTTGCTGAACACACCTTGCATAATGTATTAGATACATTCAACTGTAGGTGACCATATGGGTACCAGTGAGTTGTGTAGCAGAGTGCCCAAGCGCAGTATAAAAACACTTGTTCATGAAAGGACAGTGGAATGTTTAACTGTCCATTGTGTGTTCTATAGTTATGAGCAGTTTCTGTTTCCTCAGTGCTTATAGGCTTGGGAGATCTTAAAATTTAGATATGCAGAGGAGACCCACAGTTGATATACTGAGTACACAAGGGAGCAATGTGTGATGTGTAGGATGAACATAGTGGAGTATGTCAGATGATGCTGAGAGCTTAACTCCATTTTCTGTAGCAGTGTGTCACCCATACAAGCCGTCGCCCCTGTAGAGACATGTCATGACTATATGATTCTTGAACCCGTCAGTCACTGTGCATTCTGCATGGAACAGCAGGGCTGCCCAGGAGTTAAATTGCAACACAATTTGGGCCTTGCATTCTTGGCCATAATGCTTGTTGCGCTATGAATGACTTCAATTCCATGTGTTCTAAGCTTCATAAAAGTTTCTTGTCAAAAATTGTCTACCTGCAACAGGTGTAATATAATATGTAATGTGTCATTTCTGTCTAAACAGTAAGTTATGCTTTACAAGTCAGCATTTCTTTATAATAGGGTTAATATGTAAATCAAATATGATTGAATTGGCTTCTGGTCAACATGTTGTTACAGCATTTGGGCTCGAGGAAACATAAGGACAAACTTATGAATGGGGGAAAGAGCAAACCTCGAATGGCACCCTACTGGAAGAAGCCACGCCCAAGCTACCAGCAGACAGGGAAACCTAACAAGGTGCCCATGGCAGTTCAGTATTCCAAACCACTCTCTAACAACTTTGTGAGTGGTGGAGCTATGATGTGAGGTGCTGAGCATCTTTGTGTCCGGTATTCTGGTTGAGTTGCCACGTGTTCCATACTAAGCAAGAGAAATCTAGACATGTAACCCAGTTCAGCCAGCTGTTTTAGTTGAGTTACGTTTAATTATGTAATACTGTATTGTCTCACAAAATTTACATCTCAGTACAAACCACGTACCACTGTGCTTTTAATTCAGGCAATACTGATTGTAATTATCCTTTAAGTGAGTTGACATTTGCTTGAGAGAGCATCAAACATATTCCTTTTATATTCTATTAATAGTTTTAAATTATTAACATGAAAGTTATGCAGTTTAAAACATGCAGTAAAATGTAAATATGTTTGCAATTAGAAATTGGCCACTGACATGTTCTTCATATGATGCTGTGTCTGTTTAGTGCAGGTGATTGCTCCAGGCTGAGCTGTTCTTGTGATTTTCCTCAGTCCGTCCAGGTAAATGTGAACAATTCATAATTTATCCTTCACCAGGTGCATACCATTTTAAGGGGAGGTTCTAAACCATATCATGGCAATGTGAATTTTGTCACATTTACATGCATTTAACTACACATCCACAGGCTCTGTGTTTATGAAATTGGGCACACATGTACTTGAGGGATTTTTTGTCTCTGATTACTGATTTTTAGTGATTGACTGATAAACACAGTTTTAATAACTATCCTAAAAGACTCTTTGCTTATCCTAGTGGCCATGTGGTCTAAGGCGTAGGTCTGTGGCCACTTCATTGCTGGGATTGCAGGGTCAGATCCTGCTGAGGGCATGGATGTTGAGTCTCTTGTATTTGTTGTGTGTTGTATAGATAGTGGCCTCTGTGACAAGCTCATAATGCTCAGAGGAGTCATTGTGTGTGTGTGTGTGTGTGTGTGTGTGTGTGTGTGTGTGTGTGTGTGTGTGTGTGTGTGTGTGTGTGTGTGTGTGTCCATTGACCGATCATCCCAGATCGGTCATAGG